>JANAVB010030816.1:7045681-7534242 GCA_029216955.1 Iris pallida
GACCGAGTGCTAATCGGACTTCGCAAATGTGTGCCTATCAAAGATTATCATCCCTCCTAGGCCGAACGGTCCCGGTGCCCCGGTGCGCCCGTTCGGAGGGAACGTTCCGTGCACGGAAGATATCATCGCAATTATCTCAAGTCCATTCCATTCGACCATGCAACGCACTATCATTCAAACAACCAAGCATAGCCTTGAGTCCAAGACTCAGACTTTATCATCTCGTATTTCTTCCGTTAACTTTCTATGTTCTCACGTTTCATACTTCGTTTCAATAATTCAATGGCATCGTGCCTCAACTCAATGCTCGTCAACCGAACGACCCGAAGGTCTCGAACACCTTTCGAGGCACCATGTCATATCCGACAGTTTCGCCACATTCATGCCACAACTGTATTCTCTCGCAACGAAGCCATCTTTTCATTATCCCGTACACGTATGCATGTTTCGACCGTATTCCATGTTCTATAACTTAGCATTCAATGTTCGGGCTTGTGCGCTAGGGTGCTCGCCTATTGTCTTTCAATGTTCTAGCCGTCTAACTCGTGCAGCAAAGGCACGGTATGGTTCATGCACTAAGGCACTCGCCAATTACAGTTATCCTATGTTCTTACGGCTTGCGCACCGAGGCGCTCGCCTATGCGATATCCAATGTCCCATAGCGACTCGTGCATGTTGATGCACATTTCATTTCAATTGTTCTAACTTAGTGTTCGACTCACACTATGATTTATCTTCGATCGGACCACGCCCGTGGCGTCGATAGGTTAACTTTTAGCATACAATGATATATTTGACTTATCGAATGAAGGAGTAAAAAGAAGTTAATCCTCCCACCTTGAGTCGATACGCCTTCGTCGTTTCGCCGAGCCGATGCGGCTCGATTCCCTAACTTTGTTGCACGGCCATTCTCCTGACTTAGCCATTCGAGCACTTCGTGCTTCATTGAGTTATACGCCCAATTCGCCTTAGCATGCCCAAGTCTTAGTCTGTCGCAAGGCGACAATTTAATTTCGCGGACCCCTTACTAAATATTGCAAAAGATCGACCTCTAATATTTTCTCGTCAAAGTATAACCTGCACACAAAATCAACTAAAATCAATACTTGCATCGATTTGGACTTGCGCCTTGGTCGATTCGATTTCTTAGAATCTTTGAGCCGATTCAACGCACTCATCCTTCGGGGCAACGCGGCGCTTCGCATCGATTCAACTCGATGTATTCTTTCGGGGCAAGGCAACTCTTCGCATCAACTTAGTTTGATGCATTGCTCGGGACAACTTAACTCTCGTATTGTTTTGCATCGATACATTATCGGGTCAACGCAACTCTTCGAGTCAACGACTCAGCATAATGTACCGTGCGGAGCGGGGCATTACAGAATATACCACTCAAAACAAGGTTCGTCCCAAACCGAAACCAATACTAAATTTCCAAGGGTTTCATTAGATCGTTCCACGATCTCGTCTCACTATCGTTTGGATCGTACAACTTAGTTTGGAATCATACACATATTTTAGGCGTCCCACCAATATATGCATTTCGACCAAGCTCAGTTGTAAGATGTCGAAACAATGCAAACACGTAACTTCTCATTCTCTATTACTTGCCATCTCGTATTCTTGATCGGACTTGGCTCTATTACTTGTTCTCGCAATTCTAGCGCACATGCATATTGATACATATGTGATTCGCCAACAAAAGTCAAGGTACATGATACGATTCAAAAATCGCATTTCTTACTTTGTATGTTTCATCGGGACTACCAATTCTTATGCGTCGCATCAAGCCGTCGCGCATCCGATCACAACGAGTCTCCGCAACGCCTTGCGTTCGGCGTCACTATCCAACGATTTCTGATGTTTCACTTCGTATCCTATCTCGACATGATTCTTTTTGTTGACTTGCAAAATGTAGGGTGTGAAAATTATGACACGCTGACATAAGACTCAGTCCAAGTCATACGCTCAAGGCCATACGCTCAGTCAAAGCCATACGCTCAAGATTATACGCTCAGCCAAGGCCATACGCTCATCTAAAGGCCGTACGCTCAGTAAATATTTTATTATTTTCTGAGATGACAGCACAGCATGTATTTAATAAAGGATGAATCTGACACTTCGTCTTTCGTACAAAGACAGCTGTCCAATGGAGACTAGCCGTCGTATAGGTTTTCGAAGAGTCGGTTTTGTCTTTTACGAGGACAGCTCAGCATCTCTCATAAATGTAAAAGCCATCATTACTGTCAGTTTTGACAGTCTGTCAGCCATCATATCCGCAGTCATGACGCTCGAGAAGATTTTGTCAGTTATTGGAAGATATGGCGTATCAAAGAAGATTGATGATGGCCACGTGTCTACTTATTCAAATATGCCACGTGTCTACTTATTCAAACATACGACTCCTTCCAAATTAAGTGAGCGTATGGATCTCATACGACTCCTTCCTAATTAAGTGAGCGTATGGATCTCATACGACTCCTTCCAACCAAGTGAGCGTATGGATTCCATACGACTCCTTGCCAACCAAGTGAGCGTATGGACCCCATACGACTCCTTCCCAACCAAGTGAGCGTATAGATTCCATACGACTCCTTGTCAATAATGTGAGCTTATCAGCTTTATATGGTTCTACGCTATCCAAGTCAGCGTATGCAAGACATGTGCCTTCAAAAGCTAGCGTATGACTCTTCTTTTAAGGCAGCGTATCACAGCAGTTGTATCCAGAATGATTTTCAACGTGCAGTTAACACACGTTCTCACGTGTCCTGCACTCAGTTATCCACTTCTTCAGAAGTTATGCAACATGGCATTCATGCCATCAATCTCTCCTGAATATGCTCCACTACTTTCAACCGCACGCTAATGTGTCTCCATCAGAATTTGCCACGCGTCCCTGCAGTTATGCACACGTCAAGTAACTACCTGAGCGTATGCTTAAGGACAGTTATCCTGAACTCTATAAAAGAGAGTTTCTTCATCTTAATCAGACACTACAGTCAATTTCAGAGAGAACAGAGAGATTGCCCAGTTGCTGTCCAAGTTCTTCAAAGTTTGAGTTTTCTTCATCGCATCGTCCAAGGGATAAAGTAATCGTCTTCTAGATTAGATTCCTACAGTTGTAATTTTCTCAGATACAAAATAAATAAAGTGAATTTATTTATGGAAAATAAATTGGCGACTCTGCTGGGGAAAGCTATCTCCTCCTACGAGATAGCAACAACTCAATGCGATACTTCGTCGATCGGCTTGACGAAGAAGACGATGGTCGTACAATTCGACCAATCTGCTTATGAAGAAATGCTCAAGGCGAAGGAGGGCCGCACTGCTTCCTCCGCTTTTCCTGCTGCCAAGAAGAAGGGACGCTCTGTCTATGTCCCTAAGTCTTCTTCAACAGCCCGAGACGTTTCGGTCACTTCTCATGCTGACAAGAACATGTCTTCAACTTCAACTAAGCACACTTCGGCTTCTCTGAACACGGCAACAGTGGCTTCTTCTAGTCACGCTGACAAAGTTGGTTCTTTAACCAAGTCAGTGTGTACAAGGAAAACCATCTCTGGACATGTCAAAGTCCCTTCTCCCTCTACTCTTACGACAGCAGTCGGCTCTTTAGCCATTGATGACTCTGTGCGTATGGCATTCAAAGGGCAGCGTACGACAAAGGCAGCGTACAAAAGCCAACATCAGGCAGCGTACGCTAAGCCAAAGCCAGCATATGCTAATAAAAAGGCAGCGTATGACCAGAAGTCCAAACTGAAGTCAGCGTATGCTAACAGATACAGTCCTTTGACTGTTTCTCAAAATCAAGCTGGGGGTTCTCTTCCACAGAACATACAAATGATTCCCCCTCAACTTGCACATCTTGTACCAACCAAGGAGAAAGACTCTTTAGTCAACTCCTCTACTCCTAAGGTCTTTACCTCTGGAGTTAATTTGACTAGTACTCTTACTAGATCAAACAAAGGAAAATGCCTTTTGGCTAATTCCTCTAAAGATGGATTATTACCGACTCCCAGTCGGAATAATACTCATCTTCCTTCTCTCAAAATTTCTCGATCTGAGAAAGGCAAATTACAAGTATCCAAGACTGATACCAAAGTCAGATCTCCTACGGATCTTCGTAACAAGCTTAATCAGAATCGTCTCGGTTCCACTGAGACAAGTATATTAGACCCTGATGCAGAATATGCTAAAAATTATGTGGCTCAAATTAATCGGTCTTTATACACTCAAGAACCAAGAAGACAGAAGAACAAAAGACAAGTTTCTACACAGAAACTATCTTCAAGTACTTCCCAATCTGTTCCTACAGATCTCCGGGAGTATTTGTAAAATAAACGGAGAATTTACACTCCATCAGGCTATGATATTGCTCATATTTGCCATGAAAAGCATGGTTGCAACTTCCAACCTCGAGTTGTAATTCAATGTTGTTGTTCACCAAAAAGACAATCTGTTTTCGAACGGATTCAATATGAACCAATGTTGGATGAAGATGAACCTCTTTATGCTTCTATCAACATGACCTCCAGAAATATTGGGGGTAGCATACGGTCTGATGCTATATCAGACTCTGAAGATGGTGTTTATCTCGGCACCCGATCCAGGACCGGAGCCTTGGCCAGGGTCTCTTCTTCTTTTCATCCAAGTGGTAATCCGGAGATCACAGAGGACTTCCTTGGAGAATCCAACTTTCCAGTATTGACTCCCGTAAGTAGCCCCGAGAAAGATACTGATTCACACAGTGATGATTCAGAACAGACTGTTTCATCATCTATTCCTCGAATGATTACCACTTACATGGCAGAGGGCGATCATGAACCTTCAACTAGCACCGAAGCTCATGAACAAAGGATTTCTTCCTTAGAACAACAGTTGCGAGCTATGGCAGATACATTAAATGCTATACACACTCTTATGCAAGCTCAGCATCAAACTCAGCAAGTCCAACATACAGCCCCTCCAGTTGTATTAAATACTCCTGTTGTTCCAAACCCGGAACCTTCTACTATTCCGGGGGTACAATCTAATGTTCCTGTACAACCCACTCCAAGTCAGTCTGGAGCTGGGAGTGGTACATATGCTGCAGTCCCTCCTTCCAATTACACTCAACAAGTTACAACTCCCCAATCTTCTGGAATTGTTACTGAAGAGTTAAGAAATCTCCGAACTCAATTTGAGGCATTTAAACAGAAGGATGGTTTGCAAAGGTTAGGTATCAAACAACCTTACCCAATAGAATTGAAGCAGGTATCGTATCCACCAAAATACAAACCTCCGACTATCTCTTTCTTTGATGGGACAACCTCCCCAAGTCAGTTCATTAATCACTTTGAAGTAATGACTGATCAATTGCAACCAAGTGACGCCCTCCTTACTCGGGTGTTCGTTGGATGTCTCAAAGGAACGGCTTATGAATGGTATAGAAGTCTCCTTGACGGGTGCATTACCTCATTTGCTGGATTCAAGCAAATGTTTCTTGAACGATTCTATGAAGGGCTTAATGACATGACCATGTCAGCCCTCATAAGAATTAAACAGAAAAATAATGAAACCACCGAGGACTTTATTGAAAGATTCAGAAGAGAAGCCCTCAAAATGCCTCTCGAAACTCCCGATGCTGTTACTATCGACACTTGCAAGTCGAATCTCTTACCAATTATCAGCATGTGGACAGGTTCCACTCAGTTCCAAGATTGGCCTTCATTCATCGTCAGTGCCAAAGCTGCCGAGGTTAGTGCTGAGGCCTTCAAGGGTCTGGGGGTACAAATGGCTCCCAAGGAATCAAATCAGAGTGCTAGCAATAGTACTCGACCCAACAATCGCAAAGGAAAAGAAGCTCTTGAAGTCAATCTCCAAAGCAGTAGTCAAGAGGTAAAGACTACTCAAGCTACCCCAGCTCCAACAAATCAACAACAGAGACCTCCTCGACCGAAGAAAGAATATTCTTTCGACGATGACGATGTTCAGGGTATCTTTGAATGCTTGCTCAAAGGTAACAAGATTCAATTGCCAGAAATTAAAAAGCCAGATGAAGCCAATAAGACAGATCATCCAAAATACTGTCCATACCATAGAATGCTGGGTCATACAATCCGGTCTTGCTATGTATTAAAAGGGAAGATTCAAGAGATAATTAAATCAGGAGCTGTGACACTAACACCCAATGAAAAAGCAGTCACAGCAAATGTAATTTCAATGCAGTTCGGTGACTTCCCTCCCTTAATGGTAGAAAGTGGGATTGTTCCTATCCCCAAAGCAACTCTCGAAGTTGTAAACATCCCACCAGCACAGAATGACGGACTTGTTCCTGTCACAACTAAGAAGGGAGAGATCATGTGGATTCACCCGAATTTAATGACGGAGTTTGAAACGTCTTCCTCTTCTCCTCGAAAGATTCTCTCATCTAAAAAGAAGCTCGGGAAGACTAAGTCATGCAATGTGACTTCTAGTTTCACACCCGATTTTTATCTAACCTCTACTTTCATCTTGGCAGGAAATTCACTCCCTACGGAGATAAAATCTGTACCTCAATTTGAAGATAGGTACAAGCCTGCTTTTCATCTATACAGTTCACAATCTCGTGAATTGATGGCAAAGATGGGTTATGATCTAGCCACTGCTCCTAGTTTGAACTCAGGCAAGGGACTCCGAGCACCTTTAGCCATCACCATGAGACATAATCAATCTCGTGTTGGCCTTGGTTTCTGGAATGAAGCTCTCATCAAACATAAAAGAACCAAGAGCAAGATAAAGAATTGCAACATGGTTTCCATAGACCCTGAACCAGAATCTGAAGTTGAAGTTCATGCTGGAACTCGGTCAGGAAAAATATATCTGAAAGATTATGCTAAAATTCCTGAAGAAATTCTGATGTCCCTCCGGTTACAGCTCCAACACCAGTCTCTACTGAAGAGCCTTTAAATGTTCCTGTTGAGACAGTTCCTTCTAAACCAACAGCAGCTGACAAAGGCAAACAACAAGTCCGCTTCGACAAACCATTGAAGAAGTCATCTCCTACAGGACTTGAAAAGCCTTATAATTTTGATATATTGGCTCAACTAGCCAATACCCCAGCTAAATTATCAATCTTTGAGCTCTTACGCCTCTCTAAAGAGACTCGAGAAACTCTAAGTGAAGCACTGCTGCAAGCAGAAACCTGCCTAACTCTTCTCAAGAAGTTGGAAACAGAATCTGTTTCTCATTGCCATAATGTATTGGAATTTATTCCAAACATTACCTTTACGCAGGACGATATGCTGCTAGAGGATAATCGACATGACCGTCCTTTATATCATACAGGATATATTGATTCTATGAAGGTTGATCGTCTCCTGATTGATCTAGGATCCGCTCTCAGTATTATGCCAAAAGCTATGCTAGATGCACTGAAGATACCTGTGCATAGTCTTTCCAGCACTATCACTACCATCTTGGGATTCAATCAAGGAAAAAGTGAGCCTTTGGGCAAGATTCGCCTCAAATTTCAAATAGGCGATCTTCGTACTAAAGTTACTTTTTACATCATCGACAATCATGGTTGCTCATACAATGCTCTATTGGGGAGACCATTCTTGCATGAACATAATGTCGTTCTTTCGACTCTTCATCAGTGTTTCAAATATGTTGATGATAATAGAGAAGTTCAAAAGGAGGTTGCAGATCTCTATCCATTCAAAGGAGTTGAAGCTTACTTCAATGACGCTCGCATGTACAAAGATGAATACTCAAAAGTCTTGCAAGCTATGGATAATGATGATGAGATATCAAAAGTCGACACTTTTGTTATTCCTGTAAAAGGGCGTATCACTCCTCCGCAGTCTGTTAAATCATCTGAAGAAGGCTCACTGATAATTCCTGTCAGTGGACGTACTACTTCATCACCTGCCCAGGCTCCACAAGGCTCACTGATAATTCCTGTCAGTGGACATACTACTTCATCTTCCCAAGCTCCACAAAGTTCACTGATAATTCCTGTCAGTGGACGTACCACTCCCCCTCCACCTTCTCAAGCTAGACCAGATACTCTAGTCATTCCAGTCAGTGGACGTACTACTTATCCACGATCTTCTTCAAGGGAGCTCACCTCTTCTGAGCCTTTTGTTATTGATCTTAATCGAAACAAAACTTCTGATCGCTCTTCCTCTCCCCCTTTTGTCATTAATTTGACTAAGTCTGATAAGGCTCAGCCTTCTGTTGTAAATACAGTATTTAATATTAATGAAGCATCTCCTTTGCAGTATATTGATGTCTGTAATCATGTACAAAGTTATTTACAATTGCTAGATAGCTTAGATTCATTAACTATAGGGGTTACTCAAACTCTTCATACGGACGTATCATTAGAATCCATACAAAAATCATACTTCGTGGTCCCTGCTAGAAAGAAGGGAGAAAATCCAATCTTCTTTTATAAAGGACCCCAGAATCCTCCTAACTTGGAAGAAGATGACACAAACGACGATACTGGAAGGTTACAACTGCGTCGCTACAGTCAGCAATCTAAAAATATCATCAAGAATATGGGTTATGACTTTAGAACCAGTCTCAATAATGGAAAAGGAAGAAGAATGCCTGTTCGAATTCCTCCATTAAAAAGGACAAAATGTGGTTTAGGTTACATTGCTCCTACCTCCTTTATCAACATCATCCATGAAGATTCAAAATCCGATGAAGACGAACGATCTGAATCTTCCGATTCCCTTTCTTGGGATTCTGACACGAGTATTGGCGATCTCCATCGCTCTATTTTATCCATCAATATGGTCTCCGTTGGTGGCCCGCAAGAAAATGATGAAGATGAAGATGATTTTGAAATATCATCCGAATCGGAACAATGGGCTCAAAGATTAGATAATCAATAGGAATTCAGGTTCGAGCAGAGGGAACCTCCTGCTGAAGATAAACTGATCCAAATTGATGTTGGTGAAGAAGGGTCCCCTAAACCAATATTCATCAGTGAAAGTCTTTCAGAAACGGATAAGCAAGACATGATTAAACTTATTCGTGATTATATCGATATCTTTGCCTGGAGTTACGAAGATATGCCAGGACTAGATCCGAAGATTGCAATGCACAAACTCAATATCACGCCAAATGCTAAACCGGTCAAACAACAACAGCGACGATTTCGTCCAGACATCATGGATGCAATTGAAGCTAAAGTCAACAAGCTTATGGCTTCTGGATTTATTCGAGAGGAACAACATCCTGAATGGGTGGCTAACATCGTTCCTGTCCTTAAAAAGACTGGCAAGATCCGGGTCTGTATAGACTTTCGTGATCTCAATGCGGCTTGTCCTAAAGACGAGTTTCCTCTTCCAATTACAGATGTCATGATCGACAATACATGTGGTTTCGAACGAATGTCATTCATGGATGGGTATTCGGGATACAACCAGATCAAAATATTTCCAGATGATGAAAAACACACTTCCTTCAGAACGCCGATCGGTACATACTGTTATACAGTGATGCCGTTTGGTCTCAAGAATGCAGGGGCAACATATCAGCGACCAATGAGCACTATATTCCGCGAACATCTCCGAAAAATAGTCGAATGCTATGTTGATGATATTGCGGTCAAAAGTCGACGAAAGGAGGATCATATCCAAGATTTGAAGACTATCTTTGATTTAATACGTCAGCATCAACTTAAAATGAACCCTACTAAGTCCTTCATGGGCGTCTTTAGTGGTAAATTTCTCGGCTTCGTCATTACCGCTAAAGGTATACACGTAGATCCCGAGAAGATCAAAGCCATTCAAGAGATGCGTCCTCTACGCACCTTAAAAGAGCTACGAGGATTTCAAGGAAGAATTGCTTATATCAGGAGATTCATTTCCAACTTATCAGGACGCTGCAGACCATTCAACAAACTTCTGAAGAAAGGTGTATCTTTCGTTTGGAACGAAGAATGTCAAAAAGCATTTGACGATATTAAACAGTATCTCATGAACCCTCCAGTTTTGGTACCTCCCGTCTCGGGAATACCATTCCTTCTATATGTTCGAGCCATGGATCATTCTCTTGGTGCATTACTTGCCCAGAAAAATAAAGATGGCCATGAACAGGCTATTTATTATCTCAGTCGCACAATGACAGGTGCTGAACCGCGTTATTCTCCAATCGAGAAAGAATGCTTAGCATTAATGTTTGCTGTTCAGAAAACGCGACATTATATTATCGGTCAAACGATTCACGTCATTTCCAGAGTGAATTCCATCAGGATTATGATGAAGAAACCTGGTATTCTCAACTCCAGACTAGCTAATTGGGGAATCTTGTTAGCTCAATACGATATGCATTATATTCCTCAGAAGTCAGTTAAAGGACAGGCTCTTGCTGATTTTTTGGCAGCTCATGCAGTTCCAGAAGATTCTAAATTATATGATGAGATCCCAGATGAAGTTCTGGATTCAAATCTGGTTTCTGAAAAAATTCCTACCTGGCGTCTATTCTTTGATGGAGCATCTAGAATAGGTCCTAACGGCAATATTGTCGCTGGAGTTGGGATTGTTCTTGTATCCCCAGAAGGATTAACTATTCAGAGGGCTTATTCTCTAGATCAATCATGTTCAAACAATGTAGCCGAATACAATGCATTACTCATTGGCCTTCAACTTGCTAAACATCTAGATATTCAATATTTGGAAGTTTATGGAGACTCTAAGCTTATCATTAATCAGATCAGAGGAACATATGAAGTTCGTCATCAGGATTTGATACCTTATCATCGAGCAGCACTCTCTATAGCCTCATCTTTTGAAGGTTTCTTTATTGAACATGTTCGACGAGCCTATAATGCAGAAGCTGATGCCTTAGCTAATCTTGCTGCTGTATTAGTTATACCAATCAGACGTCAGCAAATGATAGTAGTTTATAACCGAGAACTATTCTGTGTTGAGAATAATTTGGCTTTGGCTTTTCTCTATAAACCAGACAAAGATTCTCTCAACCTTGATGCTGGATTAAAGTTTGACAAAATATCCTCGTCTTCTTCTGATTCTACTATGGAATATGTCTTTTCTAATGAAACAGAAGCCATAACTGAAGACTGGAGACGCCCGTTTCTAGACTTTGTTTTGTATGATATACTTCCTGATAATCCGAGTGAAGCAGCGTCTATCCGGCGTCGATCTCTCTGATTCTATTATAATCATACGACGAAGACATTATATCGTCGGTCTTACGACGGTCTTCTCCTCCGATGCATTGCTGGTGAAGAAGCACAACAGATAATCCGTGAAGCACATGATGGTGTTTGCGGAGCTCATCAACCAGGTCCTAAACTTCAAGATCATATCCGACGTATGGGTTATTATTGGCCCACGATGGTGGCTGACGCTATTTAATATGCTCGAAAATGTAAAGCCTGTCAAATTTATGCAGACTTTATCCATCAACCGTCAGAGTTCTTACACCCAACAGCGTCATCATGGCCCTTTGAAGCTTGGGGCATGGACGTCATTGGTCCCATCAATCCACCATCATCAAGAGGACATCGGTTTATTCTAGCAATAACCGATTACTTTTCCAAATGGGCTGAAGCAATCCCGTTATCTGAAGTTAAAACTTCTAGTGTTATCAACTTCGTCAAACATCATGTTATCTATCGATTTGGTGTTCCTCGGCGTATTATCCATGATAACGGACCGCAGTTCGTCAGTCAAAAATTTACTCGATTCTGCGACGATCATCGGATTAATAATTTAGCTTCTACAGCATATAATCCAGCAGCTAATGGATTGGCAGAAGCTTTCAATAAAATAATCATCAAACTCTTGAAAAAGTTTGTTTCTTCCAACAAACGCAACTGGAACGAGAAGCTTGGTGAATGTTTATGGGCCTACCGTACCACAGTTCGCAATGCGACCGGATGTACGCCTTTCTCTTTAGTATATGGGTGTGAAGATGTTCTTCCCCTCGAGATTCAGATTCCTTCTCTGAGAATTGCAATCTCCAATGAACTTACAGCAGAAAATAATGATCGTCTTCGACTTCAAGAATTGGAAGCTTTAGATGAAAAACGATTGTATGCTCAACAAAATATCGAGCTTTATCAGGCCCGAATCTCAAAAGCTTTTAACCGGAAAGTCAAAGTCAGAGCATATCAGAAGGGAGAACTGGTCCTTACTGTCAGACGTCCTATGACCATGACACATATGAGCAAAGGCAAATTTGATGCGAAATGGGAAGGCCCATTCGTAGTGAACAAAGTCTTCTCTAACGGAGCATACCAGCTTGCCTCTATGGATGGGAAAGTCATGATGATGCCTATCAATGGCAAATTCTTAAAGAAATATTATGTATAATATTTTCATCATTCCCCAGCAAATATAAAATTCTTCTCTACAAAAATTATCTCGATATCATTATCCCCAGAGGAAACTGATATTCCACCATGTATCATCTTCCCAGAGAATTTGATATTTTGGTTTATTAGATCCCCAGTGGACTTAATAAAGATCTTGTATAGAAAATCATGTCCATATTACCTCTGAATTTTCTATGTATCATATTTTCTATTCTTTGAAAATGATATCTCGTCTTTTGATTTCCGAGTCCAAAGATCATGGAAAATAGAATCTAAAGATATCTTTATATCGGAATTCTGTTTTCTCTAATCAGTATCAAACTAAAAATCCTTGGTTTAATATCATGATAGAGTTGCAAAGTTTATTTGTATATTCTATTCTATTGAAATATGTCATGTATTATTTACCTCTGAACATGTTTTCTACAAAAATATCATCCACAAAATTGAAATCAAGCCAAGATGTTCATTTCTTTAATCAGAATCAAAATATTGATTACAATTGGATTTCAAAAATTCAGTACATAAAAAATGTAAAAGAACTATTTAGGAGGAGTAATAATCTCCTAAATACGAACGATTACATTATTCATCTTTTCATCATGAGCTTTCTTGATTCGCTCTGCTGTTTCTGCTTCAATCATCCGTTGGTCATATTCTACAATAATAGAGCTACGGCGATTGGTCTCCTCAATCTGATTGGTTTGCATCAATTCTCGCTCCTACTGTAAAACTTGACAGCGTTCAGCTGCAGATTTACGATCAGTAGCAATCTTTGATTATTCTGTTTCCACAGAGGCAATTTGCTCCTGAATACGAGCTAGCTCTTCCCTCAGCTTTCTAAGTTCTTCAGCTTTTGACGCTTCATCTTGCTCTAGGTGTTCCATATTCTGAAGAATATTTATTATTTCTTCGTCTTTCGCCATTAGCTCTTTGGAAGACTGAGCGAGGAATTCTGTCAGAGCAATGTGCTGAGCTTGAGCTTCATTCTCCAATTGAGCAATCTCAGCTGTAGTCAGAGAATTAACGTCCTCCTTTTTAATCTCCCAGTATTTATGGATGTTTGCTTCTAAATTATTTAGGAGATGTTCAAAGAAGACACATTGAGCCTCATAACCAGATTGTCTCAAAGCTGAACGTGGGAAACTAGTCGCCTCTCGAAGACTCGAAAAGGGCATAGTCTCATCCTTTATAAGTCGTCTTGAGTATGTATCCAGATATGAATAAATAATGTCTGAATACATCCCCATGATCTTTGCTATCCCTGTGTCAAAACCGGGAGTCGCTGCAATAATAGGGGAAGAAGCAGGAGGAGCTTCTATTCTTGGAGCTGAAGTTAGTGCCTTTGGAGAACTCGGCAGATGTGAACTCCCCTCATCCACATCAGTTTGAACAAGTGGGGCTTGAGTAGAACTCATAGCCGGTGCAGTTCCTACAGCTGTTGGAATAAAAGAAGCATGATCAAAACCAAAAGATAATAAAGCAGAGACAAGACAAAACTTTGATGAATAAAATATTACCTGGAGCTGGTTCATATTCAGTTTCCTTCGGATCATTCAACCCGGCTCTTAGTCTGTTCAAGGTACTTTCTGACACGGGATTTATTTCACTGCTTCCAGCCCCAGAAGTACTAGGAATTTGAACTTCAATATGTCTCTCCGGTTCTGGTGTCAACCCTGAGTGTTGACCAATGGTCTTCAGTGCATCAATTGGTATTTTAGACGGTGATTCATCGTCTATCTCCATGTCTTCTTCTCCAGAAGAATGAGGCGACGGTTCATAGTCAACTTGTTCGCTCTCTGAAGCTTCAACAATTGGATTGAGAGGAGTGGCTTCCTTTACTGATTCTCCCGAAATCAGTAAGTCATTAGCCGTTTCAGTCTGATGCTCGGCCTCTACCGCAGGCTGACTAATTTCCTGCGCATCATCGGCCGTTTGTGGAACTGAGCCTATATCAGAAGGCATGGAAGACCCAGCAGGTTCAGGAATCTCTTCTTCAACAGGTTCTGTCTTTACAGAAAAATCAAATGTAGCTTGTTTTTCTGAAGCCAATCGCATAGCACGATCAGTAGGACTCTCTGCATCCAAACAAATCACGGATTTAGTTTTTGAAACTATTACTTTCCTTCCTATTCTTTTTGTTAATGGAACAGTAGGATAATTGTCTATTGGATCACTACCTGCTTCATCAACATCTCTGACAGGAGAATTCCCTGGAATAGTAATTCCTCCGCGACTTCGAGTCTCTGCTCGAGTAGCTCTTTTTGCAGCAGGACCAGCAGCACTTTTACCCCGCTTCCTCTTTGGGGTATTATCAATAGATATACTCTCTTCAGCACTCCCGATGGGTACATGCAATGGTTGATGAAGGTCATCAGAGAAGAAAGTCTCCAAAACATCATCATCAACTTCATCAGTGGCCAGAGGATCTTCTTTGTCATGACAATCTCTAGGCAACGCTGATTTGGTTGATTTCTTTTCAACATGAATAAAGCTTCTGCCTAAGATGCTAAATTTTTCATCAAAGGTGTTAGCTGATACATAGAATCTGGCATAGGATGCCAATATTCTAGCTCCTCTCCGATAGCTGACCGGATCTGGCATAGAAAAGGTAGCCCCTGTACCTTTGGCAATGTAATATAGCCAAGCTCTGGCACCATCAATCAACCCTCCTTGATAACCAAAACACGTCGTTGTATTGCCTACATGCAACTGATCGTAACCAAATTGCCGAGCAAATCTGCTCGGAAGATATGGCTCTAGATAAGTGATGTTGTCACGGCGGCAGATTAAATGAGATGGCCTGATTCTCTTTAGCCATTCATGTTGGATATCATCCAACTCATTAGCACCAACGCCGTCAATCAATCTCCCAGGCATGCTCTCATAACCAACAGGTGGAGGAACACAAGTGAAGCTCCATAGTTCTCCCCTGTTTAATATAGTTCTGCAATCGGTCAAAGTGTCATATCTTTATTTCGGTATATGCTTGTACCTTTCCAGAAAGGTATCATCTGGTCTAGCCATCCCAGCACTCATAAGAGATTCGAAATGCAGAAGCAGCCATCCAAATAAATAGGTAAAGGGCATTTCTACCCGAGGAAAGGATGTAAGGCTCTTCCTTGCCAATTCGAACATTCTGTCTGTGTATGCCCTTAATCCAGCATTCAGACGGCAGGTCATTGCTGTCAATAAATCCATCTTATACCCAAAAACCAGACGGACTGCTGCGAAGACAACTCCTCTGTGCATCCTGTCTGCTGAACAGGTGCCAGGTACTACAAACTTTCTTAGCCAAAGAGATATAAAACCGGCCAGATGACCTTCAGCAGATAATTCTCGGCCACCCTGCTTAATATAGGTTTCTAACCTATCACCGGCTTTGTAGGTGTCTATATCTTCTTCGACGATAATGTCATCATAATTTGTCTCCCGGATTAATCTGTTAATCTCGGCTTGACTCAAGGGTTTAAATTCACCGACATACTGCTCAGATTTCTTCTTCTTTTGAACTTCATCAGTACGGCCTTGAAATAAATAGGCCATCCATTTGGAAGAATAACAGTTGGAGTCTCCTTCTCCACCTTGTCCTTTATAAAATGCCTTACAAATACTGTAATGGCACATCAATTCTTCAAAGACATAAAGAATCTGTAGGTTGGCTTCAGAAATCTTATTTATTTCATCAACAAAAGGGATATATTCTTCATATGGTAAATCTGCTGTTGGTAGCTGAGAAATATATGCCATTTCATGAAGGGCAAATCCCATCTCGCCCCTTGGGGTCATGAAGGTGCCAGTACGATAGTTATATCTCTCCGCTAACGCCAAGAACAGATCCGGGTTTGGTTTAAAACCATAAGCAGTACACTTAATGGCATCATATAGTCCTATCGCCTTTAACTGTGTACCAAAGTTCTGCAGAATCCATTTCACTAGAGCAGTCCATCTAGTATTTTCCGGGTTCACCAGGCCGGTAAGTCTCATAGACTATTTTGGGTATATGGCATTTTTCAGTTGAGCAAATTCGTTTGCAAAAATTGGAACTCTGACTGGCTTCAGCAGTGCCGAGTCTTCAGGAGGGATGGTGGCAGGTAGCAGTCCCCGCAGAGATGTGACATGTGGATCAGTACCACTGCGGAATCTCCCTTGACGATATCCGATCCACCCAGCCTTTGCTTGTCGGGATGGAGTGATATCCCACTTCATCTGTCTTTGTTGACCCGAATGGAATAAACGAGCTATATTGATGCTTTTTGTCAAGCCAGTCAAATACATTGGCTGATTTACATTACCATCCCTATAGTAACAGTATGATACTTTGTCCAGAACAGGCTGGGAGTTCATGTCAATAGCATCTCCAAAAAGGAATGCTGGTTTCAAGTGGGTAACACCATCCACACTCTGTAACGGCAGTCCACTCATCAAGTTCAACAAAGTATCATCTTCCTGATTTGTCAAAAGAGCTATTCTTGTAGAAGGTCCATCGAATTGGGGAAAACGAACATGTGACAGATCACTTCTATAGTTATTTCCTACACTTCCTTCAAATTCTGCCTCCTGAGCTAGAATATCTACTGCAAATGAAGAATAAAGTATTAGAAATCTTCAACATCAAGAGATGATAAAGTTTAACATACGCTCAGTTTTTACTAAGCGTACAGCTCAACATATGCTCAGTTTTACTAAGTGTACAGCTCAACATACGCTCAGTTTTACTAAGCGTACAGCTCAACTTACGCTCAGTTTTCCTTAAGCGTATAGCAGACTCAAGGTTCAGCATACGCTCAGTTTTCCTTAAGCTTATGGCAGACTCAAGGTTCAGCATACGCTCAGTTTTCTTTAAGCGTATGACAGACTCAAGGTTCAGTATATGCTCAGTTTATCTTAAGTGAATGATTTTAAAAGTTCAGTTTATGATCAGTTTGAGCGTATCAGCGTATGGTTGACAAGATGATCATTAAAAATTACGTTAACACAGGAGTTAGCGTATCTCAATGAAACAAATTGCCATAGCATATTCTTTTAAGATAGCGTATTTTGATATCTTTATCAAAAATATGCGTATCTTACAGATATACGCTCCAAACATATTTTTCGTAAAAACGAAAAACATGGAATACAGCTAAACCCTAAAGAGGGAAGCGTATTTGTTGACATATTGACCCTAAAGAGGGATACATTTTCTGAGTTTTGTTCTAACCAGAGCCCTAAAAAGGGAATAGTTATTTGTTCATTATCTTCGTCCTCACCATAAAGAGGTTTCAATGGCCGTTCACTGCGTGAAATACGCTGACTGGCCGTCTTCTTGGTGGTGGCAGTGTCGATGGCAGGATAAGACGACTCCTCATGGGCTTTCCCCTTTCCTTTCGCAGAAGCATCATCTTTGGGCGCCATTAATGGAGGTTGAGTCGAAGACGAAGAAGGGGAAGAAGGATTTTGAGTTTCTGAAAGCACTTTTCTCTCTCGAAAGCAAAAGCTGTGGTAAAGAAATAAAATAGGTTTTAGAAGACCTATTTATAGAAGAAAGGAAGAAGTTCAAACGGCGGATATTCTTTAAACAAAATCCCTAAAGATTTGTACTGATATTGAGGAAGATAACAAACTCATGCCAGCGTGTCAGGACTTATTCTCACTTTAAAGTTCAAAGTAATTTCGAACTTTTGAAATTCATAAAGTTCGAAAACTTTGAAGGGGGTCTTGTAGGGTGTGAAAATTATGACACGCTGACATAAGACTCAGTCCAAGTCATACGCTCAAGGCCATACGCTCAGTTAAAGCCATACGCTCAAGGTTATACGCTCAGCCAAGGCCATACGCTCATCTAAAGGCCGTACGCTCAGTGAATATTTTATTATTTTCTGAGATGACAGCACAGCATGTATTTAATAAAGGATAAATCTGACATTTCGTCTTTCGTGCAAAGACAGCTATCCAATGGAGACTAGCCGTCGTATAGGTTTTCGAAGAGTCGGTTTTGTCTTTTATGAGGACAGCTCAGCATCTCTCATAAATGTAAAAGCCATCATTACTGTCAGTTTTGACAGTCTGTCAGCCATCATATCCGCAGTCACGACGCTCGAGAAGATTTTGTCAGTTATTGGAAGATATGGCGTATCAAAGAAGATTGATGATGGCCACGTGTCTACTTATTCAAACATGCCACGTGTCTACTTATTCAAACATACGACTCCTTCCAAATTAAGTGAGCGTATGGATCTCATACGACTCCTTCCTAATTAAGTGAGCGTATGGATCTCATACGACTCCTTCCTAATTAAGTGAGCGTATGGATCTCATACGACTCCTTCCAACCAAGTGAGCATATGGATTCCATACGGCTCCTTGCCAACCAAGTGAGCGTATGGACCCCATACGACTCCTTCCCAACCAAGTGAGCGTATAGATTCCATACGACTCCTTGTCAATAATGTGAGCGTATCAGCTTTATATGGTTCTACGCTGTCCAAGTCAGCGTATGCAAGACATGTGCCTTCAAAAGCTAGCGTATGACTCTTCTTTTAAGGCAGCGTATCACAGCAGTTGTGTCCAGAATGATTTTCAACGTGCAGTTAACACACGTTCTCACGTGTCCTGCACTCAGTTATCCACTTCTTCAGAAGTTATGCAACGTGGCATTCATGCCATCAATCTCTCCTGAATATGCTCCACTACTTTCAACCGTACGCTAATGTGTCTCCATCAGAATTTGCCACACGTCCCTACAGTTATGCACACGTCAAGTAACTACCTGAGCGTATGCTTAAGGACAGTTATCCTGAACTCTATAAAAGAGAGTTTCTTCATCTTCATCAGACACTACAGTCAATTTCAGAGAGAACAGAGAGATTGCCCAGTTGCTGTCCAAGTTCTTCAAAGTTCGAGTTTTCTTCATCGCATCGTCCAAGGGATAAAGTAATCGTCTTCTAGATTAGATTCCTACAGTTGTAATTTTCTCAGATACAAAATAAATAAAATGAATTTATTTATGGAAAACACAAAAGCATCAACATTCAGGACTACGTCCGCTAGGTTACTTACCTAGGCACCGTGCTCAAATCCTTCCGACGCAAGTTTAAATTGACATTGCACAAAGGCCATAATCTATCTGACTCAATAGTTTACATCAAGGCGACGGTGCTCAAGACAACGATCGCCTTGACACGAGGGTTCTTACGATACGCCTTACATTCGATTCCTAACGAGTAGGAATTTACTAGCCAAATTCCCAACTTACCCGTCTCGCAACATCGAATATAGGTTCGATTCACGCAAGCTCAATTGTGAGGTGAATCCGAATCTAACGGTACAACTCGTAAGTCATTTCTTTATCGTTCCCTCTCGTGTATAGCACGATTCTCGCAAACGCCTATTCGAATCACCAAGTTCGTTGGTGAATTTTCTAGTTTTGTTCGTCGACCAACATAACCATTCAAATATTCATCAGACGAATACTCAAATCTAACTATACCATTCTCAATCGAAAGTTGTTCCAACAATTTTCGATCGCCTAGACTTATCGTCAACATGCACCACATTATATTTGTTATCGATGCAATCTCATATGCGATATCGCATGGGTCATCTTACGGTCTGCAGCATTTAATTCGATTTGGTGGTCAAGTTTTCTAGGGTCAGCTGCCCCGAAGCTACGCTCGATAATTGTGGATCATCACCGAAGGACAGTTTACTACGAACCATGCTATATCTTATTTCGGAGCCAAATCACGTTCCGACGATTCTATGCGACTACCCAATTTTGGACAAAATCATTTCTATCGATGCAACTGATGCGCATCTATCCTCCGAGTTAAGTCATGCACTACCGTCGATGATTTTGCAATTTACGAAACATCTACTCGTATCGAGTTCGAGTTTATCTTATTCGTAGGTCGACACACGAGATGCTATACGCATCGAGCAATCGTCGATGACTTATAGTCTCGTCTTTGATTAATCACAAAGTTCATGGTCAACCAGTCCGTTCTTTCTCGTATTGTTACTTACAAAATTTCAATAGCGTAAGGCGCACTCCATTTTGTATTCTCACATCGTCCTTACGTTTCCTTACGTATCGATCTCGATACGTCGTATCAATTTCGATAGCATAAGGGTCAACTTTGAATCCGTTCCAACGTCAACTTAACTCGCATCGCATACATCCAAGTTTGCAACAAACTTTTTCATACGCATCCACTCGTTCTCCGATTTGCCGTATCCCGCTATACTTTGATCGCGTAACTGAGTTACCGATTATCCAACATCGAGCCCTCAAGTTATACGATCACGTCCTCTAAGTTTCGCGTGTTTTCCAGTCGTACTCAAATGAGTGTCGCCGTAGCGTAACCAACTATTTCTTAGGCACGATTACTCACGTCAACCAACTCTTCACCGAAGTCGTAATTCGTGCGATTCGATTACAATTCGCATCGCCTAACATTCCTATCGAAATCGTAAGTCGTGCGATTCGATTCGTCTCGCTCAATATTTTTTTCGAGATTGCAAGTCGTGCGACTCATTTGTAAGCTCGAGTATTCCCTTTCCCGTCGATTCGATTATTGCATCAAGGCATAATCATTTTGCTAGTCTCGGTCGTCCGACCAACTTATAACTTTCGTCCGACGTATCGTTCATCGATACGAGTCTCGTCTTACCGTCCCAACCGATTTTCAATGATCACTTGCATCAACATACCGTCATACAAATTTCCAATCGAGTTTCGGTACTCCTCCGTCCGTTGCGGATAAACCTTCCGTAATTCTCACAACGCGTCGATGCAATTCATCGCACAAGTGATATACCATATACCACTCGAAATCGAGTCATTCATCGCCTAAGTGGTATGGCATATACCACTCGGAATTCAAGCCATTTCCCTCGTGCTATACTTAGTGTAAACCAACGATCTCTTCCGACTCACGATTTTTGCAGTGATCGTGCTTGATCACAACCGTAACTTTGATTTTATCAAATCCGACGTAACTCGGTCAATGTTCTCGTTTGCCAACATAAGTTTGGTGTGCAACCGAACGATTCGTTCTATCGATTTATGATTTCAATTCTTTTCTTACATTGTATCTCGTGCAATAATTTATTTGATATGCGTTGCACCCCGTGCAACAAATTTTACTTTCGATACGCGTTGCACATCGTGCTACGATTTATTTTCGACACTTTCATTTCACTTTGTACAATGATTCATTTCCAATTTCCTTTGCACTTCGTGCAACGATTAATTTGATATGCGTTGTACCACGTGCAATGATTTTTTTACTTTCAATATACGTTGCACATCGTGCAACGATCATTTCCGATATTTATCGCACCTCGTACAACGAATTACTCTCGACTTTTCAAATCAATGCACAATCCGTTTAACACATTCGGTATTGGCTTATCACTTCTCACTTTTATTTTAACGCATATTCACCATTACTCGTTGCACTTCGTGCATCATTTTATTTCTCATTCAATATGTTACATTGCGACAACATCTCAAATCGTATTTCACAATTTGTTGCGTTTGCAGCAACTAACATTTTTATGGCTCGTTGCATTCAATGCAATATACCCTTCGCGACTTTCTTAGCAAACATCATAAAATTTCTAAAACACATGCGACAAAATTTCACGATTTGTATTAGGCTTATTGTATGGAACATCTAGTGCGGCATCGAGTAGAGTCAAGAGTGATATCAAGTGGTGGTGTGCAACTTTTAGAATTGTAATGAAGCGAGCGTCCAGAGGAAATTGAGCCTAGAGCTCTGATACCAATTTGTCACGCCCCGACCCGGAATCACCCGAATCATCGTCCTCGCAGGGGGCGTGATGCCGCACAAGCCTGGAGTTGCGCTCGTGCAAGGCAAGGTGACAAGTTCTCAAATGGTTATCTTTTGATTCGATATTAACAACAATAGGAAAAACAGAGTATACAAAATAATTCTCTTTATTGATATCCGAAACTGAGATTACAATGGCTTTCGATAGCCTAACAATATATGCCAGATTGGCTATAACACTCAGGTTCTCTCTTACCCACAAAGGATTTTACCGTTCCATACATTATGCCTTCTATATCTCGGCCGCATCAATCCAGCTGCGTAGTCCGAGCATCAATGCGATAGCACGCTTCAATTCGCTTTGGCATTCCAAGCCTTAACACATTCAAGCAACGTTTCGCCGCGAGCAATCCATTCCCTGCACCCTGCATGAAGCTGGTGGAGGATCAGTTCGTTCGTCCTCGCATGTACTGAAGCAAAGATCATCTTTCTAAACTGACATTTTAATATTTATGTTGAATCATGCAACTTAGCTTATGATCTTGCTATGTTCTCCTTAGGGTCAATTTCATGGCATCTTCAAAAGCGTAAAGCATGTTATCATAGCAGCATGTTATCGAATTAAATAGGCAAGCAAACAAACAATCTCATGTTTGATTCGTGGCACGACTTACCAAGTCGACGCACTCATCCATACACCGACGCAAGGTGAATACGTCGCATTTCTTCCCTGTCATGTTATATGTGCATCTCTAAGCAGGATCTCTATGCGGGATGCATACGTGCCTACACTTTAAACCCATCGTTCCTTAACTATATGAAGGTCGTGGGCGTATCCGCGCCGGAATGGACTAAAGGAGTTTCTCTTTTATTTTTCCTTACTTTCTTTTCTCTCTCGAAATCGAATTTGGGTTGCCCGGCGTTTCACGGGTTGGGTTGCTATCCCAACAACCGAAACTTACCGCGTGCCTACCATCATTTGCGGCTTCTCACATTTACGACCGAGTGCTAATCGGACTTCGCAAATGTGCGCCTATCAAAGATTATCATCCCTCCTAGGCCGAACGGTCCCGGTGCCCCGGTGCGCCCGTTCGGAGGAAACGTTCCGTGCACGAAAGATATCATCGCAATTATCTCAAGTCCATTCCATTCGACCATGCAACGCACTATCATTCAAACAACTAAGCATAGCCTTGAGTCCAAGACTCAGACTTTATCATCTCGTATTTCTTCCATTAACTTTCTATGTTCTCACGTTTCATACTTTGTTTCAATGATTCAATGGCATCGTGCCTCAACTCAATGCTCGTCAACCGAACGACCCGAAGGTCTCGAACACCTTTCGAGGCACCATGTCATATCCGACAGTTCTGCCACATTTATGCCACAACTGTATTCTCTCGCAACGAAGCCATCTTTTCATTATCCCGTGCACGTATGCACGTTTTGACCGTATTTCCATATTCTATAACTTAGCATTCAATGTTCGGGCTTGCGCGCTAGGGCGCTCGCCTATTGTCTTTCAATGTTCTAGCCGTCTAACTCGTGCAGCAAAGGCACGGTATGGTTCGTGCACTAAGGCACTCGCCAATTACAGTTATCCCATGTTCTTACGGCTTGCGCCCCGAGGCGCTCACCTATGCGATATCCAATGTCCCATAGCGACTCGTGCATGTTGATGCACGTTTCATTTCAATTGTTCTAACTTAGTGTTCGACTCACACTATGATTTATCTCCGATCGGACCACGCCCGTGGCGTCGATAGGTTAACTTTTAGCATACAATGATATATTTGACTTATCGAATAAAGGAGTAAAAAGAAGTCAATCCTCCCACCTTGAGTCGATACGCCTTCGTCGTTTCGCCGAGCCGATGCGGCTCGATTCCCTAACTTTGTTGCACGACCATTCTCCTGACTTAGCCATTCGAGCACTTCGTGCTTCGTTGAGTTATACGCCCAATTTGCCTTAGCATGCCCAAGTCTTAGCCCATCGCAAGGCGACAATTTAATTTCGCGGACCCCTTACTAAATATTGCAAAAGATCGACCTCTAATATTTTTCCGTCAAAGTATAACCTGCACACGAAACCAACTAAAATCAATACTTGCATCGATTTGGACTTGTGCCTTGGTCGATTCGATTTCTTAGAATCTTCGAGCCGATTCAACGCACTCATCCTTCGGGGCAACGCGGCGCTTCGCATCGATTCAACTCGATGCATTCTTTCGGGACAAGGTAACTCTTCGCATCAACTTAGTTTGATGCATTGCTCGGGACAACTTAACTCTCGTATCGTTTTGCATCGATACATTATCGGGTCAACGCAACTCTTCGAGTCAACGACTCAGCATAATGCACCGTACGGAGCGGGGCATTACATGGGAGAATTATTAGGGGTTATTTGATCAAAGTCCCATGACACTATATTCATGTGCTTGCGCCACTCTTACCTCCCGTAGGGTGTAGCAAGATCTCATTCATGTGCTCGTTATCCAGGTTGGCCGGCATGACCCTTTTCAGATTTCCATGTGATTGTCGGGCCAAGTGGATAGCCTGATTATGTTTCCCAAGCCGATCACATAACGCTTTAATAATTCAAGTCATATTTTTATATTTATTTATCATATGAGGCTAAGTTCTGTTCGGGAGAAGGGTTACAATCCCGGTCCTTGTTTGGTTTAAGGGTTGTAACTCGGCTTCCGAATAGTTTCTAAGTCATCCTATATATATACTGCCATTCTACTCAGTACTCACATCTTGATATATATTTCCTGTTGATTTGTCTTGTATTTCATTATAATGTCTCTTATAGAATTTGTCAATTCATATGGAACTGCTGTTAGTGTTTGTACTTGCTCATTTTCCTGACCGGATACCGTTGATATATTACAGATGTTTCAGAGACAGATGGAGACTTAGGCCAGGACTGTAGCCTGATAGTTGAGCCACTAGACTTTATACTCCCAGAGTAGTTAGCTTAGTTAGGCTTGCCTGAACTGCGATCCAGCTTTTGTTTTAGACTGTAGTAGTTTATATTCATATTTTGTGACTCTGTGATGTTGTTTGTTTCTCTCTAGCTGTGTTGGATGTTGAACTCATTTTCCGTTTTCACATCTATCATATTTCTATTTCGTGCTATCTATCTTAGTTTTATTTTGTGATTGAGACTGTATTGCTATGTCACCTCCATTTGGAGTGTATATACTGTACAGGTACCTTTATACTATTTAGTGTAGTTTTCATAGACGACCTATACAGTGTTCTACCGCCGATTCTACAGCGTAGGCTGGACGTAACCGCATACTCGTACCCCTAATCAGGGTACGGGTCATGACAGCTGTATTGCTCGAAGAATACAATCTCAAATTTGCAGAAAATAATCATTTAACAATGATTTATTTGACTGCAGATGAGGATTCTTCAAGTATGTTTTAAGCCTAATTTATTTCTCAAATTCACATATTTGAAATTTTTAATTAATTTCAATGTTTTAAAAAGGAAAGTAGTTTCAGATCTTTTAAAAATTTGTTGCTTTTTCTTTTTTTTTCTTTTGCAGTGGTTGTTAAATTGACGAATGAAGATTGTAAATTTGATCATGGACATGCAAATCCTACAATTGGTATTAGTCTATATATGTTTGTGTGTGTGTGTGTGTGTGTGTTTGTGTGTGTGTGTGTATTTATTAGTTTAGTTTATGAGTTATGTAATTTATTTATATTTTATTGGTCTTTTTTATTGACAGATTATTGGGATATTGGCGATCCAACTTATAAATGTAACTTTTATGGTGCACACTTTTGGTATGACGAGAGAGTTCAGTCTTCCTACAAGTGCAAAAACCCGACGTACTCTTTATGTTGTATGCAAGGAAAGATTCAAATTTCACCAATGAAGAGACCGCCTAAAGTTTTACATGATCTATTATATGGTGTGAGCGATAAGAGCAAACATTTTCTAAAAAATATAAGATCATATAAAAGTATGTTTTCATTCACTTCAATGGGAGGCAAGGTCGATCCGGAACCAAATCAAGGAAATTCTCCACCAATTTTTAGAATGCATGGACAAAACTACCATCTATTGGGAAGTTTATTACCCGTTGAAGGTTCAAGTCCAAAATTTGCACAGCTATATATTTATGATGCATAAAATGAAATTCAAAACAGAATGAAAGCTGTTAGGTATTTATCGAATTTTTTTCCCAGATATGTACCATTATATATTGATCATTGATTATTAATATATTCAGTTATCTTATTTTTTTAATATTATTTTCTGGAAGAACGGTAATATTAATAATTTGCATGCAAAAATTGTACATGATTTGAAGGATATGTTGGATGAAAATAATCTATTAGTAAAGTTTTTTAGAATGGCTCGCGAGAAAATGTGTGAAGGAGGTAATTCAAGCGTTCGATTGAAATTGATAGGAAGGAGACATGGAGATGGACAACAGTATAATTTACCTACAGTTTCTGAGGTTGCTGCTTTGATAGTTGGAGATCTTGATGAATGCTTAGGTGATAGAGATATCATGGTTGAAACACAAGCTGGGAACCTGCAACGAATAAATGAGTTACATGCTTCTTATTTAGCATTACAATACCCTTTGATCTTTCCCTACGGTGAAGATGGTTATAGAGAAGACATTCCATTATCTGAATCAACAAATAGAGGAAATGGTGGAAGAAGGAGAGTAAGTATTAGAGAATGGTTCGCTTATAGACTGCATGAAAGGGATAATGAGCCTTCTATCATATTTGCTACTAAAAGACTTATGCAACAATTTTTTGTTGATGCTTATACAATGGTTGAATCTCAAGATTAAAATTTATTCGAACGTATCAAAAACAATTACGGTGTGAGATGTATAAAGGTCTTACAGATGCATTATTACGAGGTAAAACAGATCCGACTACTCAAGAAAAAAGAGTCATTCTACCATCTTCTTTTACAGGAGGTGCTCAGTACATGATTCAAAATTATCAAGATGCAATGGCAATATGCAGATGGGTTGGTTACCCGGATTTGTTTATAACATTTACATGCAACCCCAAATGACCTGAAATACTTCGATATGTTGAAAAAAATGTTCTTCAACCTGAAGATCGACCAGATATATTATGTAGGGTTTTTAAGGTGAAATTGGATGGGCTAATCAAAGATCTGAAGCATAATAAAATATTTGGAACAGTTAGAGCTGGTAACGATTTTGCCATATTTTTTGTACTTAATCATGTATTCATGTATTATATTAATAAATTTAATATTTATTTGTTTTCTACTATTTTTCAGTTATATATACGGTCGAATTTTAAAAACGTGGGTTGTCGCATGCTCATATTTTATTGTTCCTAGCCAAAGAAGATAAGTTTCCATCGGGAAAAGATATTGATCAGATCATCTTAGCAAAAATTTCTGATCAAAAATCAGATCCTACCTATTACAATGCAGTGCGAGATTTTATGATACATGGACCTTGTGGTACTGCAAGAAAGAATTCACCATGTATGTCAGATGGTCATTGCTCAAAGCATTTTCTGAAAAAATTTGTTGAAAATACTTTGGTTGATGAAGACGGATATCCATTATATAGACGCAAAGATGATGGAAGAACGGTTTTAAAGAATGGTGTTGAACTAGATAATCGATTTGTAGTGCCTCATAATCGTTATCTATTATTGAAGTATGGAGGTCATATGAATGTTGAATGGTGCAATCAGTCTCGATCTATAAAATATTTGTTCAAGTATGTGAATAAAGGACATGATCGGGTAACTGCATCCTTCTATAGAACTACAGACGAGGAGGAACCCAAAAAACCAATTGATGAAATTAACATGTATTACGACTGTAGATACATTTCTGCTTGTGAGGAAGCATGGAGATTGTTTGGTTTTGAGATCCAATATAAGAACCCTCCTGTTGAGCGACTTAGCTTTCACTTACCCGACGAGCAGCCTATTATTTTCTCAGACGCAGATGCTATTGATACCATTATTGATCGTGCCAGTGTGAATGAAAGCATGTTCTTAGCTTGGTTTGAAGCGAATAAGCGATATCTAGAGGCAAGAAATCTGACACATGCAGAATTTCTACAAAAGTTTGTTTGGAAACAGAAGACTAGAGAGTGGACTCCGAGAAAAAAATGTTTCTCATTAGGTCAAATTTTTTATGTTCCACCTGGTTACGGTAAAATGTACCATTTAAGATGTCTTCTCAATATCGTCCGTGGACCTAAATGCTATGATGATATTAAGAAAGTTAATGGTATTCATTACGAGTCATATCGTGAAGCTTGCTATGTCTTAGGATTGTTGGAGGATAATGACGAGTATATCGATGGTATTATTGAGGCAAGTTATTGGGCATCTGCATATTCTTTGAGAAATTTATTTGTGACATTATTGTCATCTGGCTCTGTAAGCCGGCCTGAATTACTTTGGAAAAAGTGTTGGACATACTTATCGGATGATGTTTTATATAATCAACGAATTGCGTTGCACGACCAAGGTAAAATATTTCTTTCTTATTTTTAAGTTTAAATTGTGTTTTGTATATTATTTGATCGTTAATATAGCTTTAAAATTAATTCCAACATATTCTTTCTCTCTTTAATTCTAGATTTGCTTATGAGTGAGGATGACATTCAAAATCACGCTTTGGTTGAGATTGAAAAGTTATTGAGGAATTGTGGTAGAAGTTTGCGAGAATTTCCATCAATGCCATTTCCAAATATGGACTCCTTATCAAATACTACAAATAGATTGGTGCATGATGAATTACATTATGATAGATCGGCTCTAGCAGAAGAACACATACAACTACTTGCTCGCTTGAATGATGAACAACAATATGTTTATGACATAATAATGGATGCTGTTAATTCTACAAATGGTGGTTTTTTCTTTTTATACGGATATGGTGGTACTGGAAAAACATTCATTTGGAAAACATTATCTGCATGTTTTAGATCTAAGGGAGAAATTGTTCTAAATGTTGCTTTAAGTGGGATAGCATCACTTTTGTTGCCTGGTGGACGAACAGCTCATTCAAGGTTTGCTATTCCAATAAATGTAAATAAGGATTCAACATGCAATATCAAACAAGGAAGTCAACTTGCAGAACTAATTGTGAGGTGCAAACTTATAATTTAGGATGAAGCACCAATGATGCACCGATATTGCTTTGAAGCATTGGATAGATCACTTAGAGATATAATACAATTTAGCAATCCACTCAGTTCTGAGACACCATTTGGAAGAAAAATAATTGTCTTCGGAGGAGATTTTTGTCAAATATTGCCTGTAATTCCGAAAGGTAGTAGACAAGATATAGTTCATGCAACTATAAATTCTTCTTATATTTGGCAAAACTGCAAAGTCTTGAGGTTGACAAAAAACATGAGACTTCAAGGTTCTAGCATAACATCTGAAAGTGAAGAGCTCAAACGGTTTTCTGAATGGATTGCAAGTATAGGAGATGGAACACTTGGAGGGCATAATGATGGGTATGCAAATATCGATATTCCAAGTGATGTTTTACTTAGTAATGCAAATGATCCACTGCATACAATTGTTGAGAGCACATATCCTTCTTTTGCGAATTTTGTCATCGATCCAGATTTCTTGAAGGATAGAGCTATATTAGCGCCAACTCTTGATGTTGTCGAGTCTGTAAATGAGTACATGATCTCACTGAATTCTGGTAACGCAAGCACATATTTAAGTTCTGATAGTCCATCTAAGTCAGATGCCAATGTTGACTTATTATCAGATGTTCACACTCCAGAGTTCTTGAATAGTATTAAATGTTCAGGTGTACCGAATCATGAGTTAAAATTGAAAGTTGGTACCCCAGTAATGTTATTAAGAAATATAGATCATTCAGATGGGCTATGTAATGGTACTAGATTGCTAATTATAAAATTAGGCAATCGTGTTCTTGAAGCAAAGATTCTTTGTGGAGACAATGCTGGTAATAAAGTTTTGATTCCAAGAATGTCATTGACACCTTCTGATCCAAGATTGCCTTTCAAATTTCAAAGAAGACAATATCCATTGATTGTTTCTTATGCAATGACAATAAACAAAAGTCAAGGTCAATCACTTTCTCATGTTGGACTTTTCTTGAAGAATCCCGTTTTTAGTCATGGACAGTTATATGTTGCTGTTTCAAAGGTAACAAGTAAGAAAGGATTGAAGATTTTAATATGTAGTGAAGATAAGGATCAATATAATTCAACAACAAATGTTGTGTATAAGGAAGTATTTCAGAATTTCTAATTCAGACAAATGTTATCTTTTATGTCATCAAAATAGACTTTATCGTCTAATTTTATTTACGTTGAGGTGTATATATTGTTATAATTCGTTCATAATCATATTAATTTATTTTGGTCTAAGATACTTTGTGAATTACACAAATACTACTAATGATAATTATGTTGTTAAAATTTAATTCGTTCATAATCATATTAATATAATGTTATCTTTTATGTAATTCACAATTGACTTTATTTTAACTTTTGTTTTAATTTCAAATGTTATATAAATATCAAGAACATTCATTTATTTATTTTTTAAATAAAACAGTATTAAATACACAAACCGTGCATCGCACGGGTGATATACTACTATATATATATATATATATATATATATATATATATATATATATATATATATATATATATATAGATATATATATATTCCATCAATACAATTTTAACTATATATATATATATATATATATATATATATATATATATATATATATATACTTATGCCATAAATTCAAATATCAACAATGAAACATTCTTCATAAAATCAGTATTTACAATATAGCATTCTTACTATTATTTACTAAAACTCATACAAATTAAATATAATTATTTTGTTATGTATATAAGCCTAATACTCATAAACTATAATTATACTTCTATATATATATAAGTAACCTAGATAATTTCCATAAAATCCAACATATTTGTTAAGGAGAAGTATTTACTATATTATTAAATAAAATATTATTTCTAACAACAACCACATATAATATGTTTATATATATAACATTTGTTCCTAGAATTGTCTCCAAAATTACCAAGGTAAAATACCAATACAATATATGTCTATACTGACGTCTTTGGTCACACTGCAACACCTCATGGACTTTGGGCTTGGTTCGGGCCCAATCTGGACTAGTTTGGTATAACCGAATTTCCTAAAAGTCAAGATATTAATAAATAACTAATTAAATCATTTATAGGGATTAACTCGCAACTTGGCCTGGTTTTCCTAGTTAGGACGTCACTATGGCTTGGCATTCCCCTACATGGCTAAACACTAGTCAAGGCATGCTACTGCACTATCCGTGCCATGATTTCTAGTCGTTTGGTACTTCAAAACTCAACCATGGCTAAAGTCATCTACCATAATAATTAATTAAAATAATTATTTATAAATTCTAAAAATCACCATTTAAATCAAATAAACAATAAAAAATATTTCAAAAAAAATTTCGGGAATGGGAGCTACAGAGGGACACCACCAAAAAGGTGGGAATGAGGATGTTGAGCAAGAGAGACTCCAAAATAAAGCCCAACAACTTGAAATGAACACCACTATGGAGGGGTTGATGCGAGAATTGAAGGACTTACGAAAAGCGAAATCTCAGATTATTACTGAGAATGAGAAACTCCATGAAAAGGTTCAAGAACTAGAGGCACAAGGAGCCCAACAACTTGAAATGAACACCGTGATGGAGGGGTTGGTGCGGGAATTGGACTCCTTGCGAAAAGAGAAATCTCAGATTGTTTCCGAGAATGAGAAACTCCATGAAAAGGTTAAAGAGCTAGAGGCACAAGGAGCCCAACAACATGTAATAAACGTTGTGATGGAGGGGTCGGTGCGAAAATTGGACTCCTTGCGAAAAGAGAAATCTTAGATTATTGTTGAGAATGAGAAGCTTCATGAAAAGGTTAAAGCGCTAGAGGCACAAGGTAAAATTTTCTCTTTTTTCAAAGTTCTGATTTGTAATTTCTCGTGTTAAAATCATGGAAAAAGGTCATTCCCCGTGTTAAAATGCAGGTGAATAACCATTCCTTATTGTAAAATCAAGGAAAATATTCACTCCCCGTTGTAAAACCACAGAGAATAGTCATTCTTCGTGTTAAAATCACGGAGAATGGCCACACTCCGTTGTAAAATCACGTAGGATGGTCATCCCCCGTGTTAGAATGCAGGAGAATGAGAAAAGCGAGCTTCAGAAACAAGTTGAATCGTTGCAGAATGAAACCATTAAAAAGGATGAAAAGATCGCTAATCTCGAAGACATGGCTGTAGAAATGCAGCTGGACACTCACCCAGCTGCTGAACAATAAGCTGCTGAACCTGTTGCTCCAAAAGAAATCACAATAAGAGCAAGGCGCAAAAGAGATTTAGAAAACCATCACTGGTAGTAGCCAATGAAAAATACACTCCCATGGGGAAGAATACACTAGTAGAGGCTAATAAAAAGCGGAAGACGACTGCCCATCCGAAACCAAAACCTCAAGTCAAAATCGGGGGACGAGGAAAAAATAAGCAGGCAAAATCGAAAGAATCTGCTGAACCCGAACAAGATGTCGAAACTGCTGAACTAGTGAGAAAGGGAATAATACTAAGGGAATGTGATGACCTCAAACTTTGGGGGATACGGATGAAGAACTGAAAAAGCTTTACAGGGGCATCATATTCCCAAGAAAGATGGCTCCAACGTATGTATTCTGAACTCGACCAATTTTTGCCCAATTCATAACCGAGAATGGCCATTCTCCGTGACAATTGGACGACGAATGATCATTCTCCGTGACAGTTGGACGGTGAATGATCATTCTCTGTGTCAGTTGGACGGCGAATGACTCATTCTTTTTTTTTCCTTTCTAATCTTCTTTACAGTTATACCCTGAGAATCTCTATTAAGTTAGTCTAAACTAAATTTATGTGCAGTGATATGGTATACATGAATATCTCGAAAGAGGAAGAAAAGGGAGTTGTCGTCATCCTGTCAGCAAAAGACATACAAGACATACTCAACAATGAAGACATGGAGGCTGGCATACTCAACCTAATAATAAAGAAGATGAACACAATTCAAGAGTTGGCAAGAACGTACATCCAGCCAAGTTCACAGGACGTGCAATATAAGTGGTCTGCATTCATGTTGCCTAACACAATCGTAAGAATCAAAACTGAAAAATTCCTATTCATGTGTACACCGATGATAAATGACGTAAAAACTTACTCATGATATTGTGTTTTATTTTTGAAAAACAGACCACCGTGGAGCTTGCCATTCACCCGAAAGCAACATCCGGCGCCCATAAAAATTTTAAACAAGATGCAGAAGACTTCATCATGGGCTTAGAGGACGACATAGAGTGGCTATTCATTCCACTCTTTAATACAACCTCCAAACACTATACGCTGCTCACATCAACTTCAGCTCCTACGATTGGACACACTACAACTCCTTAATGCAAAACACATACAAAAAGAGCAAGGAGGATGCAGAATTAATGAAAAAAAAAACCCTTAGAGCCTATCATCAGGAGGAAAGTTTTGATGATGAGGGAAAAAAGTCTGGTAATGATGGAGTATGAGATCACAGAGCTGAAATGTTCTCTATGTTTCACTTAACAAAATACCCTAAAGCTTTTGAAAGAAAATGAGAGAAAATGTACAAAAGTACAAGTAAATTCTGGGGAGTATTGCTATGAAAGTCTGATCTGAGAGCGATCACTTTATTTCTTGGACCACACGATGATGATGAAAAAAATTGCTTGGAAATGAACAACTGGAAGAACTAAGTCACCAGAAAGGTATCAACACAATTGGCATTGATGGCACGGTCGAATGCTTTCCTGCTTTGCTTCACTCTGTTCTTGAGAAAAAGTTGAAGAGAAATGCTCTAGAAAATCACTTTGCTCTAAAAGTATGAATTCTCTACAGATATTTGGCCTGAAAAACCAAGTCCCTTCTTCTTTAAAAAAGAAGTCTTTATATAGGCTTGTCCTTCTGTGAATAAAAAGTACCAACATTGGGTCTCTATGTAGGCTGGTAGAATAACTGTCACCCACGTACAGAAATTGGCCTCTACGCATATTGACACGTGTCCCATAATCCAATAAAATAAGGAGAACATGTACACACGTTCTTCGAGAAGTGTGGCATAAAGGCTACGTCGGAAAACCACGTTCCCACATAATCAAGACAGACGGTGCGTAAGGGATGCTGTTTAGGCATATCTGAGCGTAAAATAGCTCAAATTAAGCTTCCTGTGTGAAGAGGCTAAAAATAGCCTTGAGCGTAATGGCTTAAATAAACTCTACGTGCAAAAAGAGTGGCTGAGATAGCCTTGAGCGTAAAAGCTCAAATAACTCTTATGCGTAAAGAGGAGGCTATTCCTCGAGCATAAAGCAGCTCGTTGGCATACAAAATAACAATCCTGGATTGGTGTGAAGAATCTTCTTGGCTTCTCTACAACTATTTGTCAGAGAATCAATCTGTCAGAAACTGTCTTCGTGCATTTAATGCAGCATGGACAGTTCATTCTTCGCGTTGAGAGTGAAACTGTCTTCGTGTAAAGTCTGAATTTAACCCTTGCGTAGAGCTTGAGTTTGACTCAGTTTGACCTATGCGTAAAGTCTGAAATGGGCTTTGTGTAGGGTCTGGAACTGTCTTTGCATAAAGATCTCAACTTCTTTGATTTGGTCTACGAAATTTATTTACACTTCTACAAGACCCCCTTCAAAGTTTTCAAAAATTTTAATATTTAGAATACTTTGAACATGAGCATAAAGTTTGGGATATCCAACAGTCACCAGCGTAAAATTAGGGATATCCAACAGTCATTCGAGAATTTAAATCAATTTTGAATTTTCTATAAATAGAACTCTGATGGAAGAGAGAGAACTTTACTCATATCTTTCATTCTTAATCTCTTCTGTACTTATCCTCAAAATTGGACTTCGAGCAAATAGCACCCAATAAAGAATTTTATCTTCTATCATTTTCTTCTTTTTGCTGATGTAACATTTCAAATCATGAAATGAATTAAATGTTTATAAAATAGGTATGAGATAGAAAACAATTATCAGAGGTAATATGGACATGATAAGTCTTCAAAACTCAAAAAAGTAGATTATATCTATCCAGAGGTAATGTGGACATGATAGATAATAAATTTTTTTCTTTTTAGAGTGTATAATACTGTCAGAGGTAATATGAACATGATAGATTGCAATGACTCAAATAAGTAGATTAATATCTATTCAGAGGTAATATGGACATGATAGATAATAAATCTTTTTCTTTTTAGAGTGTACAATACTATCAGATGTAATATGAATATGATAGATTGCAATGACTCAAAGAAGTATATTAATATCTATTATTAATATCTATTGAGAGGTAATATGGACATGATAGATTGCAATGACTCAAAGAAGTAGATTAATATCAATTTAGAGGTAATATGGACATGATAGATTGTAATGACTCAAAGAAGTAGATTAATATCTATTCAGAGGTAATATGGACATGATAGATAATAAATCTTTTCTAATTGAAATCAGCTAGGAAGAAAGAAAATCAAAATTCTCTTTTGGCGAAATAAATAATCAGCTTTAACCAAACCATGGCAGATGGGGAATGAAGAATAAATTCAAACATAATATTTCTTCAAAAATTTACCATTGATCGGCATCATGAGCAATCCTATACTCACGAGCCAATTTACCACTGGTCTCAGCTGAAACAGCCGCTATAATAAATGAGGCCCAATCTGTGAATTAAGAGCCCGTAAAAATAGCGATGGTTGGTTGTAGATTCATTTTGCATGTATCAATAATGCTGAATCTGGCATACCAGGAGGCATTTTCAGAGTAGCTTATCGAAAACGTTCAATAAATGTTCGAGTATCCTCTTTCTCTTTTTGTTTAATCTCTATCAAGGAGGACATATTCATATCCATCCCTCTTTCATAGAAACAAAAGAGAAACATCGCTTTGAACTCGTCAAAGGACGATATGCAATTATCGAGTAGACTGCGATACCAGTCATATGCTGTACCCGTCAACCACCTAATAAAAACTCGGGTGAGGAGAGCATCATTCTTCTGCAGATGAACAGTCATTGTTTGCCATTGATCATCATAGAATAGAACAATTTTATGGGAGGACTGAACTTGACTCACAATTACAAACTCGCTTGTACAAAAGCGAGCCTAGGAACAAAACCTAAGAAAAGCAATCTAAGTACAATTGTTTAGTTTTGATTCTGGAGGGTGACGGTAGAGGCTCGAAAAAGTGTTATCAACTCTGTCTTACTTCTTGGACGATCGAACGCAACCTCGGCTCAGGTGAAGAAATGCTCTCTGACGACACGAAGGAAAGAATCTGCTTCTGAGCTTTTTGTGTTTTCCTGTGCGTCTATATGCCTCTTCTTGCAAGGGAATAACACTTTATTATTTATAGAAATTCATAAGGAGTGGGATGTACAACCACATAGAAAATTTTGGGCCACATGGTTGTAACTGTGCCTCGAGACTCGGTTTATAGTGGACAGCTGGGGGTTGGTTGAGATTAATCATGATCTGTTTGTTGCAGTAAATCTGAACTATTAAGACTTGGTCAATCTCTGCCACGTTTCTCAACTACTATTCTGTGGCGAGCCGCAGGAAGGATGTATCCTGGCTGAGCCGCATGAGGGACTGTCTCATAACCGAGCCGCATGAAGAATGTCTCATGACCGAGCGTATGAAGGACATCTCATAACGAGCCGCATAAAGAATGTCTCATGACCGAGCCGCATGAGAGATCCTTCATGGTCGAGCCGCATGAAGGACGTCTTATAACTGAGCCGCATGAAGAATGTCTCATGATCGAGCCGCATAAAGGACGTCTCATGACCGAGCCGCATGAGGGAATGTCTTATGACCGAGCCGCATGAAGGATGTCCCATGACCGAGCCGCATGAGGAACGTCTCATGATCGAGCCGTATGAGGAATGTCTCATGACCGAGCTGCATGAGGAATGCCTTCTAACCGAGCCGTATGAAGAAAGTCTCATGACCGAGCCGCATGAGGAATGTCTCTTGACCGAGTCACATGAGAAATGCCTTCTGACCGAGCCACATGAAGCTATCTCATGACTGAGCCGCATGAGAAATATTTTATGACTAAGCTGCATGAAGGATATCTTCTAGCTGGATGGGTAAGGGGGCCCTAGGAGAAGGTGTTGTACCGAATGTCACGATTTGAGAGAGTTTCGTTTGTCTTCCTCTTGACTGATCTTCTTGTTCAAAGAAGATTTGATGGTGGACTCCTTCAGAAGATTGTGATGCGCTTGACTGAGACGATGCGCCTAACTGAGACATCTAAGTAATGCATCCAGTTGAGAGCAAGCCGTTACAACATCTTCAATTGGCATCATATTTTCGAGATGATGTTGGAAAGGCACAGTAGGTCGCAGTCGCTGGAACACAGACTGCCTTAATAGTGGAGCAACTGTCTTGTGGCTACGACAGTTAATGATGGCTTAGGTGCAGTAGTGTCCTAGAAAGGGGCTCATCGTACGCCAAGGTTGCTTCTCTCTTCTTGCGTTTGTAAGTAATCACCTCTCGCAAGTTGCTAGCAGATTGATCTACCTTCGTATCTGTTTTGTGGGCCCGGGTATCCCGAGTGCCCGGGTACGTAGGTATCATATTTGCTCCTTGATCTGAGGCTAGTAAAAGTACTTGCTCACAATCGTTGTAGAAAGACTTTTATGACCATCATATTTGCTCCCTGATCTGAGGCTAGTAAAGCACTGCGCTCGATCGTTGTAGGATGGCTTTTGGGACCATCATATTTGCTCCCTGATCTGAGGCTAGTAAAGTACTGCGCTCGATCGTTGTAGGAAGACTTTTGAGACTCATCCTGTCCGTTAGTCCTGGGTGACTGGACGCGGATGGTTCTGTACAACTTTCCATCAGGAGCCCGTATAACATTTAACGGTGTCCGCTGACGGTCAGCAGCTTGGACAGTTGACTGGGCTTGTTGGACCCGCACTGCCCTAGACTTCTTCGACTTAGCACCCGAAGGTGCGTAGTAGGAAGAGTCCAAGTTGGAAGGAGGGAAGGAAAGTTGGTGCCTTTTTTAAAGGAGGCAAGGGAGCTCTATTTATAGAATAGAGTGAGCCCTTTCTTTTTCTCCTTTCCGATGTGAAACTAAAAGCAATATTTTCCATGCTTCTACAAGACCCCCTTCAAAGTTTTCAAATTGCAAACTTGGAATACTTTGAATAAAAAGCATGGAAAGTAGAGTTGTTTAGGTATGGCAATCCTATCAGAGATAGCATAGACGTGATAGGTTTGGGTACTTTTGTTGGGAATTTTATGTGGACTTATCATCCTTGGCGTACCTTGGTTTTAGGTACAGATAATAAGTTGAGAGAGGGAACCAACATATTTACTCAGAGGTGATATGGACGTGGTAAATATGAGGTTGATGATAGAGCTTTCCTACTCAGAGGTGATATGGACATGGTAGGAGTGAACTCGAATGAGGATACATAGAACAACTCAGAGGTAATATGGACGTGGAAGTTCTACGTAACGGGTAATGAATGTCACGGAACAACTGGGTTCCAGAAGCATATGATTGTAAAGAAGGGGTGCATGTACTAGAGGACCTAATATAGCATTTGTGGTCAACAGAGGACGTTTGTGGACCTATTATCCTTTTTGTGTACGAGTACGGATAGTAAGTGGAGAGAAAACCAACATATTTACTCAGAGGTAATGAGGACATGGTAAATATGGGTCTGAAGTAGAGCCTCCCTACTCAGAGGTAATGAGTACATGGTAGGAGTAGGCTTAATAGGGATACACAGAACAACTCAGAGGTGCTATTAACGTGGAAGTTCTATGTATTGGGTGGTTTGTTTGTGATGGACGAAAAAACAACTCAGAGGTAATATGGACATGGTTGTTTTTTTCGTTGGGAAATTTTGTGGACCTATTACCCTTTTTGTGCACCGACGGTACGAGTAATAGATTAGGATGAGTTTTATGGACCTATTACCCTTCGCACTGATGGTACGGGTAATAGATTTGAATGATATTTTATGGATCTACTACTCATTGGTACACCGATGGTGTGAGTAATAGATTAGGATATCCTTTATGGACCTATTACCCTTCTGCGTACTGGTGGTGCGGGTAATAGATTAGGACAACTTGTGTGGACTTATTACCCTTCTGTGCACTGGCGGTGCGGGAAATAGATTTGAAACAAAACCCAACAGAGGTAATAGTTTTGTGGTCTTAACACCGTGTCTTTTATCCCGGGTTGGGGTACATGTGTTAAGTCGAAAGATTATCGATATCAGAGGTAATATGGACGTGACACACGATAATCAGGACCAGGAAGTTTGCTCAGGGATAATGATGAACTGGGCAGGCATTAGAGTGGGAGTTCAGAGGTATCATCGTACATGACTCGCCACTCAGGGAGATGCAATAGAGTGTGAGGGAGTACCAGCATGTCCTTTAGACATAGTATTTCTTCAGAAATTTGCCATAATAATGTCGGAGTTGACAACTGCAGAGGCAATCGCCGACCGCTGCCATAATTCAGACCTGGGGTAGCCTCCACGTTGTACCCCTGTTTTTGTATGAAGTACTTGGCCTGAGGACTATACAGGTAGAGCGGTAGTCTTCCAGTATCGGGTTCAAGATCAAACTCTTGAGGCATGAAGGTTTGAGATCCTTCTTTTCGGCCAAAGATGCCTGAGACTAGGAAGTAGGCATCTTTAATAGGAGCAAGCCGTCTTGCGGTATGGACGGTTGTAACATCATCAGGAGAGGGACTATCCACCCTTGCAACCAGATACTTTGCGAGTTCTGCATCTTCTTCTGCTACCCCCTGCGTAATCGGAGGTTGGGATGCTGTCTTGGGCAACTTGACCACCAAGGGTTCAGCTTGTGGTATTAATTTGCATGAGAGTGTTGGATCGACACTTGGCTGCTGACTCATCTTGGGAAGACGGATGACAATGAGCTCAGCAAGGGACTTTATGTCTTCTTGTCGCCTTGGAGTAGATTTTGGCAATCTGATTACCATTGGTGTTACAGGGGGCCTTGCATCTTTCTGTTGCCTTTGTTTGGACTTTGGCAGCCGGATCACCATTGGTCCTATGCCAGGTTTTAGCTCTTGGCTGGATCTCGGGAGACGGATGACCATTGGTTCCAACTGCGTAGGTGAGGCAGGAGAACCGAGCACCTCTTTATGCAAGGCTGCGACCAGGAGTGAGGCCCTGCCCGGTTTGTAGGCTTGTAGATGAATTCTCAAGGGTTCTTCCGGCCCTGTGATGGTTTCCAGCTCGTCCGTTATATGTTTTTTGGATTCGTCATATAGACAAGCCTCCGAAGAGTAATAAGATTCAACCCCTTTGAAGGGATCAATGTCGGCAAATTCGGTCTTCATGGAACCATGTTTACTGACATATTTGAAACACTGGTGAAGGGTGGATGGCACGATCATATAGTCATGTATCCACGAACGTCCCAGGAGGATGTTGTAGGAGGTGTCTGCATCTATGACGTAGCAGGTAACTTCCGTCCTCAGGTCACCAATCTGGCACTTCAACCGGATCTTCCCTAGGGGATAGCTTCTTCCTGAGTTAAACCCGCTAATGACAGTGTTGGTTGCTGCTAGACGGTGCATAGGGATGCCCCGGAGGTGAAGCAAGCTCTTTGGAATGATGCTTATTGAAGAACCAGGATCAATGTACATCCGATCTACTTTGATGTCGTCGATGTATCCAGTGTGATACAGAGGGCGATCGTGCAGGTTGGTCTTGATGAGCATATCCTGCAGAGTGAACACGATGTTGGGCATTGCACCTGTACAGTCACTGCCATGGAAATCCGCTGGCGAGCCCTCCCCTGTAAGCTTGACCTGAGCCAAATAAGCGTCAGCATTCTGGAGTGCTTCGCTCAGTGCGACGCGAATATCCTTGGAGAGCCTCAAGAGCTTACATAATGACAATTTTGCTGGTGTGCTGGCCAATTGTGCCAGGATGTCAAAATTGTAAGGCCTCTCCAGCCCCTGAGGTACGTCTTTACGGAGCGGCTTGTCGAAGCGGGTCTCCTTTGGCTTAGGCTTGTCGGCCGACGGGGGCTGAGAAGGTCCTGGGGCATCAGCAGTGGCCGGCTAACGATCTTCAGTCGAGTTATCCGGTATGGGTTGAGATTGTGCACCGGACCGGGTAACGACGGCTGTTGCTTCTTCGGTTCCGACTGAGATTGTGTGGCAAGACTTAGCCTTTCCGTCCTTCTTCTTGCCGGTGGAGGATGATGCTGACTGGATTACTTCAGGCACCAAGTACGGGTGGACCCACATGACCTCCCCTCGTGACTTGGTGAGGGGCACCAGCCCAGTCGTCTGGTCTCGGGGAGGTAGAAGTTTAGCGACCTCCATTGTTGCCCGGGGGATGGGTATTACGCCATCTTGAGTCCTCGTTGGAGGGAAGATGCCGAATTAGACCGACACCATGTTGGCAGCCACGGTTACCTCCTCGAAATCAATGGTCAGCGCCTTAGAGTCGATGAGGTTCTGGATGTACCGCTTCAATTGGAAGCAGTCCTGAGTAGCGTGGTAGACGTAGCGGTAGAAGTGACAGTACTTCGGGCTCTCCATCTCTGCAGGTCGAGGTTCAAGACTCGGTGGAGGGAGCTAAATTCTATCCCCTTGCAAGAGCATGTCAAAGATGGGCTTGACATGGCTATCCTCGAAGGAGTAGGTCACCTGAGGCCATTGTTTCTCTACTTACTTTGGTTCAGGCTTCTAAGCTGTATGGCAACCATAACCTGTTTGCCTTTGGTGTCCCGGATATTAGAGAAACTATCGCCATTGTTGTTGTTGGTATTAGGGCATTTGCCTTTATCCTCTCCATCCGAGATATGCAGCCCCAGTTGGCGAGCCTTCTTCAATTTTGCTTCTGCGCTAGTTGTGCTGATGATGAAGGCCTTCCAGTTTTTAAATTGATCTTTGCCCATCCAGAGGCTGATTGTTGGGAGCAGTCTCTTTTGGCAAATCTCAATTAAAGAAGAGTCCGGGTTACCAAAAGGTAATTTCATCACGGTTTGGCAAAACCGCTCGATGTAATTCCTTGTCAGCTCTTTTTCTTCTTGAACAACGTCCATGAGGTTTGACATCATCACATCTTATCCCACCTTATAGAACCTTTCCAAGAACATATGTTTGAAGCCGGCAAAGGAATGGATGCAGTTATCCGACAGGTTGCGGTACCAATCGAACGCGACCCCCTCCAATTCCCCGATGAATAATCGTGTGAGGATGGCATCGTCATGCGGCAGATGGTCTGTTGTGACCTCAAATTAGGTCATATATCGGCTCACAGAGGTCTTTTCGTCATATGAATTAATATTGAATGGTTTGTATCGTGGAGGGAATGGGACATCTCTCCATGCAACGGGATACGGCTGTCGTATCCTGAGGTCCTGAGAGGATTCTCGGGCGTGAAATATTGCACGGAGCTCCTGGACTTCTCTTTTCGCCTCCCTAGCTTCTTCTGTAGCAGTGGGAGTCGATATTCTGGGTGGATTGTTGTCCGGGGTTGGCGCGGTCGTGTTTGAGTCCGCATTGACGGTGGGACCCAAGCTTGTTTGTCCAGGTGTCCTTGCTTGTAGAGTCGGTAGAGCAGCCTTAATCTCGTCCACCGACTTAATCAAGGTTTGGAGTATGGCGTCAAGAGTGTCGAGGCGCTGCCGATCACTGGGACCGTCTTAGTCGTTATCAGTCATGAATACCGTCCTCACATGAGGAGAAGTGGAAGGAGCTGTAGAAGACGTGCCCTCCGAATCATACCCTCGCATAGAAAAGTCGTCGGGGTATGTAGGAATATTCTCCTCTAGTTCGGAGGAGGTGCTACCCCCTGCATAGGATGTTGCCTCGTCTTGGCACCTGTGGACGTTTTCAGGGACGTCCGAGTCTGTTGTATCTGTTGGGGGGTTGTTTCCTCTGGTTCATCTTCTCGAAATGCCAGATTATTGTAGATATTCTGAGGAGTGCTACCTCCAGTTCCAACTACCCCCAGGGATGTAGATGACGAATCCCCAAGTGATGAAGATTTCTTCTTTGAGCGGGTACCTTGATAAACCCCTCCTGTGACGGCTGTGGACAACCCCCTAGATGAGAGTTTTTTGGCCGTGCTGGTTGAGATTGTCGGACTGGATATATTTATTTTCTTCCCTTCCTTGCCGGTAAGGACCCTCCGGATAGAATTACAGGAGGCAAAAGGAAGTGCCTCGTCCTCCGAGCTTTGTTGTAGGACCGGTACTGGCAGCTGCCACTACAACAAAAAGACCTATTAATGACGCTTGATAAGTGGTTTTCATGACGGCTGATGTGGAAGCGTCATCAAAATTCAGCAAGACTAGAATCTATGACGGTTTACATCAAAAACGTTATTGATAGTGCTCCAGTGATACGAGCGTTATAAAAAAAGAACGAAAATTTAAGTCAAAACCTCGACTCCCCCGCAATTCTCCCGCACTTAAGAAAAATTCTAAACCCTCTCTCTTTCTCCTTCTCCTTCTCCTCCCGCTCCCCAATTTCCCTCAGCCCACTCCCCGCTCCCTAACTCCCCTCAGCCCGCTTCCTGCTCCCCAACTTCCCTCAGCCTGCTTCCTCGCCTCCCTCGGTTACAGACTCCACCACAGAGGGAAGGTTGTCACCGGCGTAGCCTTCACCACCGGTTTGTCCTAAAATCTCGATCATTGCTTATTTTATGCCCTAAATTCTGCCTCGACATAATTTTAGTAAAATCTCCTAATTTTTGACAACCATACATGCATCCATCTCTCCAAAATTAGGGTTCTTTTAGGGTTTTCCGACGTCTCCGTCCACGTCGACGATGATCCGAAAAGGGCTGCATCATCGTTGACTTCTCTTGATTAAGTGAGTGATTTTGATTTGGATTTTTTTTCCTAAAAAAAGATTTTGTTGGAAATTATTCTATGTGCGCTTCATGTTCGATAAAATAATTGAAAGTACCAAATGCTTGTGTTCTTTGATTTTTTTTCTGTTTGTTCTTGTTCAAGGGAGTGTAATTGCATTTGGGGAGCAGAGTCCGAAGCCTCTCCACAGTCACAGTCGCAACCCGGCGAGGTACTGTGCGTGCCTGCGAGCCGAGTCCGAAGCCTCCCTTCGGATTCTGACACTAAATTCTGGGGTATAAATTCTAAACTCTTGATTGATTTTAGTTTCTGGGTTTATTTTGTTTGTCGATGATGTTGTTGGATCTCGATCCCTACATAAAAAGGGTTTCGATCGACTGATACGTGTTGGTTTCGATTTTGGCTTGACGATCCTACGATTGTCTTTGTTTGTGAAGCGCGAATGATCTTTAGATCATGTTCGGTTCTTTACTTGCTGTTGGATCATTTTCGGTTTTGGGTTACCTAGCTGCTGTTGGAATTATTTGTGATGCATGTATTGTTGGTTTGGGTTTCTTGTATAAATTGTTGCTTGGGTTCTTCTTCCTATACTTGCTGTGGGATATTGGTTTAGGTTTTTCTTATTATACATGTTGGGTTGGGAAAGATTTCTTTGCTGTAGGAGATGTTTTGTTATTTGGATTAAAATTGTTGGTTGGGTATCTATTATGCATGATGGGTCTGTGGGTGTTTTTGTTGGGAGCTTTTCGATATAAATCACATGCGGGTATATATTAGTTGGGAGTATTCTATTTCGGGATTGACATCTCCATTAGCATGCATGCATCGTTGATTTTGGGACTACGTCCACTATGCCATGCCTGGATGTTTTACTTTATTTGTCGATTTCGATTTTTATTATAATACTCTGATACTCTTGGTGATGGTCGTTCGACCAAATGAACAAAAGCATTGCAGATCATATCAGATACACTGGCTCCGTGTCGGGACGTGTCATATACGTGTTATGGCACGCTAGTACAGCAGATGATGATTGATCCTTATCTGAGACATCTTATATATCTTATTTTGTTTCTTGTCGTTGGTCGTAGTTTGTATATTGGTACTGTTGGGTTGTTCATTCTGGGTGCAGATACGCTCGTGTTTGTACGATTTGATACTGGACACGGATGTGAGGATACCTTCGTGTCGATGATGTAGCCTCTCCACAGTTACAGCTGCGACCCGGCGAGGTGCTGTGTATGCCTGCGAGCCGAGTCCGAAGCCTCCCTTCGGATTCTGACACTAAATTTTGGGGTATAAATTCTAAACTCTTGATTGAATTCAGTTTCTGGGTTTATTTTATTTGTCGATGATGTTGTTGGATCTCGATCCCTACATAAAAAGGGTTTCGAACGACTGATACGTATTAGGTTCGATTTTGGCTTGACGATCCTACGATTGTCTTTGTTTGTGAAGCGCGAATGATCTTTAGATCATGTTCGGTTCTTTACTTGCTGTTGGATCATTTTCGATTTCGGGTTACCTAGCTACTGTTGGAATTATTTGTGATGCATGTATTATTGGTTTGGGTTTCTTGTATAAATTGTTGCTTGGGTTCTCCTTCCTATACTAGCTGTGGGATGTTGGTTTAGGTTTTCCTTATTATACATGTTGGGTTGGAAAATATTTCTTTGTTGTCGGAGATGTTTTGCTATTTGGATTAAAATTGTTGGTTGGGTATCTATTATGCATGATGGGTTTAACTTGGTATTGTGGGTATTTTTGTTGGGAGCTTTTCGATATAAATCACATATGGGTATATATTAGTTGGGAGTATTTCTATTTCGGGATTGACACCTCTATTAGCATGCATACGTCGTTGATTTTGGGACTACGTCCACTATGCCATGCCTGGATGTTTTACTTTATTTGTCGGTTTCGGCTTTTATTAGAGTACTCTGATACTCTTGGTGATGGTCGTTCGACCAAATGAACCAAAGCGTTGTAGATCGTATCGGATACACTGGCTCCGTGTCGAAACGTGTCCTATACGTGTTATGGCACGCTAGTACAGTAGATGATGATTGATCCTTATCTGAGACATCTTATATATCTCATTTTGTTTCTTGTCGTTGGTCGTAGTTTGTATGTTGGTACTGTTGGGTTGCTCATTCTGGGTGCAGATACACTTGTATTTGTACGAGTCGATACTGGAGACGGATGTGAGGATACCTTCGTGTCGATGATGTAGCCTCTCCACAGTTGCAGCCGCGATCCGGCGAGGCGCTGTGCGTGCCTGCGAGCCGAGTCCGAAGGCTCCCTTCGGATTCCGACACCAAATTCTGGAGTATAAATTCTAAACTCTTGATTGATTTCAGTTTTTGGGTTTATTTTGTTTGTCGATGATGTTGTTGGATCTCGATCCCTACATAAAAAAGGTTTCGATCGACTGATACGTGTTGGGTTCGATTTTGGTTTGACGATCCTACGATTGTCTTTGTTTGTGAAGCGGGAATGATCTTTAGATCATGTTCGGTTCTTTACTTGCTGTTGGATCATTTTTGGTTTTGGGTTACGTAGCTGCTGTTGGAATTATTTGTGATACATACATTGTTGGTTTTGGGTTTCTTGTATAAATTGTTGCTTAGGTTCTCCTTCCTATACTTGTTGTGGGATGTTGGTTTAGGTTTTCCCTATTATACATGTTGGGTTGGGAAAGATTTCTTTGCTGTAGGAGATGTTTTGCTATTTGGATTAAAATTATTGGTTGGGTATCTATTATGCATGCTGGGTTTAACTTGGTACTGTGGGTGTTTTTGTTGGGAGCTTTTCGATATAAATCACATGCGGGTATATATTAGTTGGGAGTATTTCTATTTCGGGAATGACATCTCCATTAGCATGTCTGCATCGTTGATTTTGGGACTACGTCCACTATGCCATGCCTAGATGTTTTACTTTATTTGTCGGTTTCGGTTTTTATTAGAGTACTCTGATACTCTCGGTTTTTCGATATAAATCACATACACTAAAATTGACAGACTCTAAAAGTGAGGGTTTTGCTTTCTTTTTCAGGGTTTTGCTATACGTATATGTGCTATGGACAGTCTTCATGTGACCAAGTTGAAGCGTTATAAGTGTGCTTCTTCGCTACAGTATCTGTGAGATTTTTTTATGTCGATAGTTTTGATGTTGCTAAAGTGTACTCTATATTGGATACTCTATATATTTTGAGAAGATGTATATAATAAAATGGAGAAATGTAGAATGGTAGCTAAAATACTCTATTTTGAGACAATGAAATGGAGAATGGTACTTTATATTACATTTCAATGCTTTGTTGTGAATATGGTTCAAAGTGGTTATTTTCGAATTGAATTGAGCAGCGTTTAGAATGTCATGCAGTATAGAGCGTTATAAATGTGATACAACGACCATATACAGCAGTTTTTCTTAACTATCCATAACGTTTTGAAAATAAAACGTACCAGAAATTCAACCTATTAATGACGATTTTGGATGAATTATCTATAACGCTTTTAAAAATATTTATAACACCCGATTTCATAACGCTTGGACTGAGAAAAAAATGTCATGGTTTGTAATTAATGACGCTTTTTAGCCGTCATTAAAAGGTATTTTTTGTAGTGTGCAGTCGTTGGAAGACGGACTGCCGGTCCTCTTGTACTGTTGTCTTGTTGCAGCAGCAATTGACAATTACTTGAGTGCAGTGACGTCCATGGAAGGACTCTTTGCACGCCAAGGTTTCTTCTCTTTACTTGCGCTTTTGAAGGATCACATCTCGCAAGTCAAGGACATCTCGATCAACCTTTGCACTCGTTTTGTGGGCCCGGGTATCCCGAGCACACGAGCGCGTCGGTATCATGTTTGCTCCCTAATACGGGGCTAGTAAAAGCACTTGCCCTCGATCATTGTTGGGAGACTCTAGAGAACCACCCTGTCCGTTTGCCGCCGGAGGCTGGACACGGGTGGTTCTGTACAACTTTCCATCAGAGGCCCGTATAATAGTTAGCGGGACTCTCTGACAGTCAGTAGTTGGGGCAGTTGACTGAGCTCGACGAGCCTGCGCTGTCCTAGACTTCTTCGTTCTAGCACCCGAGGGTGCATAGTAGGAAGAGTCCAAGCTATGCCGCATAGAGTCTGGCACATCCTCATTGGAGCTTTTGAAGTCAGGCCCGCATGAGAGGCGGTCGAAGACTGAACCCGAGCCGCATAGGGCGACTGGTCGGTGGCTGGGATTGGATGCCGCATAGGTCATTTCCCTGCGGCTGGGATTGTTGGCCGCATATGCATTCTCCCTGCGACTGGGATTGTTGGCCGTATATGCATTCTCCCTGCGGCCCACACCCTTATGCGGCTTCTTCTTGGACCGCATGGAGTTCCCGTTTGCCCCCACAAGTCCAGCATCGTAGTATTTTTCTTTGCTGGATTTACGGACTGCAGGGTCCTCTGCGGCCTGAAGTGGGGCCGCTTGTGAGTCTTCTTTGCCGTCTTGAGCAGCAAAGAAAACTTGTTCCAGAGCTTGGAAAGAGGCAACGGTTTTGGGCCTCAACGCTATGCGGGCCTTCTTTGGGCCGGCTCGCTTCTGGATTGGGCTAGCGCTCCATTCGGAGAGCATCTCTTCGAACGCTTGCTGGTCGAAACGAACAACGAGCATTTGTTGCGTGGAACCGGGTTTGGCTGCGTCCGATTGCATCACCAACTTATCAGCAGTGGAGAAGTTAGTCCCCAGTAGAGTCGCCATCGTGTTTGCCATTGATCGTCGTAGAACAAAACAATTTTATGGAAGGACTGAACTTGACTCACAATTACAAACTCGCTTGTACAAAAGAGAGCCTAGGAACAAAACCTAGGAAAAGCAATCTAAGTACAATTGTTTAGTTTTTATTCTGGGGGGGATGACGGTAGAGGCTCGGGAAAGTGTTATCAACTCTGCCTTACTCCTTAGACGATCGAACGCAACCTCGGCTTAGGTGAAGAAATGCTCTCTGAAGACACGAAGGGAAAAATCTGCTTCTGAGCTTTTTATGTTTTCCTGTGCGTCTATATGCCTCTTCTTGCAAGGGAATAACACCTTGTTATTTATAGGAATTCATAAGAACTGGGATATACAACCACGTGGCAAATTTTGGGCCACATGGTTGTAACTGTGCCTCAAGACTCGGTTTATAGTGGACAGCTGGGGGTTGGTTGAGATTAATCATGATCTGTTTGTTGCAGTAAATCTGAACTGTTAAGACTTGGTCAATCTCTGCCACGTATCTCAACTACTATTTTGTGGCGAACCGCATGAAGGATGTATCCTGGCTGAGCCGCATGAGGGACTGTCTCATAACCGAACCGCATGAAGAATGTCTCATGACCGAGCCGTATGAAGGACGTCTCATAACCGAGCCGCATGAAGAATGTCTCATGACTGAGCCGCATGAGAGATGCTTCATGATCGAGCCGCATGAAGGACGTCTCATAATTGAGCCGCATGAAGAATGTCTCATGACTGATCCGCATGAAGGACGTCTCATGACCGAGCCGCTTGAGGGAATGTCTCATGACCGAGCCGCATGAAGGATGTTCCATGACCGAGCCGCATGTGAAACTTCTCATGACCGAGCCGCATGAGGAATGTCTCATGATCGAGCCGTATGAGGAATGCCTTCTGACCGAGCCGTGTGAGAAACGTCTCATGACCGAGCCGCATGAGGAATGTCTCATGACCGAGCCGCATGAGGAATGCCTTCTGACCGAGCCGCATGAGGCCATCTTATGACTGAGCCGCATGAGAAATATTTCATGACTAAGCTACATGAAGGATATCTTCTGGCTGGATGGGTAAGGGGCCCTAGGAGAAGGTATTGTGCCGAATGTCACGATTTGAGAGAGTTTCGTTTGTCTCCCTCTTGACTGATCTCCTTGTTCGAAGAAGATTTTATGGTGGACTCCTTCAGAAGATTGTGATGCGCTTGACTGGGACGATGCGCCTAACTGAGACATCTGAGTAATGCATCCAGTTGAGAGCATGCCGTTACAACATCTTCAATTGGCATCATGTTTTCGAGATGATGTTGGAAAGGCGCAGTAGGTCACAGTCGCTGGAACACAGACTGCCTTGATAGTGGAGCCACTGTTTTGTGGCCGCGGCAGTTGATGATGGCTTGGGTGCAGTAGTGTCCTGGAAAGGGGTTCATCGCACACCAAGGTTGCTTCTCTCTTCTTGCGTTTGTGAGTAATCACCTCTCGCAAGTTGCTAGCAGATTGATCTACCTTCGTATCTGTTTTGTGGGCCCGGGTATCCCGAGCGCCCAGGTGCGTAGGTATCATATTTGCTCCTTGATCTGAGGCTAGTAAAAGCACTTGCTCTTGATCGTTGTAGGAAGACTTTTGAGACCATCATATTTGCTCCCTGATCTGAGGCTAGTAAAGTACTGTGCTCGTTCGTTGTAGGAAGACTTTTGGGACCATCATATTTGCTCCCTGATCTGAGGCTAGTAAAGCACTGCGCTCGATCGTTGTAGGGAGACTTTTGAGACTCACCCTGTCCGTTAGCCCTGGGGGACTGGACGCGGATGGTTCTGTACAACTTTCCATCAGGAGCCCGTATAACAGTTAATGGTGCCCGCTGACGGTCAGTAGCTTGGACAGTTGACTGGGCTTGTTGGACCTGCACTGCCCTAGACTTCTTCGACTTAGCACCCGAAGGTGCGTAGTAGGAAGAGTCCAAGTTAGAAGAAGGGAAGGGAAGTTGGTGCCCTTTTCAAAGGAGGCAAGGGGGCTCTATTTATAGAATGGAGTGAGCCCTTTCTTCTTCTCCTTTCCGATGTGGGACTAAAAGCAATATTTTCCATGCTTCTACAGTCATAATATCAAAATAATTGATATACTGATTTGGAGAAGCCTTTCCATCAAATAATACCATAGATTGTGGTTTAAATTTGGAAGGAAAGGGTACATCATTCCAGTGGAGAGGATAAGGTTGCTTGATCCCCAATTTCTGGAGCTGATCTTTGTGCTTAAGAACTTCAAATTGCACTTTTAACTCCCGAACTGCTTGAATAGATTCAATATTCGGATGTACCGTAACCCCCACTAGAGGTGATACATCCTCTGGAACGAGAGAGTCAGGAGATGCGGAGTCTTGATTAATAACAGGCTCATGACTCAGATCATTCAAAGGTATGTCAACCCCTTGACTATCTTGAGTTGGCGCAGTTACCTGCACCGGTGTTATCACTGCCGGTTGGACTTGTCACGCCCCAGAACCAGAATACTGGAGAGCGGGGGAGGACACAGCCAGCTACGTATATTGAAGTGCAACCCACCTTATCATACGGTCATGGCTGTCTAGATACATGAGGGTTTAACTACAAGCCATCAGTCGCTTATGGTCATGAACAAGCCTATTGTCTCAATCTCAAGCAAGTAATAGCAATTACAAGATGTCAGAGCACCAAATATACAATAGTAAGGCATCCCATACATTACATATTTGGATGATCATGAAGCTAGTCATACAAAATGTGAAGACTAGCAAGAGTTTCAGTCATACATGATCACCCCTAAGATTTGTTAATCATGCTACAGCCCGTAGGCAGACAGTAAGTAAAGTGCAATCGAGCTAACACATGGTCGTCGGCTAAACGCCTCAAAAGAATACTTTTACAATAGAGTGAGAGAGCCAAAAATAAAACCCACTCATTGCCAGGGTTACGCCTGGTGGTCACCATCTGGCTGGAAGGTAGAGAGATCCTCTGGAGCCGCTCCGGTATCTGGCCACGCAAAACCAGCTGGGTCAGATCCCAAAAAAAGCAAGTGCCACAAAGGAGGCTTCACTTAAGAACTAAAATCAGCAATTAGCACAAGAACATAATTATATAATAAAGGACTGGAAATATGGAAAATCATGATGATATATGATAAGATAACCATAGGACTATTCAGATAGCCAAGTTACAACCCGTAAACCAAACAAGGACCGGGGTTGTAACCCTTCATCTGAACGGAACTTGGTTTTCCACCATTTATCGATAAGGTAACACAAGCAATCGGGTCATGTAACAATCTTGTACAGGATCAGGACAAGACTAGACTGGTTAGACTCTATCCAACATTCACGGCCAAGCAATAAGTACGGCTTGATACTTTAACTAACTAGGGTTATCACAGGCCTAGTTACTAGCAAGATACAATAAGATTTTTCCAACAGCCACAAGCCCTGCAGACCATCCAGGTTACCCGAACGCAATTAGGGGTTGAGTTCATGTGGGTACATCGTCCAGGAAATATATGTACCCTTAAGTAGCTTGAAGGGTGCAACACATGATAGTGTGCTGAAAATGTGCCCTACTCGACGGCAGGCTACAAATTCCATGACGAGGCGCCCAGATAACGGGATTGCCTGTAGCTGGTAAATCTCTTCATGACTACTGGATTATTCTAGTTATTAGCCTTAGCCAGTTTCAGTAGGTACCCCTGATCGTGGTACTCAGGGGTCCCTGTCCTAGACATGATGTAAGACAATACTGGTTCATTTGTACAAACACAATCGCCTACGGTGTCCAGGCCATTCATTCTTGTCATGTCATGCTAGCCGTCGCAACAGCATATCGAGGTATATCATGTTAGGTTTACTTATCAAGAGTGCGCCACGACGGGCCACTATAATGTCATGTTACTTGTCAAGAGTGCACCACGACGGGTCAATTTCGTGTTCTATCCCTACACTATCATGTCATGTTCATGTAAAAGTCATGCCAATATTGAAATCATGCCACGTCCAACACCTAACCCTACCATGAGGGTTGCCGCAAAAGACTGGCTACATGGGGGTTGCCGCAAAAGGCTGGTCGCACGTGGTTGCCGCATAAGGCTGGCCGCATGGGGTTGCCGCATAAGGCTGGCTGTATGGGGTTGCCGCATAAGGTTGGCCGTATGGGGTTGCCGCATAAGGCTGGCTGCATGGGATTGCCGCAAAAGGCTGGCCGTATGAGGTTGTCGCATAAGGCTGGTTGCATGGGGTTGCCGTAAAAGGCTGGTCGCATAAGGCTGGCCGCATTAGGTTGCCGCATAAGGCTGGCCGCATGAGGCTACCGCATAAGGCTGGCCGTATGGGGTTGCCGCATAAGGCTGTCCGCATGAGGCTGTTCTTCTTCTCCAAGGATCCAAGAAGAAGAACCATGAAAGCCATGGTTTCCAAGCTCCATTAATCTTTCATTTAAGGTCAAAATCCGGACTTTCATAGGTCAAAATGGGGTAGAACAAAATTTTCTACAACATGGAACAATCAAAACTTGAAAATAATAAAGTTTGATAGTTCAAAACCCAAGAAGTTCAAAAATACAACAAACTTAGATCTACATGAAATGAACCATGAAAATTAAAAATGCTAAGTACTAAAGTGTCTTAGAATCTCGTGAGGAAGACAGTGGAACAACAAAATTGAGTTCCTCCATAGAGCAAGTTGCACTTGCCTAAGCTCTTGGTAGGTAGAAAGAGTTAATGGAGGAAGAAGAAGTAAATGAAGAAGTGAATGAGGGGAAAGAAAGGGGTTGGTGGCTTATAAAGAGGGGGGTTAGCATGTTGGGTCAAGTCCCAACAAACCGAGCCCGACCAAATATACCAAGCCAAGCCAAGCCGAACCAGGATGAACCCAAAATAAACCAAGGTAAGATTAAACCAGGGTCAAGCTAAGCAAGACAAGTCTAACTACGGGTCGGGATTCCGTACACGTATACTGGAAATACGTATAACAAAAAACGGAGGTGACAACTCTATCCACCTTAAAAGAATTTCGTCCTCGGAATTTAATCAAGAGGCTAGAGATATCGGGGCAAGCTATATTAATCATAAGCAAGCTACAACTAGCAGTCAACCAAGCAATCATTCATGCAAGCAAGGAATTAAAAGCATAAGGCATAAGGAAGACATTATACCTTATGAGTCAAATAGGTGTGGATATCGCGTGCGGATATCATCCTCACGCTCCCACGTTGACTCACCCAAGGAGTGATGACCCCAAGCAACATGGACTAACTTGATAGTCTTGTTCTTGAGTATCTTCTCCCTTCGGTCCAATATGGATACAGGTCTCTCCTTATACGAAAGGTTGGCACCAACAACCAATTCCGAATGATCAAGGACATGACTCAGATCCGGGATATACCGTCGCAATTGGGATACATGGAACACATCATACACCTCACGTAACGATGGTGAAAGAGCGAGACGATAGGACACATCTCCTACTCGCTCTAGAATATCGAATGGCCCTATATACCTAGGACTAAGCTTTTCCCGTACGCCGAAACGAATGACGCCACGGGTAGGCGAGATCCTAAGGAATACATGGTCGTCGACAGAAAATTCAAGGGGACGCCGATGAGAATTGGCCAAATAGCGCTGGCGATCTTGCGCAACTCGAAGATGATCTCTGACTTGCCTAACCACCTCAATAGTCCGTGTGATCATCTCTGGACCAAGGATCTGCCTCTCGCCTATATCATCCCATGCTAACGGAGATATGTACTTTCTGCCGTACAAGGCCTCAAAAGGGGGCCATCTGGATACTGGCCTAGAAACTATTGTTATAGGAGAACTCCATGAGATGTAGGTGATCTTTCCACGAACCATCGAAGTCGAGTGTACATGACCGTAACATATCTTCAAGAGTATGGATCGTGCGTTCTGACTGACCATCTGTTTGTGGGTGATAAGCTGAACTGAACTTGAGATGAGTCCCCAAACTTTTCTGAAGACTCTGCCAAAAGTGCGATGTGAATCTTAAATCTCTGTCGGATACGATACTGACTGATACTCTATGCAACCTGACTATCTGCCTAAGGTACATCTTTGTAAGCTGATCCGTCGACTGACCAACCCTGAAGGAAAGAAAATATGCTACCTTGGTGAGTCTGTCAACTATAACCCAAATAGCATCTCTCCCAGCTGGGGATCTAGGTAATCCAGTTACAAAATCTATGGTAATGTGCTCCCATTTCCATTCTGGGATCGGTAAAGGTTGAAGAAGTTCAGCCGGTCTCTGATGTTCAGCTTTAACTTGTTGGCAAACTAAACATCGGAAGACAAACCGGGCTATCTCTCTCTTCATGCCATTCTACCAAAAATGCTGCCGGATATCACGATACATCTTCATACCGCCCGGATGAATCGAATACTCAGAACTGTGAGCTTCTGCCATGATCTCATGTCTGATATCACCACTAGGTACACAAAGACGCCTCCCATGTCAAAGTGTACCGTCCTCACAGATACATAATTCTGGTCTTTGTCCTGCTACACATTCTGCCCTAAGCCGCTGAAGCTTAGAATCTGATAACTGAGCTAACTTGATCCTCTCAACTATACTGGACTGAACTTGCTTACTGGCCATCAATGCCACATTGGTAGGAAGGACAACTTCTATACCCATCTTCTGAAGATCTGCTAATAACTCTGGTTGTGTTGTTAGAAAATAAACTTTGGCTCTTCTGCTCAATACATCTGCAACGACGTTAGCCTTCCAAGGATGATATTGCAGGTTGATGTCATAATCCACAAGCAGCTCTAGCCATCTCCTCTAACGCATGTTAAGATCCTTCTGAGTAAACACATACTTCAGGCTCTTGTGGTCGGTGAAAATCTCTACCCTATCTCTATACAAGTAGTGTCTCCAAAGCTTAAGTGCAAACACTACTACTGCCAGCTCCAAGTCATGGGTTGGGTAATTCCTCTTATGATCACGAAGTTGATGTGACGCATAAGCTATTACCTTCCCATGCTGCATCAAAACACATCTTAAACCTCTGCCTGAGGCATCACAATATACTGAGAATCTCCTGGTCCCATCTGGAAGCGTGAGAATGGGTGCCGTCATCAAACCTCGCTTCAACTTCTCAAAAGAATCCTGACATTCTGCGGTCCAAGCAAACTGCACATCCTTGCGGGTCAACTGCGTCAGTGGTGCTGAAATTGGAGCAAAGTCTAAAATAAATCGCCGGTAGTAGCCGGCCAAGCCAAGAAAACTGCGAACTTCTGCAACTGTGCTGGGTACCGGCCACGTCTCAATAGCCACGATCTTCTGGGGATCCATTTTTACTCCTCCTCTGGTGATGATATGACCCAAGTATGAAATGTAATCGAGCCAGAACTCGTATTTACTGAACTTCGTATACAACTGGTGCTCTTTGAGAATCTAGAGGACAACTCTGAGATGCTGCTCATGCTCTGCTTCATTCTTGCTGTAGACCAGGATTGTTTCTATGAACACAATCACGAACTGATCCAAATAAGACATGAAGATACGATTCATGAGGTCCATGAATACAGCCGGCATATTGGTTACTCCAAAGGGCATAACAAGGAACTCCTAATGCCCATACTTGGATCTAAATACCCTCTTCGGGATGTCCTGCCCTCTGACTCTGATCTGGTGATATCCTGACCGCAAATCAATCTTCGAAAATACTGTCGCTCCTCTGAGTTGATCAAACAAGTCATCTATCCTCGGAAGAGGATATCTGTTCTTGATTGTCACTGAGTTCAAGGTACGATAGTCAACACATAATCTGGATGTACCATTCTTCTTTTTTACAAGAAGCATCGGGACTCTCCTGTCACCCCCAGTTTTCAAATTAGGGGTATTTTCATCATTTTCAAGTTTTAAAATATTTTAGGAATTTTATATGATTTTATATGATTTTTAGGAATTTATTTGAGTCGGTTTGAATTTTATCCAATTCTGACTCAATTTGGAGACCCGGGAAGCCTGGACCCTAGTGGGACCCCCATACTAGCTGGGCTTAGCCCATATACTATCATAATTAGGCTAAAAATCTTTAACCCTATTTCCATGACTTAATTAGTCATTTTAGAGGCTTAATTTGTATTTAGAAAACAAACCGAACCAACCCGAATTCATTTAGACCAAAAATCAAGTATATTGGGTTGGGGCTTATTGGATCCCCAACCCAAACCCATTTCCCCAAGTGGCCGGCCACCTTAACCCCCCCCCCCCCCCCCTTTGTTTACTTCTCTACAAAGTAAACCCCTCTCTCTTCCACAAATTTCTTTCTCTCTCAAGTCTTCTTCTTCCTCAAGAACAAGTTAGGTAAGCTCTTTTAATCCCCATTTATTACTCATTTCTATACATGTCTTTCACATTAAATGTAGAGAATTAGATTCTCTACATTTTGCCCTCTATTTGTAGGTTTTTCCCTAGAAATTAGGTTAGAGTTAATTAGGGGTTTTTGTATGTTTAATAGTATATATATATATATGGCATATGTATATATATATGTATATATATATGAAAATATATGTATATATGTATTTGGGTGTGTGTGTGTAGAGAGTGGTGGAAATGAGAATGAGAGTGGTGGTGTGGTTGTGTGTGTGGTTGTGTATATATATATATATGGATATAAGGATGTATATGTGTATATATATATATATATATTTTATATATATATATATATATATATATATATATATATATATATATATATATATATATATATATATATATATATATATATATATATATATATATATGTGTGTGTGTGTGTATATATATATATATATATATATATATATATATATATATATATATATATATATATATATATATATATATATATATATATATATATATATATATATATATGTATAAGGGGAAAATATATATATATATATATATATATATATATATATATATATATATATATATATATATATATATATATATATATATTTTCCCCTTATACATATATATATATATATATATATATATATATATATATATATATGTATGTATGTATAAGGGGATGTGTGTGAGAGTGTGTGTGTTAATGTATATGTGTATATGTGCTTATATATATATATATGTGTATAGGTGTTTATATATATATATGTGTATGTGTGTTAATATATATATATATATATATAGATATATGGTTGTGTGAATATATATAGATATATATATATATATATATATATATATATAGATAGATAGATAGGTTCATATATATATATATATATATATATATATATATATATATATATATATATATATATATATATATATATATATATATATATAGAGTAGAAGAAGAGGGGAAAATAAGAGATGAATAAGAAGAAGAAGTAGTAGTAGCAGTGGCAGTAGAAGAAGAAGCAGCAGCAGCAGGAAATTAGCAGCAGCAGCTGCAGTAGCTGCAGCAGCAGCAGGAGCTGCTGTGAGCAGCTCCTTTCCCCCCCTTTTGAACCCCCTGTACACCCCATTGACCCCCCCATAGCACCTAGTATATATGTAAATATATATAAATAGATATGTATATATATGATATATATATAGATAGATGGATAGAAAGGAAGTTGGAAAGAAGAAAGTTTAGGAATTAGTAGAGAAGTGAAAAGAAGTTAGAATAGGAAGTTGAGAAAGGGAATGAGAAAAAATTAGAAAAGATAGAAGAGAGAATAGGAAGGAAATGAGAAGAATTAGGAGAAGATAGGAATTAGAAGGAGAGAGTGAGGAAGAGGCCAAGAAGAAGGATTTGAGTTAGAAGAATTAGGAGAAGAAGTTAAGAAGAAGAAGAATTAGAAATTAGATCTAAAGAGGAGAATTAGAATGAGAGCAAAGAGGGGATTTTTGGTAGAAATCGAGTTAGAAGGAAAAATTGAGCCCGGAGTATCGGATCGCGATGAAACTTGACGTAGGCCTAGGTTATGTGAATTAGATTTTGCGGGTAAGCTCCCGAGTGGAAATCGGGGTCGTAGGGCGCCGGTATCGCGCCGTATCAGTGCGTATCTTGAAATATTCAAGATATCTGCAACGGGCCGTAAGGTGGACTAGACGTCCACTTTATCTAGGTATTTTGGTAGATAACGAACCTATAGGATAGTACCCTACTACCCTAGGGAGCACGGGTCAAAATATCAAGCGTAGGTAGGCTATCTAGATAATCGCCGAAGGTAAAATTTTACCCTTAAAAAGGGTAAAATAGGGAATTGGCCCATGGCCAAGATTTGAGTTTCCAAGTCCAAGATGGACTTGGATATGGGTTGTATAGATTGGTAATGAGTAGAATTAGCTGTCTAAACCTAGTCTTGGACCCGGTTGACCACGGTTGACTTTTTAGACCAAAAGTCAACTATGGGTCAACACTTTACCCAATTTAGTTCCAAATTCCATTTAACTTGGACAGTTGACTAAAAGTCAACTATTAGTCACCAGTGACCGAGGGTTGACCTAGAGTTGACCAGAGTTAACCCGTTGACCAAAAGTCAACGGTAAGCCAGTTTTCGACCTAGTTTGATTCGGATTGACTTCCAATGTTCTTCCATGACCAAGATTGACCCGACTAGACATGTCTTGACCTAGAATGACTAAATAGGATTTAATTTGATTTAACTTTACTTCCTAAATATAGTATTGATACGTCTTATTCTCTATAGGTCCTCGAGACACTGTAGTTGATCCAGTCGACGTATATTATCATCTTACAGGCGAGTACATTCTCTGATACTTATTTCCAATTTATGATAACTGTTATGATTCATGTACTTAGTGTTGATATGCTTATTCCTGACACATGGTTCTCACGGATTGGTATTCTTGAATCCCGACGAGAGATGTTTTCTCCTTCTTAGGTTGGGATGTATTGTGTAAGCACCCTTGTAGCTCTTGCTCAATATGTGGTCACTGATTCTAGAGAAGGCTAGCTACCTTCTCATTAGAATCTCGTGCAGTAACGTGTCCTGTTTGGATCCATTCTACCAGTTGGGATAGGGGGAGTAGTAGTGTATGCCTGTGATCATATCCCCTTGCATTCTTGAACAGTGTGAGTCATATACCGCACTTATGACTTGCCAGGCCGATTCTCGACAGGTACCCAAGCCGATCACAAGCCGAAACTACTACTCACACATATTGGATATATAGCTTACCTTGATTTGTGTACATGCCATGATCCCGTTCTATTTTTTTGTTCTAGCTCTAGCTCTACAGCTTACCATGCCATGATACATACATATACACTCCATGATTCATTGTATATGCTCTATTTACAGTCTTATAGCTTTTATTCTATCTTGAGATCTGTTATAAGATATATGTACTCGTTCCATCCTGACTGAACTGTTGATAAAATATTACAGATGTCGACGAGGGAGATTGCAGTACCTACTACGGTCCGGACGACGTAGTGGGCCTAGACTTGGTCCCACAGGGCGTAGCTCCGCCTGACGAGACTATACCACTTGTTTAGTTAGAGTAGGTCTTTGTACTGGACTTAGTTTCCAGTTACTTTTGAGACTGTATTATATTTGGACTGTATTAGAGACTGGACTTGTATATTATTTGTAACTGGACTTGACAGGTTATATTTATTTGTCTTGTTGTCTTTATCTTTCAGTCTTTACTTATCATCTTAGAGTTGTGATTGAGTACTTATATATATTCATTGCTTGTCCTCCGTTCGGAGTTGACTATATTCTCGACAGGTTTTGTTATATATATAAACTGTTGTCAGACTAGAAAATCCACAGCGTTCCACGCCGTTTTTTCGGTGAGGGCTGGGCGTTGTCGCGTTACGTGCCCTTTTAGCGGGTACGGGTCGTGACACGTTTTAGTGGTGGCCCACGCAGGTCCTGAAGTCGCAATTAGTGCGATGTCGTAGCGGCACTCGTCTTAGAGTGTTGACTACGAGCCTGTGTTACCCATAGGAAGTAGTAGGCTAAGAGTGCTCAATCACAGTAGGATCTTTCCTTGCTTATCTTGCTTACCGTCTTTGATATTGATTTACTGCATTCTAGTTGTCCTCTTTTGATATTGCCTTCATGTGCCATATTGATATTTTCTTCTCAATTTGTCTCCAGGATATTTATGACTCATTCTCCTGACGAGGAGTACGGGAAGACGGAGAGGTCTGCCACCTCTGGCGGACAGGCTCCGGTCACTTCCCCGGCTGATGGGACTTCTGTTGGGGCTCTCGGAGGTACTCCTCCAGCTACCTCGATGACCGTCCCTGGGGCCATTGCGGGTGCTCTTCCCATAGTGCCGGGGGCTACAGCGGGAGCTGCCGGGGGCGTTCTTCCTCCTCAGCAGGGGACTCCTCCGGTGATGATGGGAGTTATTCCTCCATTGTCTTCTCTGCCCACAGACATGGGGCAGATGCTAGCGTTCTTTCACTAGGTGCTGAAGTCCCCGCGGGCTCAGCACGAGGCTTAGTTGAGGCAGACAGAGGCCATGCACCAGGGCATGGAGGATGCGCACAGGTTGGCTATGGCGGTAGTGGAGCGTGGGGCTCCACAGAGGGAGGTTCAGCAGCAACAGCCGAAGATCGGGGATATCCAGGCTTTCAAGAAGCTTGGTCTGAGGGATTTTAAGGGGACAGAGGGCATTATTTATGCTGATGACTGGCTCGAGGATATCGAGCGCCAGATGGGGGCCTGCCGCCTGGCAGCCGACCTGAGGGTCGAGGCGGTTGGGTTGCAGTTGTTAGATATTGCCCGGACATGGTTTCGGAACGAGCTGGCTCTTGCAGGAGAGGGCCATACTTGGGCTGAGTTTCGGGCCCTGTTCAGAGAGAAGTTCTTTTCCCCTACGGACAAGATTAGCCTGGTACGGCAGTTCCAGAACCTGCAGCAGGACAGTATGACCGTAGAGGAGTATGCGGCGGAGTTCGACCGGCTGAGCCAATACGTCGAGTACATGGTGAGTGACCCGGTGATCCGAGCAGAGCGCTTCCGGGAGGGATTGGCATGGGATATCAAGATCCTGATCCCTTCCTTCTATGCGACATATGCAGAGGTTTACGCGGAGGCTCGGAAGGTGGAGAGGGAGTTTGGCTTAAAGCCGAAGAGGGATCGAGATTTATTTTCAGGGGCCAGTAGAAGCGCAGGGCCTGCTAAGCGCCCTCAGCTTCAGCATCAGTCGTTCCAGCATCACCAGCAGCAGGGGCAGGCCAGAGCGTCTGTCCAGAGGAGTCAGCAGCGTCCGGGGCAGGATGATCCACCGTGCCACTTCTGTAAGAAGCCCGGTCACCTCTTCGAGTTCTGTAGGAGGAGACTGGGGCTGTGTCTCTTTTGCGGTACCGCTGGGCATCAGATGCGGGAGTGTCCCAAGAACTCCCGTACAGCTGGAGCAGCTCAGAGGGCACCCGTTCAGAGGGCACCAGCTAGTGTGCCGGTAGTTCAGCAGCGAGGTCCGCTTCCGACTCAGCAGCAGCAGTTTGTTCAGCACCGCCAGCAGAGGGGTGGTCAGGGTAGAGCCTTTGCTCTTGCAGCCGAGGAGATGGAGCCTATTACGGATGTTGTCGCAGGTTCTATTCTGCTCGATTCTTTTCCAGCTTTGGCCTTATTTGATTCTGGTACTACGCACAGTTTTGTGTCTGTTTCTTTTGCTCTGAGACACAATATTATTACTGAATATCTGGGTAGGACTTGCAAGATTATGACTGGGAATGGCATCATCCTAGTTAATAATGTTTGCAAGGGGCGGAGAGTTTCTTTGAGAGGCCGGGAGCTGAGTGCGTGTCTGCTCGTAATGCCACTTCCGAGTTACGATGTGGTACTCGGTATGGACTGGTTGAGCATGCACCACGCTAGCATCGACTGCAGAGGGGGCAGGATTCTATTTAGGCCGCCGGGAAAGCCGGAGTATGAGTTCACCAGGGGTGCAGTGGAGCAGGGAGATGGATTCTGCGGAGCGTTGTCGGCAGGGCCGGTGTTGCCACATCCACTCATTGCTGAGTTCTTGGATGTCTTTCCCGAGGAGTTGCCCGGGATGCCGCCAGATCGTGATGTTGAGTTTTCTATAGATCTAGTGCCGGGCGCAGAGCCTATCTTCCAGCACGTCTATAGAATCAACAACAGTGAGTTAGCAGAGCTGAAGAAGCAGGTCGACGAGCTGGAGGACAAGGGCTTTATTCGATCTAGTTCTTCACCTTGGGGCGTGCCAGTTCTTTTCGTCCCTAAGAATGATGGTATGGTACATCTGTGTATTGATTACAGGGCGCTTAACAACCTTACCATCAAGAACAAGTATCCTCTGCTGAGGATTGATGACTTGTTCGACCAGTTGAGCGGCGTGAGGGTGTTCTCGAAGATCGACTTACGTACCGGGTACCATCAGCTGAAGGTGAAGCGGGATGACATTCCGAAGACTGCCTTTCGGACCCGCTATGGCCAATATGAGTATACCGTCATGCCATTTGTGTTAACCAACGCCCCGGCGGTATTCATGAACTTGATGAACAAGGTATTTCACCAGTACCTTGACAAGTTTGTGGTGGTCTTCATTGATGACATTCTCATCTACTCGAAGACGCCAGAGGAGCACGAGGAGCACCTGAGAATTGTGTTGGACACTCTCAGGAGGGAGCAGCTGTATGGGAAGCTGTCCAAGTGCGAGTTCTTCTTGGATCGCGTGGAGTTCCTAGGCCATGTTGTCTCTGGCGAGGGAATTTCAGTGGATCCGAAGAAGATTTCTGCAGTAGAGTCCTGGTCTATTCCGAGCTCAGTAGCAGAGGTTCGGAGTTTTCTGGGTCTGGCAGGTTACTACCGGAGGTTCGTGCAGGACTTTTCCAGGATTGCCCAGCCGATGACCCGCCTTACCAGGAAGGACGAGGAGTTTGTTTGGTCCGATGAGTGCCAGGCCGCCTTCGAGGAGCTGAAGGCGAGGTTGACTACGGCTCCTATCTTGACGCTGCCATCTGGATCTGGTGGTTATACGATCTACAGTGATGCTTCAGGACGAGGTTTGGGTTGTGTGCTTCAGCAGCACGGGAAGGTAATTGCCTATGCATCTAGGCAGTTACGTCCTCATGAGAGGAATTACCCTACCCACGATCTGGAGCTGGCAGCGGTCATTTTTGCTTTAAAGCTGTGGAAACACTATCTGTACGGAGAGCGAGTTGAGATCTATACAGATCACAAGAGCTTGAAGTACGTGTTTACCCAGAAGGAGCTGAATATGAGGCAGAGGCGATGGTTAGAGCTGATAAAGGATTTTGATATATCCTTGCAGTACCATCCGGGGAAGGCCAACGTGGTCGCGGATGCTTTGAGCAGGTATCCCGTGGCCATGTGTTTGACGATGGATCGTCACCTTCTGGCAGATCTGGAGAGCTTGGGCATAGAGGTGATAGTTCCTGGGTTCGAGGTGCAGATGTGGGGTCTGCAGGTGCAGTCAGAGCTGATGGAGAGGGTCAGGGCAGCTCAGTTTGAGGATGAGGCTCTGAGAGTCATCAGGGAGCAGGTCCAGATAGGACTGTTAGATGAGTTCTCTTTAGCAGGGGATGGGTCGTTGAGGCATGGTACCAGATTGTGCGTGCCGAGCGGAGGACTTCGGGAGGAGGTTCTTCAGGAGGCGTACCGTTCTCAGTACTCTATGCATCCAGGAGCCAACAAGATGTATAAAGACTTGAGACAGCATGTTTGGTGGTATGGCATGAAACGTGAGGTGGCTCAGTTCATGTCGAGATGCTTGGTGTGCCAGCAGGTGAAGGCCGAGAGGCAGAGACCCGGTAGATTGCTCCAGCCACTACCCATTCCTGAGTGGAAGTGGGAGCATATCACTATGGACTTTGTATCTGGGCTTCCGTGCTCTCCAGGAGGGAAGGATGCAATTTCGGTCATTGTTGATCGATTGACCAAATTGGCCCACTTTTTGCCTTTCAAAGTGGGTTTGTCGACGGAGAGGTTGGCCGAGATGTACGTGCGACAGATAGTCCGATTACACGGGGTGCTAGTGAGTATAGTCTCGGATCGGGACAGCCGATTCACTTCCCACTTCTAGCGGAGTTTGCAGCTTAGCTTGGGCACATCGCTCAAGTTCAGTACAGCATATCACCCCCAGACAGACGGGCAGTCGGAGAGGACGATTCAGACCCTCGAGGATATGCTGCGCACCTATGTCTTGGACTTCGGGGGATCTTGGGAGGACCACCTTCACTTGGTAGAGTTTGCTTACAATAACAGCTACCAAGCCAGTATAGAGATGTCACCTTTCGAGGCTCTATACGGACGGAGGTGCCGTACTCCCTTGTCTTGGGATGATGTCGGTGAGAGGGTTTTGCTTGGCCCAAAGATGGTGGTGGATGCTGCAGAGAAGGTCAGGGTTATCAGAGATAGACTTCGGGTGGCACAGGATATGCAGCGGCATTGGGCCGATAGCCACCGGAGGCCATTGGAGTTTGAGGTATAGTTTAGATTTTTTCTAGTATTTGAGTCTGATTGTGATTGTTGTAGATCAAGCTCTAAGTCTTGTGTTTTGTTCTAGGTTGATGATCTTGTCTTTCTGTGGATTTCTCCGACGCGTGGCATGATTCGTTTTGGTGGCGGCGAAAAGCTTAGTCCACGATACATCGGACCATTCCGTATCCTGGGCAGGGTCGGTGCAGTGGCTTACCGACTGGAGTTACCGCCTGCACTAGAGGGAGTGCATAGTGTGTTCCACGTGTCGCAGCTGAGACAGTACGTGGCAGATCCCAGTCACGTCTTAGACCACTCCGAGATCGAGATAGGACCGACACTCGGCTATCCAGAGAAGCCGGTCGAGATCTTGGACCGAAGAGAGAAGGTGCTCCGGAACCAGGTCATTCCCTTGGTTCGCGTTGCATGGAGACACCACTCTCCAGGTGAGTCCACCTGGGAGAGGGAGGATGACATGCGGGAGCGATTCCCATATCTCTTCGAGCCTTGAGGTAAAATTCTAGCTTTTTCTTTCCTTGTTCTGTTCATGATTGCTGTGTTAGTCCTCATTCAATTTCGAGGACGAAATTTTTTTTAACGAGGGTAGATTTGTCACCCCCAGTTTTCAAATTAGGGGTATTTTCATCATTTTCAAGTTTTAAAATATTTTAGGAATTTTATATGATTTTATATGATTTTTAGGAATTTATTTGAGTCGGTTTGAATTTTTTCTAATTCGGACTCAATTTGGAGACCCTGGTAGCCTGGACCCTAGTGGGACCCCCATAGTAGCTGGGCTTAGCCCATATACTATCATAATTAGGCTAGAAATCTTTAACCCTATTTCCATGACTTAATTAGTCATTTTAGAGGCTTAATTTGTATTTAGAAAACAAACCGAACCAACCCAAATTCATTTAGACCAAAAATCAAGTCTATTGGGTTGGGGCTTATTGGATCCCCAACCCAAACCTATTTCCCCAAGTGGCCGGCCACCTTAACCCCCCCCCCCCCCCCCCTTGTTTACTTCTCTACAAAGTAAACCCCTCCCTCTTCCACAAATTTCTTTCTCTCTCAAGTCTTCTTCTTCCTCAAGAACAAGTTAGGTAAGCTCTTTTAATCCCCATTTATTACTCCTTTCTATACATGTCTTTCACATTAAATGTAGAGAATTAGATTCTCTACATTTTGCCCTCTATTTGTAGGTTTTTCCCTAGAAATTAGGTTAGAGTTAATTAGAGGTTTTTGTATGTTTAATGGTATATATATATATATGGCAAATGTATATATATATATATATATATATATATATATATATATATATATATATATATATATATATATGGCATATGTATATATATATATATATATATATGTATATATATATGAAAAAATATGTATATATGTATTTGGGTGTGTGTGTGTAGAGAGTGGTGGAAATGAGAATGAGAGTGGTGGTGTGGTTGTGTGTGTGGTTGTGTATATATATATATATGGATATAAGAATGTATATGTGTATTTATATATATATATATATATATATATATATATATATATATATATATGTGTATATATATATATGTATAAGGGGATGTGTGTGAGAGTGTGTGTGTTAATGTATATGTGTATATGTGCTTATATATATATGTGTGTATAGGTGTTTATATATATATATGTGTATGTGTGTTAATATATATATAAAGATATATGGTTGTGTGAATATATATAGATATATATATATAGATAGATAGATAGATAGGTTCATATATATATATATATATATATATATATATATATATATATATATATATATATATATATATATATATATATATATATATATATATATATATATATATATATGTATAGAGAGTAGAAGAAGAGGGGAAAATAAGAGATGAATAAGAAGAAGAAGGGAAGAAGTAGTAGTAGCAGTGGCAGTAGAAGAAGAAGCAGCAGCAGCGGGAATTAGCAGCAGCAGCTGCAGTAGCTGCAGCAGCAGCAGGCAGCAGTAGGAGCTGCTGTGAGCAGCTCCTTTCCCCCCCTTTTGAACCCCCTGTACACCCCATTGACCCCCCCATAGCACCTAGTATATATGTAAATATATATAAATAGATATGTATATATATGATATATATATAGATAGATGGATAGAAAGGAAGTTGGAAAGAAGAAAGTTTAGGAATTAGTAGAGAAGTGAAAAGAAGTTAGAATAGGAAGTTGAGAAAGGGAATGAGAAAAAATTAGAAAAAGATAGAAGAGAGAATAGGAAGGAAATGAGAAGAATTAGGAGAAGATAGGAATTAGAAGGAGAGAGTGAGGAAGAGGCCAAGAAGAAGGATTTGAGTTAGAAGAATTAGGAGAAGAAGTTAAGAAGAAGAAGAATTAGAAATTAGATCTAAAGAGGAGAATTAGAATGAGAGCAAAGAGGGGATTTTTGGTAGAAATCGAGTTAGAAGGGGAAATTGAGCCCGGAGTATCGGATCGCGATGAAACTTGACGTAGGCCTAGGTTATGTGAATTAGATTTTGCGGGTAAGCTCCCGAGTGGAAATCGGGATCGTAGGGCGCCGGTATCGCGTCGTATCAGTGCGTATCTTGAAATATTCAAGATATCTGCAACGGGTCGTAAGGTGGACTAGACGTCCACTTTATCTAGGTATTTTGGTAGATAACGAACCTATAGGATAGTACCCTACTACCCTAGGGAGCACGGGTCAAAATATCAAGCGTAGGTAGGCTATCTAGATAATCACCGAAGGTAGAATTTTACCCTTAAAAAGGGTAAAATAGGGAATTGGCCCATGGCCAAGATTTGAGTTTCCAAGTCCAAGATGGACTTGGATATGGGTTGTATAGATTGGTAATGAGTACAATTAGCTGTCTAAACCTAGTCTTGGACCCGGTTGACCACGGTTGACTTTTTAGACCAAAAGTCAACTATGGGTCAACACTTTACCCAATTTAGTTCCAAATTCCATTTAACTTGGACAGTTGACTAAAAGTCAACTATTAGTCACCAGTGACCTAGGGTTAACCTAGAGTTGACCAGAGTTGATCCGTTGACCAAAAGTCAATGGTAAGCCAGTTTTCGACCTAGTTTGATTCGGATTGACTTCCAATGTTCTCCCATGACCAAGATTGACCCGACTAGACATGTCTTGACCTAGAATGACTAAATAGGATTTAATTTGATTTAACTTTACTTTCTAAACATAGTATTGATACGTCTTATTCTCTATAGGTCCTCGAGACACTGCAGTTGATCCAGTCGACGTATATTATCATCTTACAGGCGAGTACATTCTCTGATACTTATTCCCAATTTATGATAACTGTTATGATTCATGTACTTAGTGTTGATATGCTTATTTCCGACACATGGTTCTCACGGATTGGTATTCTTGGATCCCGACGAGCGATGTTTTCTCCTTCTTAGGTTGGGATGTATTGTGCAAGCACCCTTGTAGCTCTTGCTCAATATGTGGTCATTGATTCTAGAGAAGGCTAGCTACCTTCTCATTAGAATCCCGTGCAGTGACGTGTCCTGTTTGGATCCATTCTACCAGTTGGGGTAGGGGGAGTAGTAGTGTATGCCTGTGATCATATCCCCTTGCATTCTTGAACAGTGTGAGTCATATACCGCACTTATGACTTGCCAGGCCGATTCTCGACAGGTACCCAAGCCGATCACAAGCCAAAACTACTACTCACACACATTGGATATATAGCTTACCTTGATTTGTGTACATGCCATGATCTCGTTCTATTTTCTTGTTCTAGCTCTAGCTCTACAGCTTACCATGCCATGATACATACATGTACACTCCATGATTCATTGTATATGCTCTATTTACAGTCTTATAGCTTTTATTCTATCTTGAGATCTGTTATGAGATATATGTACTCGTTCCATCCTGACTGGACTGTTGATAAAATATTACAGATGTCGACGAGGGAGATTGCAGTACCTACTACGGTCCGGACGACGTAGTGGGCCTAGACTTGGTCCCGCAGGGCGTAGCTCCGCCTGACGAGACTATACCACTTGTTTAGTTAGAGTAGGTCTTTGTACTGGACTTAGTTTCCAGTTACTTTTGAGACTGTATTATATTTGGACTGTATTAGAGACTGGACTTGTATATTATTTGTATCTGGACTTGACAGGTTATATTTATTTGTCTTGTTGTCTTTATCTTTCAGTCTTTACTTATCATCTTAGAGTTGTGATTGAGTACTTATATATATTCATTGCTTGTCCTCCGTTCGGAGTTGACTATATTCTCGACAGGTTTTGTTATATATATAAACTGTTGTCAGACTAGAAAATCCACAGCGTTCCACGCCGTTTTTTCGGTGAGGGCTGGGCGTTGTCGCGTCACGTGCCCTTTTAGCGGGTACGGGTCATGACATCTCCAAAGCGATCCACTAGCACGGATGAATCCCTTGGTCCTGAGTTCTTCAATCATCTTATACAAGATCGCCAATTCTGATGGTGCCATCCGGTAGACTCTCTCTGACACTGGTGCTGTTCTGGGGATCAAGTCTATGGTGAACTCGATCTCTCTCTCTGGTGGCATACTTGGAAGCTCCTCGGGAAAAACATCGAAAAACTCTTCTACAACTCGGGGAAACTGAACTGCTGCTGCAACTGCCCTCCGAAATACTGAAGGAGAAGGTTCTATTCCGCCTCGAAAAATAAAAACTCTGGCTCACCAGGAATACTAAAAATAATCTTGCCGATATGGCAATCTATTCTATCATACTGGTCCCTCAACCAATCCATCCCTAAGACCACGTCATAGTCGGCCATCAAAAATTCTATCAACCTAGCGAAAAACTCTCTACCGCTAACTACGATTCGACACGAGGAAAACACTCTATCTACTCCCATAAGACCGTTACCAGTAAGTATATTGAGTCTTACTGATAATGACTCGGGCTCCAGTCCTACCCGTGTAGCGAATCGTGCAGACATAAATGAATGCGATGCACCAGAATCAAATAATACTAATGCTGGAAAAGAGTTGACGAGAATGGTACCTGCCACCACCTCACCTGAAGCTAACTCTTCCTCCACGGTCAAGGCCATAGCCTGACCTTGCCCTCTGGGTGCTGGTCCCCTCTGCTGGAAACCTCTCTGGCGGTTATGGGTCTGAGCTTGGACTTGTGCATACTGTTGGGGGTTCTGCTGCTAAAATGCTTGGGCCTGAGGCGACAAGGGCCTCGGGAATGGGTGCTGTTGCTGCTGCTGGACTGATACTGGGGCTGGTCCCCTAACCGAAGGACTAGAAAAGGTTGAAGAAGATGAACTCCTTCTATTCGGACAGTTTCCAATCCTGTGGTCCGGTGCCCCACAAACCAAGCATAAGCCCTGTGCTCTACGATATTCTGACACCACATGCCCTAGCTTTCCACAATGAGTGCAACCCATTGTGGAAGACTACTTCTGCTTCTGCTGCTGGGAAAATGCTGGGGTCGAATGCTAAATCGACGTAACAAAAGCCGCCCGCCTCTGAGCTCCAATGGTCAAAGCCCTAGCTGCCGGGGCTGGTGCTGAAGACTGGTTCATCTGGCCGTGAGACTGGTTCTGACTTCCGGTCCGGTCCATAATCCTCTGGAAGGTATACTCATGCCTCCTAGCTGCTCTCAATACTGTATCGAAAGTCTGATGCTCAAACTGCTCTACTGCCAGTAAAATATCCAGGTGGAGTCCCTGCTAGAACCGCTGAGCTCTGTCGAACTCAGTCGCCACCAAGGTAGAAGCAAACCGACTAAGTCTAGAAAACTGAGTCGCATATCCATCGACCGTCCTGCCCATCTGCTTTAAATTAGTGAACCTCGTCTGTAGATCATACAGAGCTACAACGTCAAAGTACTTGGTCCGGAATCTCTCATGAAATACTGTCCAGGCAATAGGTGCCACTAATCCAACAGCCTGTATCGCCCACCAGCTGCGGGTCAGATCCAATAACTGCAGGCGCACCACGGCCACCTTCTCGTCTTCTGGAGTCTTGGCTGCTTCTAGAATAACCTTAGTGTCCTGCAGCCAAGCGTCTGCGTCAATAGCATCTTCGCTGCCATCGAAGAAGGGAGGGTTCAAGCGCTTGAAGTTGTTGGCCGCACTATTACCTTGATGACCACCTCTGTTCAAAGCATCTTGTACTGTCTGGTGCAACGCATCACCTTGACGATCCTGTGATGCAAGCAACTCCCTGATGTGTCCAACCAAGACTTCATCATCCTTCCTTACAGGCTGGGCTGGCTGCACTGGGGGTTCTGGACCTCCGGGAAGCATGACTCGGGAAGCTGCTCCTGAGTGCTGAGCTTTATCCTCTTATTGTGAGGGTACTCGCTGAGCTCCTTCCGGCTGATTGGCAGGACCAGGAGCAATGCCGCTGAAGAAGACGATACCGGAAACAATAAGGAAGGACCAGGACAGATTAAAGATACAAGCATGTGATCAGGTCAAGATTTCAGGAATTTAGAGGGTACGAGCAGAGATCAAGGGCGAGTGCTGATTGAGACATCTATTCGGTAAACCCTCACATATCTTGATTTACAAGACCTGCATAGGCCACCACATAAACCGTATCACGCCCCAGAACCAGAATACTGGAGAGCGGGGGCGGACACAGCCAGCTACGTATATCGAAGTATAACCCACCTCGCTATACGGTCACGGCTGTCTAGACACATGAGGGTTTAACTACAAGCCATCAGTCGCTTATGGTCATGAACAAGCCTATTGTCTCAATCTCAAGCAAGTAATAGCAATTATAAGATGTCAGAGCACCAAATATACAATAGTAAGGCATCCCATACATTACATATTTGGATGATCATGAACTAGTCATACAAAATGTGAAGACTACCAAAAGTTTCAGTCATACATGATCAACCCTAGGATTTGTTAATCATGCTACAGCCTGTGAAACCCGTATTTCTGATTTATTGGATTAATTAGATTTAATTGTATTTTTGGTAAATTATTGAATTCTCTTTTGTCGCAATATTTAAATATACACTTTGTTAAATTAAATCATTATTATATTTATTATTTTTATATTGTAGGTTCGAAATTATTTTCAAAATAAACTGGGTTTTTGTTTGCGAGACCCAAGCCTGGACCAGTTCGAACCCGAACCCAATCCCGTTTCCGAACCCATCAATATTTTTCCCCTCTTTTAAAATCTGGATTACTTATTATTTATTTGTTAAAAAAAATTTATATATATAATAAAGCCCAACTGGCTTGGTCTCCCACGACCAAGCCAGCGCCCCTTATTTCTCCTCTAACTGTTCTCCTCCACACGTTTACTTCCCATCCTCCTTTTAATACCAAATCACCCCCACCACCAACAGACCCACCAGCCTCTCTCTCCCTCACTCATACTCTTCTCCCACTCCTTCTTAAACCAACTCCCTCTCTCACAAAAGCACCAACACTCCCATTCCAACACTCTCTTTTTCCCTCTCAAATTCCTCTCCAAAGCAAACCCTCGCCCGCGCCCCCTCTCCCTGCTCGGCGCCCGACCCGTCGACCCTCCGGCGTGCGTCTTCCGCCGGCCCGCGCCCACAACGCCCCTCCGGCGTCGCTTCCTCTCGGCCAGCCCAGCCGAGCCAGCCCCGCCGGCGCCCGACTCCAGGCCGGCCACCTTCTTGGCCCGCCTCCAGCGCCCAGCCCAGCCCCTCCGGCACCCCCTGCTACGTGCCTCCCCGCGCGAGCACCGGCCGACCCCCTCGGCCATTTTCCCTCTTCCTGAGCTCCCGATCGCCGCCCCTCCGGCGCTGTCCCGCGCTCCGGCCGGCCCGCTCCCCTCTGCCCCGGTTCCCGTGCGTCTTTCGCGCCCCCGCTGTTCCGCCAGCGCTGTCCCGTGGACTTCGAACTCGCTGTCCGTGCTTCTTCGTGCCCCGATCTCCGGATCCCGCTGTCCAGCGCAGCCGTACCCCGGCGAGGCGCTGTCCCTAGCCGATCCACTGTCCGCGTGTTCCTTTTATCTATTATTATCATCTGAGAGCTCTAGCCGAGCAATTTGAGGTACATTTCTGTGTCCCCGTGTCCCTCCGTTAGTGTCGATGATGATACGGTCCCCGATCCCATAAACAGGAATCGATTTTGAGGATTACGTTTGTGATTTCGATCTTTCGGAACTTCCTTCGGAAAGTTTCTGTGGTTTTAGTTATCTTAGTTTTGGTTGGGTTGTTCCTGTGGTTTCTTGGAATTTTCTGAGTTGGTTCGGAAAAGTTCTGTTCTGTGTTTTGGAATTCCGAGTTTAGTTTCGGAAATTCTGAAACTAGTATTCTCTGGTTCTGTGGTTATTTTCGGGTTTTCCGATTTCATTCGGGAACGTTCTGTGATTTTATTGTATTTTTATTTGGTGAATGATGGTTTATTCGGTGGGTTTTCCTGGTTTGGGGATATCTGGTGTGTTCCCTGGTTTGGGACTTTTATTTTGGTGGTGTTGGCACTTTTTTCCAGGATTGGGTTGTCCCAGTTATAAAGAAAATGCTGCCCAAATTTTCTTAAAAGTTTTAGTATATTTTCCAAAATCGGTTATTTTTGCAAAAAGATTTATTACGTTGATTTTCGAATATTTTCGGGCGACGACTGTACCGGTCTGTGGGCCCTAGCGAAATGCAAACGAAACCGGTTTTACCCGGACGTTGAGGCATTAGTTAAAAATAGTGACGATTGGACCAAGTCTGAGACTCCTAAGTTTTAATTTAATTTATTTATTAGTTTTGTTTTCAGTATTTAAAATACGGGACATTTTCATAGCTAACTAATTTTTCTCTAATTTTATTTATGAAAAGTTTGTAAGGACATAAGCCCATATTTCTATTTTGTTAGCAGTCCCCCTGTATTGTGTAGTCTAGGTTTTTTATTTCTTTTCTGGGTTGGTTTCCATGTTTGGACGCGTAATTTATAATTAGGATAATAATAATTATTTTGGTATAAAATTAATAAAGATTTTCCCAAGTTAATTAAATGAATAAAATATTAGCAAGATAACAAGTTCATGTTTTATCACTAGAAGAAAACTAGTTTATATATAAATATTACAAAAATAAAAAGTTTTCCGAAGTTAAAATGTAATTGCTATTTTCTCCAATTAACTAAATTAACCGGTTTAACAAACTAATTGACAACGCACGTAGCTTGCGACGTAAAGCGTTACAGTAGGTTAAATAAAAGAACTTAAAATCCGACTAGGACACTACTACTAGAGATTGTAACTAGCACACCTAGAATGGCTACAATTTTGGTTCTAAGTCAAGTTCTCCAACTGTAGGATCTCGGAGACGAACCTAACTTCTTCTCCGGAACCGTCATCCTACTCCAATCATATAAATCGAGGCAAGTTACGGTTATATTTTTCTTGTATTTTATTTAGTAATTGTCTAGCTACATGTTTAAACCACATTGCTACACGGAACCCTCTCCTAGGGTTCAGATATTGATTGATTGATTGTGGGGATTGGAGGAATAGTGTAACGTTTATGGCCAATACCCCTCATATTGCATATTGTGCGAGCTTACCCCTCTTACACACGGGGATAAGCCGTATCGCGTCGCTAGGACGCTATGTATAACCCAAGCCGGTCATAGACGATTACACATTCAAATCACATTGTTTTCAATTGTAGAATGCTGAAAAATATTGTTTAAACTATTTAACCTGCACTTTTCCATTATTACTTGAAATATGAGATACATATTCGTACTTGCTCCCTCCTGACTGGAGACAACATTTTTAGGTGACATTGAGGATGCTGAGCTATTGTACAATAGCTATTATGACCCGGTTCTGTACCCTGTGGTGTTGCCAGAGTCCCCATTGGAGGACGCAGGACCTGAGGCCGACGAGCCGAACGCTTAGCTAGTTATTTCCAGTTTTCAGTTTCTTTGTTTTTAGAATTTTGTTAATTCGAATTCAGCATTTTATTTCAGTTCTTTTAATTCCAGTTGTACTTTTCAAATGTTGAATAAAGTTTTAAAATTTTCGTATATTCAGTTGTGACAAATGTATAGATGTTGTTGTGAATACCTGCTAATAGAGCAGCTTACTGTCGCCGTCTCACAACGGTGTAGGCTGGGCATGATCCGGTTTGACCCAATTATTTGGGATCGGGTCGTGACATGTTTTTAGTGGTGGCCCATGCAGGTCCAAAACAACAACTTAGGAAAACATACCTAGAAACAATTAGAACACTAGAACATTGAATTGTCACAACATAGGTCCAAATTATATATATATATATTTTTGTTTGATTATAGACTGGTAGGATACCTTGCTTATGTTTGCATCCTAAACCTTCCAGAGTATGGCCAAAGGAAAGACTACCTGTAACGCCCCAGTCCCAAAATACGTAGGACTAAGAACGTAGACATGCCAGCTGTATATATACGAAGTATACTCCAATATATGAAAAACTCGTATGAATACATAAGCTGTAAAATGCAGTAGAACCACAACTAATCTCATCCACACAAATAAATGAAATAAATATATCATATAATGAGAATGATTTGTCTTGATACAATATGTTGGGCGGAGACAAATCCACTACCAACAAGTAAAGGAAAAATACATTAGTAAAGAAATGAATTTGGCGAGCGAAGCGAAGATGATCCAAATGCAATCATCCTCGAAGAAATGGCGATGAACACGGCTAGAGCTAGAACACCTGCGAAAGACAATAGCACACACCTGGAGAGATAACCATGTCCTCAGAGGGACGTAACAAGACACATAATATCATACCATATAAACTGAATAAATATTGCTCAAATAAATAAGTCAATTGAATTTATAACATGGTCCAATACACACCTATTGAACGAGCGTACCATCCCCCCAACCAAACAAGGACAGAAGATGGTAAACTAATTCACGGCGATGCATCTTTCCATGCTATGAATCCAATATGGTATCCGGACCCCAACAAGGTTCAATGCCTTCTCATCGAAGTAGTAAGTCACACCTACAACCAAACAAGGACAAGATGTGACAAACTAATCCGCGACAAGTTATTGTTCCAAGCCACGGTCAGATACAAGTACCCAAACCAAAAGTACTCGTACCTAACGGATAAAGGTGCCTAACCGTTCTAAGTGAAATGTAGTTAAGAACAATCCTTCCTACGCATGGGCCCTGGCTAAATAGGATCGGCATAGTCCCCCCTTGGGGCACTAGAGGCCCAATCAATAAGAGCATGACGTTCCGCAGAATCGCCAGTGGCCGTCAGTAATCTTGGGTAAGCTGACCCGCGTCTCCGGCGGAGCTCACGGGTTACAAAAGGAAAAGTGCATCGAAGCCCATACGCTAAGGAATTGTCCTCCCCGCCCAATGCCTACTTTGTTGTATCCACAACAGTAACCTCTATAACCGCTAAGTCAAACTAAGCATGCATTCTCTATTAGCGGTTATTCCTATCGCACGGCTTGTACGTATTGGTGGCCAGCCAATCACACAATTCCATGTCCTAAATGCGACACACAACTTCGTGTTACAACGTGTCAAGGCCATGAATGCAACACACAAAGGTGGTCCCTTAAATCTAGGTTTAATGCGTAAGAAAAATAATACATAGCAGGAAATATAAATGAACAGTAAGTTCTAACAGGTTATGCCATGTATCACAGTTTATTTTGCATAAAGAAAATAAATAATGCATGAAATATGAGCTAAAATAAATAAACAGCAAATGGCAAGGTATCTTGCCTGGTAGGACGCCTGGTGTGCTGCGATAATCAAGGTGGCATGAACGGCGACTTTGATGTTACAACGACTCAAAGGTCCTCTGACGAGGGCATGGGCTGTTCCATCGTGTCCAGGACGGTCAGATTTAGTTAGGGTCAATAGGAGGAATGAAAGGATTAGCAAAGGAATAGGAAAATTGGGATTGGTCATGGACAAGATTAGATAATCGAAGGAAATTTGTATAAACATTATATATACTATTTTAGAAACTATTTATAATAGTTGGAAGTATAATTTACTAGTAGAAATAATATTCGATAAATACAAAAAATACGGAAAAACTGATTTGGGCTAAAATTCTAAGTTTTGTAAAGATAAAATTTGGATAGAAACCTATTTCTCATTAGTGAAATTATTTAGATAAAGTGTAAGGAAAAATACTTTTAGTCAACTAACATTTTAACTAACTAAAATACTATGGTAATAATTAGATCAATTATCACAAAAATAATAATATTATTTGTCCTAGGAATCTAGTTTGAAATTACATATAGGGTCAAGTCCCTAATAACTTTATTTTGTTACTAAATAGTCAATATTAGTAACAAAGGTACTAGTAATAATAATAGAATTTATAATAAAAATATAAAATGGGACAACAGCACTGTGCTCTCTCCATAATAATAGTTATAATAGACTTTAATGATAATAATAATAATAATAATAATAATAATGTATCAATTCTCATTAACAGTAAAAATAAAACACACTTTTCAAAAAAATAATAGAACCCATAAAACTAATAATAATAATATGATAATAATAAATAACAACAAAAATGAAATAAATAAAAACCAGTGGTCAATCAACGGTTAAAGAAACAAAATAACTCTGCCAGCTAACAACAGAGTCAAATACACTTTAGAAAGAGTAGAGAGAGAGGCTGAGAGAAAGAGAGCGGGGACGAGGGGCGGCGGGCTTGGTCGGATCGAAGGGGGTTTCCGACGAGGGCTTTGGGCGGCCAGCTCGCGGAGGCAGCAGAGAGCGGCGGACGCGACGATGGTGAGGATGCGAGCGACGGAGTGGAGCTCGGGAAGAGTCGGAGTCGAAGGACGACGGGAGAATCACGGCGGCGGAGGGTTTGTCGACAGGGCGCTCGCGGCGATCGTGGGAGGAGAGGAGCGCGGGAGAGAGGGAAAAGGAAGGGGGAGCCTTGAGTGAGATAGAGAGAGAAGCGGGGGCGGATCACCTAGGGTGGCTCGGCCGGCGGATGAACGGCGTTGGGACTGTAAGCCGGCGCGCGGAGGCGGGTTCGAGAAGGGGTCCGTCGATCGGGACTGGCGGTTGGGGGAGGTCGGAAAAGGGGCGCGGCGACCGGTCTTCCACCGGCGGAGGTGAAGACTCGGCGGCGAGGGTTTCCAACGGTGTACGGGTTGCGCGCGCGCGGCTCGCGGTGGAGCTCAGCCGGCACTGGCGCGGCGTCTCGCGGAGGTGCGGAAGGGTCATGGACGGGCGTGCTCCGGCGGTTGCCGATGGCTGGTCGCGTCGGGCGGTCAGGTATGTAGGGTTAGGGTTTCTATTTTCTGTTCTTGGTGGCGGTGGTTTGGTTGGCGGGATACCGACGGTGGTAGTGGCGTTCGGCTGAGGCGGTGGTGATAGGGGAAGTGGTCGAAAAAAGGCAGGGGGTCGGGTTGTCGGGCTGGTTGTGGTGACGGCCACGGCGAGGGTGGCCGGTTGGGTGGCTGCGGCTGCGGCCGGGAATGGCCGTGGTGGGGAGACGGTTTCCAGAGTCGAGGGTGGCCGGTTGGGTGGCTGTGACGGGTCGGACCGGACGGGGGTTAGGGTTAGGTTTAGGGTCTTGGGTTTGTGTCGTATTATTTGGACACGGCGGATGTAATCTGTGTCCGGGTTATCGGACACAGAGGGCTGCATGTGGGAGTTAGATTTTGTGGACGAATCATGTCCGGTGTGTCGGACATGATGATGGAAATATGTAAAAATGTAATAAAAGTTATAGTGGATGGGAAGAGGACACGGACACAGACACGATACACGAATTCTAGTTGTGGTGGTGGGAAAATTTGGAGGAATATTGTGGAGAAAATTTTGGAGGAGTACCTGCCTATTTATAGGATGTGGAAATTCCCAATTGGATAAGAACTAGGAATAGTTTAAACCCAAAAATAGATAATTCATAATTTAATTTAAATCAATTTAAATCCAAATTCAAATACAAATCCAATTTAAATCTAATTAAATTTTTAGCTCAAAATCAAATGGGATAAATCAAACTTCAAATATTTAACTAATTAAATAAATCTAAAAATTAAATCAAGATTTAAATGGCCACAATAACTTCCAAATATATTTTTCAAAATACCAATAATAATAATTTTGAAAATAATAAATATTTTTAAATATCTTTTTGAATAATAAAATATTAATATTAATAAATCTTGAAAATTATATTTTTATTTAAAATAGACTAATAAACAATTACAAAATATATGTATGCATGAATAATGCATACATGATTATGCTTTTCCTAGTATACAATAAAATACTATTTATGATTAATAACTGCTAAAAACAAAAAGGCTTTTTATAGCAAGAATAATAATTATATAATATTTTGAAAGTGTATAATAAAATAGAAAAAAATGTTTTTTCTAAAATATATACGCTCGCACATATTCGTACTTGACGAGCAACTACGAAAAATAAAATTTTGTGCGCGACGTACAATACGACTATGCGACGTACAATACAAATTTTTAAATCGGTACAAAATTTAATAATAAAAAAAATAATAGTAGAAATTTAGGGGTTTTACAATACCCGTTCAGGCCCTGCTGAAGATGAGGTGTCATCTACCAATTACACCCCACCTTCTCAAGCACGTCGGGACCCACCTCCTTTGCAGCTGACTGACCGTCCCCATGCTGCACCAGCACCCCACCCCGTTTACGCTACTACAGCACAAACAGCAGAACAGGCACTTCCCCGGACTGAGCCGCAGTCCCCTGCGGTAGTGCCCGCACCAGCTGCCCCACCAGTGCCCGTGGATCCCACCGATCTAGTGGGCATGCTACGAGGAGTGCCTGAAGACCAGAGAGCCCAAGCAGAAGCTCATCGTGAACAGACTGCAGCCCAAGCTGAAGCCCATCGCGAGCAGACCGCGATCATGAGAAAAGGCATGGAGAATGCCCACAACGTGGCTATGGCTGCCCTCGAGAGAGGAGAAACAACTTCATTGGAGCCACGACCTGCCAAGGTAAACATAAATCCAAGAGTTAAGTTCTGTATCATTCAGGCCATTCATTTGATAAGAAGCGTATTATTATGTGAAGGTCGGAGATATAGAGAGTTTCAAGAAGCATGGCCCTCGACCTTTCAAAGGAACCGAGGGTATCATCTACGCCGATGAATGGCTAGACAGCATAGAGCGTCTCTTGAGCGTCGCTCGACTCCAAGAGGACCTCAAGACCGAAGCAGTAGGACTCCAGCTGCAAGATGTGGCATGCACCTGGTACCGGAATGAACCCCGACTCCAGGAAAAACAGCTTGACTGGGACACCTTCAAGAGGCTGTTCCGCAGGAAGTTCTTCCCAACATCAGAGATGCGGGAGATGGAAAGACAGTTCCCGGACCTGAAGCAGGGGAACATGACGGTTGGAGAGTATGCGGCAGAGTTCGGCCGACTTAGCCGCTTTGCCCAGAACTTGGTTGCTGACCCCAAGGATCGTGTTGAAAGATTCAGGTATGGACTAAGGGAAGAAATTCGCACCCCTATGATCGCAGGCGGCGCCAAGACATACGAGAAGATTCTGATACGAGCTCAGGACGTGGAGAAGAGCCAACCTCCTCGTTCAAAAAGGGAGTATCTTGGAACTAGCAACTTCCAGGGTAGCCAGAAGAGGCCCAACAACAACAACAATAACAGCAGGCCTTCGCACCACCACCAGCAGTACCATCAGGCAAGAACCAGTGACAGAATGCCTCAGAAGCAGATCCCTGTCTGCGACTACTGCAAGAGGCCAGGACACCAGGCGAACATCTGCAGGAAAAAACTGGGACACTATCTAGTTTGTGGATCTGCCACCCACCAAGTGAGGGACTGCCCCACAGCATTCAATCGGACCGGAGCAACTCAGTAAAGAGCTCCTCTACCCACTCAGCAACAACGGTTCGGACAACATCAGCAAAAAACCGGGCGAGCTTTTGCCCTAGCAGCAGACGAGCAAGAACTGGATCAGGAACCCACCGCTGATGTCATCACAGGTTCCATTTATGTGTTTTCACATCCTGCTCTAGCATTATTTGATTCTGGTGCATCACACAGCTTCATATCATCAAAGTTTATTTCTGCACACCACCTAGATACGGGACTTAGCAAGATGATTAGTAGACTTATGACCGGTGGTGGACCCATACCCATCACTGAGGCTTGTAACTGTCCCATAACTATCTCAGGCCACAAATTCTTATCACCCTTACTTGTGATACCCTTGCCCAACTATGATGTAGTCCTAGGGATGGACTGGTTAAGTGAGCAGCATGCGCTGATAGATTGTCACAGAAGATGTGTAATCTTCAGCCCACCAGGAGAACCGGAGTTTGAAATCTCTCGAGCTCCGGAAGACATGAAGAGTGTTACCTACTCCTCTATCACCGAAGAACCCGGGCCTCCTCACCCTATTATAGCGGAATTCATGGACGTCTTTCCAGATAGTCTTCCAGGATTGCCGCCAGATCGAGGTATGGAATTCACCATCGATCTAGTACCCGGCTCTTCCTCTATTTTTCGGGGATGCTACAGAGTCAACCCTAAGGAGGCAAAAGAGATGAAAGACCAGATTGACGAACTGAAGGCATAAGGATTTATCAGAGATGGGGATTCACCCTGGGGAGCACCAGTTTTGTTCGTGCCCAAGAAGGATGGAACCGTGCGGATGTGCATTGATTACCGGGCGCTGAACAACATCACCATCAAGAACAAGTACCCTCTGCCCCGGATCGACGACCTGTTTGATCAACTGAGTGGAGCTAAGCTATTTTCGAAGATAGATCTCAGGTCTGGCTACCATCAAATCAAGGTCGGGAAGGAGGATATTCCAAAGACGGCGTTCAACACCAAATATGGTCAGTATGAATTTTTGGTCATGCCGTTTGGACTGACGAATGTCCCTGCAGTATTCATGAACCTTATGAACAAGGTCTTCCATGAATATCTGGATCAGTTTGTTGTTGTCTTCATCGACGACATTCTGATCTACTCGAAGACTGAAGAAGAGCATGAAGAGCACCTGAGAAAAGATCTGGGAACTTTAAGGAAGGAGAAGCTCTATGGTAAGCTATCTAAATGCGAATTCTTCTTAGACAAAGTAGATTTTCTTGGCCATGTTGTCACAGGAGAAGGAATCTCGGTGGATCCAATGAAGATAGCTGCTATTGAGAAGTGGACTGCACCAAGTTTAGTTGCAGAAATCAGAAACTTTTTGGGTTTAGCTGGCTACTACCGGAAGTTTGTGAAGGATTTCTCCAGGATTGCCGAGCCAATGACGAAGCTCACCAGGAAGAATGAAGAATTTGTTTGGTCGGAAGCCTGCCAGTCAGCATTTGAGGAACTGAAGAAGAGGCTTACGACAGCGCCGATACTTGTGCTACCCTCAGGTACCGACGGTTTCTCAATTTATAGTAATGCTTCCGGTAAGGGATTGGGCTGCGTTCTTCAACAATACGAGAAAGTAATTGCTTACGCATCTAGGCAAATACAGACTCATGAGAAGAACTATCCCACACATAATTTGGAGCTTGCAGCGGTGATATTTGCATTGAAGCTATGGAAGCACTACCTTTATGGAGAGAGAGTGGAAATATTTATAGACCACAAAAGTCTTAAATGTGTTTTCACTCAGAAGGAGCTGAACATGTGACAGAGACGATGGCTGGAGCTGATAAAGGATTTCGACATCAACCTGCAGTATCATCCGGGTAAGGCTAATGTTATTGCAGATGCACTTAGTCGATACCCGATGGCAATGTTCTTGACCAAGGAGCATCATTTGCTGGAGGACATGGAAAAGCTTGGACTGGAAATTGTACTGCCCGAAGAAAAAATGAAGAAACTGGGAAAAGAAGCCATTGTACCAGGAGTTGATTCAACAATGATGCAATTGCAAGTGCGTTCAAGTCTAATGGACAGAGTTAAGGAGGCACAATTCCAAGACGAGACGCTTTGCAAAATCAGAGTCAAGTACTGGCAGGAACACTTGAAGGATTCTCAATCGCCAGCGACGGAGCATTAAAGCATGGTACGAGGCTGTGCGTACCAACTGGCGAACTGAGGAACGAGCTGATGCAAGAAGCGTACCAGTCGCAGTATTCCATACATCCAGGAGCCAACAAAATGTACCGGGATATGCGTACTATAGTGTGGTGGTACGGAATAAAGAAGGATGTATCCAGGTATGTAGCTAGATGTTTAATTTGTCAACAAGTGAAAGCTAGCAGACAGAGACCAGCAGGACTGTTGTAGCCGCTAGACATCCCGGAGTGGAAATGGGAGCATATAACAATAGATTTTGTGTCGGGACTGCCTCGATCCCAAGGAGAGAAGGATGTCATTTGGGTTATCGTGGACCGACTGACGAAGTCAGCCCACTTTATTCCTTTCAAGGTGGGTCTATCCACCGAGAAGTTGGCAGCACTGTACATACGGCACATCTACCGGATTCATAAAGTTCCGGTAAGTATTGTGTCTGACAGGGATACCAGGTTCACCTCTCACTTCTGGAAGAGCTTGCATGACAGTTTGGGAACGCAACTGAAGTTCAGCACCGCCTACCACCCCTAGACTGACGGACAATCAGAGAGAATAATCCAGATGCTAGAAGACATGCTGAGATCCTGCGTCTTGGAATTTGGAGGGTCTTGGGAAGACCATTTGCACTTGGTAGAGTTCTCCTACAACAACAGCTACCAAGCTAGCATCGGTATGACACCGTTCGAGGCACTCTATGGACGTCGTTGCCGCACTCCACTTGCTTGGGACGACATAGAAGAACGAGTATTGCTGGGACCTGAGATGGTGATCGATGCAGCAGAGAAGGTAAAGATGATCAGAGACAAGCTCAGGATTGCCCAGGATAGACAGAAGCATTGGGCCGATAGCAGCCGACGGCCGTTGGAGTTCGAAGAAGGTGACAGTATGTTCGTGAAGATCTCTCCTACCAGAGGAACCATCCATTTCGGTAGAGCAGGAAAGCTAAGCCCCAGGTATATTGGTCCTTTTGAAGTACTTAACAGGATTGGAGAAGTGCCTTACCGGGTGGCTCTACCCCCAAGTCTCGAAGGCGTCCACAACGTCTTTCATATTTCACAGCTGAGACGCTACATCCCGGACCCAAGCCATATCTTGGACCATTCGAAGTTGGAAATTGGACCCAGCCTCACAGTGCCAGAGAAGCCGGTTGCAATATTGGACATAGGAGAGAAGAGAACCAGAAATTCTGTGACGCCAATAGTCAGAGTTATGTGGCGACACAACTCACCAGACGAGTCTACCTGGGAGCGAGAAGACAAAATGCGGGAGCAGTATCCATATTTGTTTAAGAATTGAGGTAACCCCTAACCCTACTTTAATTTCGAGGACGAAATTTTCTAAGGAGGGAAGGTTGTGAAACCCGTATTTCTGATTTATTGGATTAATTAGATTTAATTGCATTTTTGGTAAATTATTGAATTCTCTTTTGTCGCAATATTTAAATATACACTTTGTTAAATTAAATCATTATTATATTTATTATTTTTATATTGTAGGTTGGAAATTATTTTCAAAATAAACTGGATTTTTGTTTGTGAGACCTGAGCCTGGACCAGTTCGAACCCGAACCCAATCCCGTTTTCGAACCCATCAATATTTTTCCCCTCTTTTAAAATCTGGATTACTTATTATTTATTTGTTAAAAATATATATATATATATAATAAATCCCAACTGGCTTGGTCTCCCACGACCAAGCCAGCGCCCCTTGTTTCTCCTCTAACTGTTCTCCTCCACACGTTTACTTCCCATCCTTCTTTTAAAACCAAATCACCCCCACCACCAACAGACCCACCAGCCTCTCTCTCCCTCACTCATACTCTTCTCCCACTCCTTCTTAAACCAACTCCCTCTCTCACAAAAGCACCAGCACTCCCATTCCAACACTCTTTTTCCTTCGCAAATTCCTCCCCAAAGTAAACCCTCGCCCGCGCCCCCTCTCCCTGCTCGGCGCCCGACCCGTCGACCCTCTGGCGCGCATCTCCCGTCGGCCCGCGCCCACAATGCCCCTCCGGCGCTGATTCCCCTCGGCCAGCCCAGCCGAGCCAGCCCCGCCGGCGTCCGACTCCAGGCCGGCCACCTTCTCGGCCCGCCTCCAGCGCCCAGCCCGGCCCCTCCGGCACCCCCTGCTGCGCGATTCCCCGCGCGAGCACCGGTCGACCCCCTCGGCCATTTTCCCTCTTCCCGAGCTCCCGATCGCCGCCCCTCCGACGCTGTCCCGCGCTCCGGCCGGCCCGCTCCCCTCTGCCCCGGTTCCCGTGCGTCTCCCGTGCCCCCGCTGTTCCGACAGCGCTGTCCAGCGCTGTCCCGTGGACTTCGAACCCGCTATCCGTGCTTCTCCGTGCCCCAATCTCCGGATCCCGCTGTCCAGTGCAGCCGTACCCCGGCGAGGCACTGTTCCTAGCCGATCCACTGTCTCCGTGTTCTTTTTATCTATTATTATCATCTGAGAGCTCTAGCCGAACAATTTGAGGTACATTTATGTGTTCCCGTGTCCCTCCGTTAGTGTCGATGATGATACGGTCCCCGATCCCATAAACAAAAATTGGTTTTGAGGATTACGTTTGTGATTTCGAGCTTTCGGAACTTCCTTCGGAAAGTTTCTGTGGTTTTAGTTATCTTAGTTTTGGTTTGGTTGTTCCTGTGGTTTCTCGGAATTTTCTGAGTTGGTTCGGAAAAGTTCTGTTCTGTGTTTTGGAATTTCGAATTTAGTTTCGAAAATTCCGAAACTAGTATTCTCTGGTTCTGTGGTTATTTTCGGGTTTTTCGATTTCATTCGGGAACGTTCTATGATTTTATTGTATTTTTATTTGGTGAATGATGGTTTATTCGGTGGGTTTTCCTGGTTTGGGGATATCTGGTATGTTCCCTGGTTTGGAACTTTTATTTTGGTGGTGTTGGCACTTTTTCCCAGGATTGGGTTGTCCCAGTTATAGAAGAAATGTTGCCCAAATTTTCTTAAAAGTTTTAGTATATTTTCCAAAATCGGTTATTTTTGCAAAAAGATTTATTACGTTGATTTTCGAATATTTTCGGGCGACGACTGTACCGGTCTGTGGGCCCTAGCAAAATGCAAACGAAACCGGTTTTACCCGGACGTTGAGGCATTAGCCAAAAATAGTGACGATTGGACCAAGTCTGAGACTCCTAAGTTTTAATTTAATTTATTTATTAGTTTTGTTTTCAGTATTTAAAATACGGGACATTTTCGTAGCTAACTAATTTTCCTCTAATTTTATTTATGTAAAGTTTGTAAGGGCATAAGCCCAGATTTCTATTTTGTTAGCTGTGCCCCTGTATTGTGTAGTCTAGGTTTTTTATTTCTTTTCTGGGTTGGTTTCCATGTTTGGACGCGTAATTTATAATTAGGATAATAATTATTTTGGTATAAAATTAATAAAGATTTTCCCAAGTTAATTAAATGAATAAAATATTAGCAAGATAACAAGTTCATGTTTTATCACTAGAAGAAAACTAGTTTATATATAAATATTACAAAAATACAAAATTTTCCGAAGTTAAACTGTAATTGCTATTTTCCCCAATTAACTAAATTAACCGGTTTAACAAACTAATTGACAACGCACGTAGCTTGCGACGTAAAGCGTTACAGTAGGTTAAATAAAAGAACTTAAAATCCGACTAGGATACTACTACTAGAGATTGTAACTAGCACACCTAGAATGGCTACAATTTTGGTTCTAAGTCAAGTTCTCCAACTGTAGGATCTCGGAGACGAACCTAACTTCTTTCTCGGAACCGTCATCCTACTCCAGTCATACAAATCGAGGCAAGTTACGGTTATGTTTTTCTTGTATTTTATTTAGTAATTGTCTAGCTGCATGTTTAAACCACATTGCTACACGGAACCCTCTCCTAGGGTTCAGATATTGATTGATTGATTGTGGGGATTGGGGGAATAGTGTAACGTTTATGGCCAATACCCCTCATATTGCATATTATACGAGCTTACCCCTCTTACACACGGGGATAAGCCGTATCGCGTCGCTAGGACGCTATTGTATAACCCAAGCCGGTCATAGACGATTACACATTCAAATCACATTATTTTCAATTGTAGAATGCTGGAAAATATTGTTTAAACTGTTTAGCCTGAACTTTTCTATTATTACTTGAAATATGAGATACATATTCGTACTTGCTCCCTCCTGACTGGAGACAACATTTTTAGGTGACATTGAGGATGCTGAGCTATTGTACCATAGCTATTATGACCCGGTTCTGTACCCTGTGGTATTGCCAGAGTCTCCATTAGAGGACGCAGGACCTGAGGCCGACGAGCCGAACGCTTAGCTAGTTATTTCTAGTTTCCAGTTTCTTTGTTTTTGGAATTTTGTTAATTCGAATTCAGTATTTTATTTCAGTTCTTTTAATTCCAGTTGTACTTTTCAAATGTTGAATAAAGTTTTAAAATTTCTGTATATTCAGTTGTGACAAATATATAGATGTTGTTATGAATACCTGCTAATAGAACAGCTTACTGTCGCCGTCTCACAACGGTACAGGCTGGGCATGATCCGGTTCGACCCAATTATTTGGGATCGAGTTGTGACACAGCCTACACCGTTGTTGAGACGGCGGCAGTAAGCTGAATCACTCATGCAGGTAATAAACAACACAGTCTAATTGCCACAACTTTAATAATTCGAATAGTTTAAAACTTTTTACAATAAAATGAAAGGTACATCTGAAATACATTATTTTCCACAAACATCATGAATTATAAAAGAAGAAGAAAATCTAGGCAACCAGCTCATCAGTCTCGAGATCATCGTCCTCTAGTTGGGATCTCAGGAAAAATACTGCGGAACAAAGCATCATCAGTGATACCTAAAATGTTGGGTCTCCAGTCAGGAGGGAGCAAAGTACAATTCATGCTAATTTAACAATTGAAATAATAATAGAATTATGTACTTTTAAACAATTTGAAATAAACATTTTCCAGCAGTTAAAACATTGTGATGTGAATAGGCAATGAATATGACCGGCTTGGGTTGTACAGTGAATGATATGGCTTATCCCCGTGTATATGAGGGGTAAGCTAATACAGTTGTTACAGTAATTTGGATGTGGTCATATACATTACACTACTCCCCCAGTCCCCAAACAGTTTCAGTAGTTACAATAGTTACAGTCAGTGCTCTCAGAGAGAGTTCCGTGTTGTATCGTGGTTTAAACTTACATTAAAACGATTACTAAATAATTGTAAAATAACACAAACTGTACTTGCCTTAGTTTGACTGGATTTGAAGGGTTGAAGACTTCGAGATGGGATTTAGACTCGTCCTCGAAATCCTACATTCGAGAAGTTGACTCAGATTCCAGAGTTACCAAGCTAATTATGCTAGTTGCAATCTCTAATTGTGTCCTAATCAATTTTAAATCTTTATTTATTAAACACGAACAAAAACGCGATTATCGGTGCGTTGTAATTAATAACGAGGGAAAGATCATTTAAACTTGTATTTTGGAAAAACTCGTCGTTACCAATTTAATTTGATTAAAATTTTGTATTTTCGTAATTATACATATAAAAATAAATTTCTTATTTAATGAGAAAAACATGATTGTTATTTAAATATTAAAAACTTGTAAATTTAAATGTGAGAAAAACTTTATTAATTTTCTATATCAAAATAATTATTTATTTGATTTACGCGTACGCTAAAATAACTCGCAAAACCAGAAAAATCAACAGAAAACCTACGCTACTAAATTACAGGTCACAGAGCCAAAAGACCAGCTGGGCTTATGTCCATTACAATTTATTTACAAAAATTGAAATAAGACGAAACAGTTGTTAGTTCTAAAATCTTCCTACAATTTAATTATAAATAAATTAAATAATAAAAATAAATTAAATATTAATGAGTCTCGGATATTGGTCCAATCATCATATAGGCTAATGCCTTAATGTCCAGCGAAGCCGGTTTCGTTTGCACTTAGCCAGGGCCCATTGACCAATACGGTCGTCGTCCAAAATCCAAAATATTAATATTTTCCGAAATCCATTTTAAAATTATTTTAAAAATACAATTAAATTTTATGGAAAATCCGGCAGCATTTTTTCTATTTTTGGTCAACCCAAAAACTGGAAAAGTGTGCCAATATTTTCCTGCAAATCCCAAATCAGGGAATCCCAAAATATATATATATATATATATAACCACAATCATTCTCAAAATTAATTCGGAACGACCCGAAACGAATTCGGGAGTCCGAACCAAAACATCACAGCACTAATCGGAACGATCTGAAACCCAAAATATCTAGAAATCCATTTTCCGAAAAGTTTCGGAAAAGCAAAACAACCAACAGAACCTTTCCGAAGGTTTCTCGAAAAATCCCGGAAACGACGTTAACCCAAAAATCGAATTTCCCGAAGGAAAATTCGTGGACTAATTCATCATTGACACGGGGAGGGACGAACTACTGTGATTAACCAGGGATTACCCAAAACGACGGAATCCAAAGGGTTGACTCGGACTCGGGACGCGCAAATCCACAGATCGGACTCAGAATCCTGCGGACAGCGAGTCGGAAAGCTCGGAACAGAAGATCGGGAGCTCGAAAGAGGGAGAACGGCCGAGGAGGTCGGCCGGTGCTCGCGGAGGAGGCCGGGACAGCAGCGGCAAGGGTCGGGGTCCCGCACAGGGGCGCGCGGGGAGGCGCACAGCAAGAGGAAGCGGCGCCGGGGCCGGCTGGTGGCTCGACGCTGGCCGGAAGAGGGCGGCCACGGGCGGAGGTGGCTCGCCGGAAGGCACGCGTGCGGGGCAAGGAGAGGCGCCGTAGAAGGCCGGCGAAGGGGGTCGGGCACGCTGGATGGGGTCGGCGGCCGTCGGGAGCTCGGCAGGGGGTCGGGGCCGATGGGTCGTACGGATCGGTGGGACGCCGGGAAGTCGGGGCGCGGCGGCGGGGTTTGCTCTGGAAGGGGGTTTGGGTGAAGTGGGAAGTTTGTGAGGGAGAGGGAATTTCTCTTCTCTGGAGAAGTTAGAGAGAGATGAGAGTTGTGTGGTGGGATGGGTGTGTTATAAAGGAGGGGAGTAATGGAGTGTTGTGCTGGGAGTAAGAGTAGGGGAGAGAAGTGAGGGGGTTATAAGTTATGGGGAGAGGAAAGGTCTCCAGGGAAGGGAACGGGTCGGGTCTGGGTAGATTTAGGAATTTGGGTTTAAGGCTTAAAGGGTTATTACTAATGGGTATTCAAGTTAAATGGGTTAACAACCAAAGCTTAATGGGTTTGGGCTTATAACCAATGGGCTTGGTTTTAAGAGAAAAGGCTTTACATGACATGGGCTAAATTAATTGGGCTATAAAATTATAAATGATAAATGATTTTCCTTAGAAAAATAACTAAATATTTTGTAACTCTAAAATTAATTTAGAAAAAATTGTTTTTGGGTTCGAGTCTGGGCCTGACAATCAAAAAGTCCAAGTTTAGTTATTTTGAAAATAATAATAATAATACTAATCTTAAATATTAATTTAACAAACACACATTTAAATAAAAATAACTGGTAAAATTGTGGGTTTCACAACCTTTCCTCCTTAGAAAATTTTGTCCTCGAAATTAAAGGTAGGGTTAGGAGTTATCTCAGGTCAAGTTGGTACGAGTACTGCACCCGTAACTCCGGTCCAACAATAAGAATTTCTAAGGCAGTCGTGGATGAGACGGTTTAGGGACAAGTTTCATTTATGATATCATCCATACAAAAAATACAAAAGCGAACCAAAAGTACACGAGGTTGATCAGACCATCATGCACCGGTCCTGATTAGATAATATATTAGTGGGTGCACCCAATAAAATACTGTCATGATCAAGCTTGATAAAGAAATAGCTTGCAAAACTAGGCTAACTTAGCAGCATCAGTCAAGTTTAGAACGAAAAGATAAGAAATAGGAGTTATGTGATGGCTCAAATTTTCTGATCTTCTTCTCACCTCTGACTACGCTTGCTACTGGTTTCTCTGGCACTGAAAGGTTGAGTCCAATCTTCAGCTCTGAATTATCCAAAATATGACTCGGATTCGGAATGTAGCGTCTGAGCTGTGATACGTAGAAGACGTTGCACACTCTCAAGATTAGCTGGTAGAGCTAACCGGTACGCTACTTCCAACTCGTCTTAAAACTTCAAATGGCCTGATGTACATGTCCTCAATTTCCCAGCTACGTCAAAACTGATCGTTCCTCTGGTAGGAGAAAACTTCACAAAAATGCTATCTTCTTCTTCAAACTCCGCTGGTCGACGACTACTATCAACCCAATGCTTCTGTCTATCTTGGGCAATCCTGAGCTTACGTTCACCTTCTCTACTGCGTCAGTTACCATCTCTGGACCCAGCAGTACTCTTCTAAAAGTGAGAGGTAAATCTAGTATCTCTGTCAGATACGATACTTACCGGAACTCCATGAATCCGATAGATGTGCCGCATGTACAGTGCTGCCAACCTTGAAAGGGATAAAGTGAGCTGACTTCGTCAGTCGGTCCACGATAAGCCAAATGGCATCCTTCCCTCCTTGGGATCGAGGCAGTCCCGATACAAAATCTATTGTTATGTGCTTCCACTTCTACTCCGGAATGTCCAGTGGCTGTAGAAGTCCTGCGGGTCTCTGTTTGCTAGCCTTCACTTGTTGACAAATTAAACATCTAGCAACATACCTGGCCACGTCTTTCTTTATTCCAAATCGCCAGGATGTATGGAATATTGCGACTGGTGTGCTTCCTTCATCAGCTCGTTCCTCAGTTCGCCAGATGCTACGCAGAGCCTCATACCATTCTTCAGTGCTCCATCGCTGGCGATTGAGAAACCCTCAAGTATTCCTGCCAACACTTGATCTCTAAGTATGCAAAGTGTCTCGTCTTGAAACTGCGTCTCCTTGATTTTGTCCATCAGACTCGGGCTCACTTGCAACTTCATCAACAATGAATCAGCATCCAGCTCCTTCCTTCCAGGCAGTATAATCTCCAGTCCAAGCTTCTCGATGTCCTCTAGCAGGTGCCGCTCCTTGGTCAAAACATCGCCATAGGGTATCGACTAAGTGCATCTGCGACCACATTAGTCTTACCTGGGTGGTACTGTAGATCGATGTCAAAATCCTTCATCAACTTCAGCTATCTTCTTTGCCTCATGTTCAGCTCCTTCTAAGTGAAATCATACTTGTGGTCTGTAAATATTTCCACTCTCTCTCCATAAAGGTAATGCTTCTATAACTTCAATACAAATATCACCGCTGCAAGCTCCAAATCATGTGTGGGATAGTTCTTCTCATGAGTCCGTAATTGCCTAGATGCATAAGCAATCACTTTTCCATGTTGTTGAAGAACGCAATCCAGTCCTTTACCTGAGGCATCACTGTAGATTGAGAAACCACCAGTTCTTGCGATAGCACAAGGATTGGTGCAGTGGTAAGTCTCGTCTTCAGCTCCTCGAATGATGCCTGGCAATCTTTCGTCCAGATGAACTCTTCATTCTTCCGAGTGAGCTTCGTCACCGGCTCAGCAATTCTGGCAAAACCCTTCACGAACTTCCGGTAGTAGCCAGCCAAGCCCAAGAAACTCCTGATTTCAGCAACTGAGCTTGGGGGTAGACCACTTCTCAACAGCGGCTATCTTCTTCGGATCCACCGAAATTCCTTCTCCTGTGACAACATGGCCAAGAAAATCCACCTTGTCTAGAAAGAATTCACACTTGAAAAGCTTACCATACAGCTTCTCCTTCCTCAAAGTTTCCAGAACTTTCCTGAGGTGCTCTTCGTGCTCATCTTCCGTCTTTGAATAGATCAGAATGTCATCGATGAAGACTACGACAATCGATCTAGGTATTCATGGAAAACCTTGTTCATAAGGTTCATAAACACCGCAGGAGCATTCGTTAGTCCAAACGGCATGACCAAGAATTCAAACTGCCCATACTTGGTGTTGAATACCGTCTTGGGAATATCTTCCTTCCTGACCCTGATCGGATGGTAGCCAAATCTAAGATCAATCTTCGAAAACACCTTGGTTCCGCTCAATTGATCTAATAGGTCATCGATCCGGGACAGAGGGTACTTGTTCTTGATGGTGATATTGTTCAGCGCCCGGTAGTCGATGCACATCCGTACTGTTCCGTCCTTCTTGGGCACAAACAAGACAGGTGCTCCCCAGGGTGAAGCTCCATCTCGGATGAATCCCAGAGCCTTCAGTTCATTGATATGTCCTTCATCTCCTTGGCCTCCTTCGGGTTGACTCTGTAGCATCCCTTAAAAATATGGGAAGAGCCGGGGACTAGGTCAATGGTGAACTCTATGTTTCGATCTGGGGGTAATCCGGGAAGACTATTAGGGAAGACATCTACCATAAAGGTGTAACTAAGAATTTTATTCATGTGGAGAATTACAGCAAAAAAAAACTCTTATGATTGATCTAAGGACATCCTGTTACAACTTCTTATAACAATAGATAATGCTATTCAGCAGTCCTAGGTACTAATCTTCATGGTTCTGGCTCTTGCATGAGCAGTCTCCAACTGCTTCCTCTTCTATAAACCTCGAGTCTGCATCATGCCTTATAGTAGGAGGCAAGGTTTGCTGGATAGGAAGAGTCCCTAGGTTGTGGCCTACAGGTGTTGCTGGAATATGTGCTCTGGTTTGATGGAAAGATAAGGGGCAGTCCTTTACCCGATGTTCAGCAGATCCACATGCCAAACATTTTCCCAATCTCTTGCGACAAATATTGGCTTGGTGACCAGGCCTTTTGCAGTAGTCACAAACCAATAGCTTCTTACGATATGACTGCCGGATAGTATAGTACTTGATAGGGCCCAAATATCTTCTAGATTCATGGGTATCCCTCCTAGGATGAGGTTCCGCTCCAACTCGGTTTAAGATAGCTAAGGCTACATCATTGACGTTCTTCATGTCTTCTCTCGTGATATTCATCTGTTCCTGCTGGACTTCATCTTGAGCTTTCTGGAACTCCAGGATTTTTTGAAATAGGGCAACATTTGGAAGGTGTTTGCTGGTACTGGTGGAGCAACAGGAATGGGTACTTCACCCAGGAAATGCAACTCAGTTTGAGAAGAGGTAGGAATCGCCAGTGTAGTGAAAACTTCACTGGATGAAATATGGGGACGGTCAATCAGCTGCGAGGGAATAAACCCTGAACTTGGTTGAGGAGATGGGGTATGATCCGGAGATGACACCTCATCGCCAGCAGAATTGGTCTTGTCAATGGTCATTCTCTGGAAGGTTTAGGATGCAAACATAAGCAAGGTATCCTACCAGTCTATAATCAAATAAAAATATTTATGTATATAATTCGGACCTATGTTGTGACAAATCAATGTTCTAGTGTTCTAATTGTTTCTAGGTATGTTTTCCTAAGTTGTTGTTCTGACCTGCATGGGCCACCACCACTAAAAACATGTCACGACCCGGTCCCAATTCCTTAGGTCGAATCGGATCATGCCCAGCCTGCACCGTTGTTGAGACGGCGGCAGTAAGCTCTATCACTCATGCAAGTAATAAACAACACAGTCTAATTGCCATAACTTTAATAATTCAAATTTTTTAAAACTTTTTACAATAAAATGAAAGATACATCTGAAATACATTATTTTCCACAAACATCATGAATTATAAAAGAAGAAGAAAATCTAGGCAACCAGCTCATCAGTCTCGAGATCATCGTCCTCTAGTTGGGATCTCAGGAAAAATACCGCGGAACAAAGCATCATCAGTGATACCTAAAATATTGGGTCTCCAGTCAGGTGGAAGAAAAGTACAATTCATGCTAATTTAACAATTGAAATAATAATAGAATCATGCACTTTTAAACAATTTGAAATAAACATTTTCCAGCAGTTAAAATATTGTGATATGAATAGACAATGAATATAACCGGCTTGGGTTGTACAGTGAATGATATGGCTTATCCCCGTGTGTATGAGGGGTAAGCTAATACAGTTGTTACAGTAATTTGGATGTGGGCATATACATTACACTACTCCCCCAGTCCCCAAACAGTTTCAGTAGTTACAGTCAGTGCTCTCAGAGAGAGTTCCGTGTTGCATCGTGGTTTAAACTTGCATTAAAACGATTACTAAATAATTGTAAACTAACACAAACTGTACTTTCCTTGGTTTGACTGGATTTGAAGGGTTGAAGACTTCGAGATGGGATTTAGACTCGTCCTCGAAATCCTACATTCGAGAAGTTGACTCAGATTCCAGAGTTACCAAGCTAATTATGCTAGTTGCAATCTCTAATTGTGTCCTAATCAATTTTAAATCTTTATTTATTAAACACGAACAAAAACGCGATTATCGGTGCGTTGTAATTAATAACGAGGGAAAGATCATTTAAACTTGTATTTTGGAAAAACTCGTCGTTACCAATTTAATTTGATTAAAATTTTGTATTTTCATAATTATACATATAAAACTAAATTTCTTATTTAATGAGAAAAACATGATTGTTATTTAAATATTAAAAACTTGTAAATTTAAATGTGAGAAAAACTTCATTAATTTTCTATATCAAAATAATTATTTATTTGATTTACGCGTACGCTAAAATAACTCGCAAAACCAGAAAAATCAACAGAAAACCTACGCTACTAAATTACAGGTCACAGAGCCAAAAGACCAGTTGGGCTTATGCCCATTACAATTTATTTACAAAAATTGAAATAAGACGAAACAGTTGTTAGTTCTAAAATCTTCCTACAATTTAATTATAAATAAATTAAATAATAAAAATAAATTAAATATTAATGAGTCTCGGATATTGGTCCAATCATCATATAGGCTAATGCCTCAACGTCCAACGAAGCCGGTTTCGTTTGCACTTAGCCAGGGCCCATTCACCAATACGGTCGTCGCCCAAAATCCAAAATATTAATATTTTTCGAAATCCATTTTAAAATCATTTTAAAAATATAATTAAATTTTATGGAAAATCCGGCAGCATTTCCTCTATTTTTGGTCAACCCAAAAATTGGGAAAGTGTGCCAATATTTTCCTGCAAATCCAAATCAGGGAATCCCAAAATATATATATATAAATAACCACAATCATTCTCAAAATTAATTCGGAACGACCCGAAACAAATTCGGGAGTCCGAACCAAAACATCACAGCACTAATCGGAATGATCCGAAACCCAAAATATCTAGAAATCCATTTTCCGAAAAGTTTCGGAAAAGCAAAACAACCAACAGAACCTTTTCGAAGGTTTCTCGAAAAATCCCGGAAACGACGTTAACCCAAAAATCGAATTTCCTGAAGGAAAATTCGTGGACCAATTCATCATTAATACGGGGAGGGACGAACTACTGTGATTAACCAGGGATTACCCAAAACGACGGAATCCGAAGGGTTGCCTCGGACTCGGGACGCGCAAATCCACAGATCGGACTCAGAATCCTGCGGACAGCGAGTCGGAAAGCTCGGAACAGAAGATTGGGAGCTCGAAAGAGGGAGAACGGCCGAGGAGGTCGATCGGTGCTCGCGGAGGAGGCCGGGACAGCGACGGCAAGGGTCGGGGTCCCGCACAGGGGCGCGCGGGGAGGCGCACAGCAAGGGGAAGCGGCGTCGGGGCCGGCTGGTGGCTCGACGCTGGCCGGGAGAGGGCGGCCACGGGCGGAGGTGGCCCACCGGAAGGCGCGTACGCGGGGCACGGGGAGGCGCCGCGGAAGGCCGACGAAGGGGGTCGGGCGCGCTGGATGGGGTCGGCGGCCATCGGGAGCTCGGCAGGGGGTCGGAGCCGACGGGTCGCACGGATCGGTGGGACGCCGGGAAGTCGGGGCACGGCGGCGGTGTTTGCTCTGGAAGGGGGTTTGGGTGAAGTGGGAAGTTTATGAGGGAGAGGGAATTTCTCTTCTCTGGAGAAGTTAGAGAGAGATGAGAGTTGTGGTGGTGGGATGGGTGTGTTATAAAGGAGGGAAGTAATGGAGTGTTGTGCTGGGAGTAAGAGTAGGGGAGAGAAGTGAGGGGGTTACAAGTTATGGGGAGAGGAAAGGTCTCCAGGGAAGGGAACGGGTCGGGTCTGGGTAGATTTAGGAATTTTGGTTTAAGGCTTAATGGGTTATTACTAATGGGTATTCAAGTTAAATGGGTTAACAACCAAAGCTTAATGGGTTTGGGCTTATAACCAATGGGCTTGGTTTTAAGAGAAAAGGCTTTACATGACACGGGCTAAATTAATTGGGCTATAAAATTATAAATGATAATTGATTTTCCTTAGAAAATAACTAAATATTTTGTAACTCTAAAATTAATTTAGAAAAATTTGTTTTTGGGTTCGAGTCTGGGCCTGACAATCAAAAAGTCCAAGTTTAGTTATTTTGAAAATAATAATAATAATACTAATCTTAAATATTAATTTAACAAACACACATTTAAATAAAAATAACTGGTAAAATTGCGGGTTTCACAAGAAACATCTGCCGCATTACAGACGGGAGATTTTCCCTTATACATAGAGTACAAGACATGAGTGTCTACCACGTTACAGACGGAAGACTGAACTTTACGCACAGAGCATAATACTGAAGTGGGAACTGCCTCGTCACAGACGGGAGCCCCAACAACAGGAGTGGGAAGAATTCCCTTGCCTTCCGAGACAATAGAGAGATCAGAGGGTGCATTGGACTTGGGAATCCAAACTTTGCGTACCTTTCATGATTTTTGCACATTAGAGCAGCGAGCACTACCCCCAGTTCGAAGCATTTCTTCATAAGCAGTCTGGTCGAACTGAACGACCAAAGTTTTCTTCGTCGATCCAATCGACACATCATCATATTGAGCAATTGCTTTCTCGTCAGAGGAGAAAGTCGTCCCCAGCATAGTCGTCATTTTGTTTCACTTAACAAAATGCCCTAAAGCTTTTGAAAGAAAACGAAAGAAAATGTACAAAAGTACAAGTAAATTCTGGGGAGTATTGCTATAGAAGTCTGATCTGAGAGCGCTCACTTTGTTTCTTGGACCACACGATGATGATGAAGAAAAATGCTTGGAGATGAACAACTGGAAGAACTAAGTCACCAGAAAGGTATCAACACAATTGGCACTGACGGCACGGTCGAATGCTTTCCTGCTTTGCTTCACTCTGTTCTTGAGGAAAAGTTGAAGAAAAATGCGCTGAAAAATCACTTTGCTCTGAAAGTATGAATTCTCTCCAGATATCTGGCCTGAAAAACCAAGTCCCTTCTTCTTTAAGAAGTCTTTATATAGGCTTATCCTTCTGTGCGTAAAAAGCACCAACATTGGGTCTCTACGCAGGCTGGTAGAATAACTGTCACCTACGTACAGAAATTGGCCTCTACGCATATTGACATGTGTCCCATAATCCAATAAAATAAGGAGAACACGTACACACGTTCTTCGAGAAGTGTGGCATGAAGGCCACGTCGAAAAATCATGTTCCCACACAATCAGGACAGACGGTGCGTAAAGGATGCTGTTTAGGTATGTCTGAGCGTAAAATAGCTCAAAGTAAGCTTCCTGCATAAAGCGGCTAAAAATAGCCTTGAGCATAAAGGCTTAAATAAACTCTACGTGCAAAAAGAGTGACTGAGATAGCCTTGAGCGTAAAAGCTCAAATAACTCTTATACGTAAAGAGGAGGTTGTTCCTCGAGCGTAAAGCAGCTCGTTGGCATACTAAACAACAATCCTAGATTGGTGTGAAAAATCTTCTTGGCTTCTGTGCAACTATTTGTCAGAGAATCAATCTGTCATAATAGTATCTTCGTGCATTTAATGCAGCATGGACAGCTCATTCTTCACGTAGAGAGTGAAACTGTCTTCGCGTAAAGTCTGAATTTAACCCTTGCGTAGAGCTTGAGTTTGACTCAGTTTGACCTTTGCGTAAAGTCTGAAATGGGCTTCGTGTAGGGTCTGGAACTGTCTTTGCATAAAGATCTCAACTTCTTTGACTTGGTCTACAAAATTTATTTACGCTTCTACATTCCATGATGCCCACAACAACTAGGACCCAACTGTCTCTTGTACACGGCATTTTATATGAAGTGCTTGGTGAATAATCCCTTCGAAATCCTGAGAGAAAAAGACGATGTCATTCACCAAAAGATTACAAAAACGAGGTTGAGATGGGCTAAGAAGTTGCTTTCAAGTGAACATGTAATACCATATGTACCAACCTAGCAATGACATTGTAAACAATAATGTAAATGTAATTCAAAAATGATATATATAAAACAGTTTAGAGCAAATTTATCTTTATTTTTTTATCCAAGAATGGTCATTCCTCGAGTAAATCTCACGGCCATTCCCCGTCTTAAAATGCAGGAGAATGGCCATTCGTCGTCCTAAAATTACGGCGAATGACCATTCTCCGTCTTAAAATGCAGGAGAATGGTCATTCTCCGTCATAAAATATAGGAGAATGGCCATTTTTCATCTCAAAAATTACGGAGAATGGTCGTTCCCCATGTTAAAATGCAGGAGAATGGCCATTTTCCGTGTAAAGTTCACAAAGAATGGCAATTCCCCGTGTTAAAATGCAGGAGAATGGCCATTTCCCGTGTAATGCTCGCGGCGAATGATCATTCGCCGTGTTAAAGTGCCGGAGAATATCCAGTCTCCGGGTTAAAATGTCGAAAAATAGCCATTCTTCGTGTAAATCTCACGGAGAGTGGCCTTTATGCAGTCAAAAAATGTGAAACAATAGATATACAGATTTCAAAATATCGCCATTGATATCCAAAAATGTAAGAAATGTATTAAAAAAACAATTATATAAAAGAAAGAATATATGTATATGTATTAATGAGGGGGCGCTGCCCCTCGACCCCCGTAGCAGCACGTGGAGGGAGAGGGCAAGTGGTGCTATTGTGATTACATAATTCAAAGCAATTCTGGCACCTCATCTTTCTTTTCTCTTTTTCCTTGTTCTCATATTTGCTCTTATAACGGTCCGCCTTTGGTCGGCCGGGAGCCCGTTTCGGAACAGGGGGTAGAACCAAATCAGTAAGATTATTTTTAAACCATTTTTTACAATCTGGAACTGGACGAATTGCACATGAATATAGCTTCTTGTAGAAATCTGATGTCTAATACTGCTCCACAAAATCGTAAACGGATTTCTCTGAACCAAATCTGATGCATTGGATTGCATGGCTGCAAGGGAATCCCTTTACCTTCCATCTACAATAACTACAATACCAATCAAGAAGATTCACCAGGTGGGAGAAAGTATCTGCCATCACCTCAAACTCAAAATTACCAAACCGATATACCTTATAAGACATACCATCATCTGTAAGCTGCTTCAGCATGTTCTCACCGTATGAAGTCAATTTGCTATTGAAATCAATTGCATCCTTGTGGCGATCCGAAATTATCTTCATCATCTTCATTCGGATAACTTTATAAGTGCTAAAATATGCATTTTCTTCTCAGCCTTTATCTATGCATTGAATGACTCCGCACAATTAGAAGCAACCTCGCCGTATCTACATCCGGGGAAGAATGCATTTGACCAAAGTTCAGGTTTTTGTTTATCCATCCAAGTCACAACTTGATCACATTTCAGATCATAAATCTTCTTAACTGCTTGTTTATACCCACATTTATACAAAAAAATAAGAAAGAATGAAGTCAAGACACAAGCAGATGAAAAAAAAGGACAATTCTCCGTGTTAAAATCACGGAGAATAGACATTCTCCGTTCAAAAATAATGGAGAATGGTTATTCGTCGTGCTACACATAACGGAGAACGAACATTTTCTGTGAGAATTACACGGGGAATAGATATTTTTTGTGTTAAAATAACGAAGAATGCACAGAAAAGCTGCATATATCTATCTGATTTACACACCTGGTGTTAGAGCATATACTGCTTGCCTCCAAGCTTCAAGTACAAGCGGATACACTCCTTCATTTCCTTTCTCCTTCAGCGGTATGTTATTCTTCATGTGATGATAGCAATAGCTATGGTAAGCAGTAGGGAACACTTTAGGAACTTCAGAAACTAAACCGGTGCCTTGATCCGAAAGAAAGGCCATACGCCTACTACATCCAACAATATTCTTGAGATTTTTAAGGAACCATTCCCAATTGTCGCCATCTTCGCCCGAGACTATACCATAGGCAAGAGAGTAAAACTGTTGGTTACCGTTCCTCGCTGTAGCAGCCATCAAACAGCCTCTAAACCTCGCTGTAAGGAAAGTTGCATCCAAATATAGCATCGGACGACAGTATTGGAAGCCTTCGATGCAAGCCCTATATGAAAGAAAAAGCCGCTGAAACCTCATTGTTGTATCATCTTTCTGAAAGTCGATAACGGAACCAGGATTGGTTTCTTTTACCTTGTCGACATACCAACACAAGTCGCTGTAAGCTCTAACATCATCTTCGTACATTTCTTGGTGTACCAGCCTAATGCCGTGGTATGCCTGCCCGTAGGTAAGAGATAAACCATAGTCAACCTTGAATTCGTCGACAACTGATTTTATCGACTTTTAGGATCCATCCGAACAATGTCACTAACCAAACTTTTCACAAACTTTGTTGGAACAACTAGATGACATTTATCCATATAGCCAGCTCCACAATTGTGTTCTCCCACATACCTCTTCACCTCAAAATTTTGATTATCTTCCGAAATAGATATATCATGGAAGCTCTATAAACAAGCATGGATCTTGTAATTTTTGTAGCAAACAGTGTACCTCTTCGGCTCAGATTTTAAAATATGGAATGGATGACGAAATTCAAAACAAACCTTTCTAACAGTGTGCTTAACTTCTTCAACACCATTTAGAAAAATTTGACCAACGCCAGTAATTGATCCAGGCCACATATCTGATTTCCTCTTCTTTACTATCTCAAGCGAGCCCTCAAAAAATCTACTACTCGTTTATCCTTTGCATTAGGAGAACATTTATTCAAAGATCTAGAAGAGGAAGACGAAGGTACCATGGGAATGTTTTGACAAGGAAAAGATGTCGATAAAGAACATGGAGGATATACTTGCTCCACAAATAGATCAAAGCTCATGTGATGGGTAACATAATGGATATACTTTACTGTCAACGTACAATTCAGTCCCATCAGAATGCAAAAACTTGAAACGAAAGGAAAGTGGATCCAAAGAAGTCCATCGATCGCACACTTGATGCTTTAAAAATTCTACAGTAATTTCATAAGTGACACGACAGGAAAGTAGGTCTTCCTTGAAACAAAGATTAACTAAACAGCTTGAATTCATCCCCCTGAAAACATAAAAACATAAGAGATCACAAATCAGAACAACACATTTCTGATCATTCGTTGTTCTAATATAACAGAGAATGGTCATTTCCCGTGTTAAAATGTAGGAGAATAGTCATTCTTCGTGTTAAAATCACGAAGAATTGCCATTTTCCGTGTTAAAATGACGGAGAATGGCCATTTTCGTGTTAAAATACAGGAGAATGGCCATTTCCCGTGTTAAAATTACGGAGAATTATCATTCTTCGTGTTAAAATCATGGAGGATGGCCATTCCCCGTCATATTAGCACAACGAATATCATTCACCGTCATATTCGCACGGAGAATATCCGGAAAAATGTTGCATCACTTCTGAAATCAGATTTTCAGGGAAAAAACCAGAATAGAAGTTCTCTAGAGTTATTCAAGCTCAAATCAACACAAAAGAACCAGATTAAAGATCTCTTTAACCGTTTCTCAATTAAAAAACTTCATAACAAATTCAAATTCAGCAAAAATTTCAAGATCTACGAAGATAATGAATGAATTTCTACATAGATGAACTCTCACATTGTCTTAAGATCTACAAAAAGAGAAGAAGTTCTTCTCTCCACAATTGACCTAATCGTCGAAAAACTTCAAATCTCTCCACGAAGATGATGATGATGATGATGATGATAAGCGATGATCGGAGTTCGACTGAAGAAAAGCATAGTGAACTACGAACGATCTTTACGATCTCTGCTGAAGATAAGAGCAATGGAATTCAGATCTCTCGTGAAGAAGAAGACAAAAATCGTAATCCAAATCTGAGTTTGTGAATTCAAATACATATATATGACCAAATTTGCGCGAAGGGGTAATGGTATTATCAAAATGGCAATTTTGTAAATATAAAGCATCTAAAGAGAATCTTGGAATATTTAACGTGAAAATACATAATTTTGGGTATTTCATAAAACCCACCCTGCGGGTGAATTTTTCATAAATACCCACCCCGAAAGTGGATATTTCAGCAATTTTCGGGGTGGGTATTTATGAAAAATTGTTGAAATACCCTGCATGTATAGCTACTTCCCCCTCATCTTTTCTTTATTTCTAAGTAATCTCCTTCTCTTCATTTTCATTTTCTTTCAAAAGCTTCTCCTTCTCCTTCAAGCAACCAAATTCTAGGTATGCCATAAATTCTCCATTAATTCAGCTTTAGCACTTATTGCTTTCACAATAATTGTAGAGGAGATGATTCTCCACATTTTGCCCATAGATTTCATAGGTTTTCCTAAAAATTTAGGTTAGAGATTTATTTGGGGTTTTATAATTAGAGTGGTATATATATGTATATATATGTGTGTATGTATTATATATATGTGTTTGTGTGAGAGTGTGTGTGTTTGTGTGAGAGAGTGGTGGTGGTGTTTGTGTGAGAGTGTGTGTTTGTGTGAGTGTGTATGTATTTATATATATATATATTTACATGTGTGTGTGTGTGTGTGTGTGTATGTATTTATACATATATAGATGTGTGTGTGTGTGTGTATATATATATATATATATATATATATATATATTATAGATGTGTATTTATACATATATAGATGTGTGTGTGTGTGTGTATATATATATATATATATATATATATATATATATATATATATATATATATATATATATATATATATATATATTTATATATATTTATATACATATATATACATATATAGATGTATATTTATACATATATATATGTATATACATATATAGATGTGTTTGTGTGTATATTTATACATGTATATATGTATATACATATATAGATGCGTATTTATACATATATAGATGTGTGTGTGTGTGTGTATATATATATATATATATATATATATATATATATATATATATATATATATATATATATATATATATATATATATATATATATACACACACACACACACACACATCTATATATGTATAAATACGCATCTATATATGTATATACATATATATATGTATAAATATACACACATCTATATATATATATATATATATATATATATATATATATATATATATATATATATATATATATATATATATATATATATAGATTGGAAGAGGAGAAGAAGAAATAGGATAGAAGTAGAAGAAGATGAAGAATAAACAGCAGTAGCAGCAGCATACGCAGCTGCAGCAGCAGCAAATCGCAGCAGCAGCAGTAGCATATCGCAGCAGCAGCAGTAGCATAGAACCCCCCCCTTTTAAGCCCCCTTTTAAGCCCCCTTTTAGCCCTTTAACCCCCCAATAACCCCCCCCTATATATATATATATATATATATATATATATATATATATATATATATATATATATATATATATATATATATATATATATATTTTAGAAGAAGGATTAGAAGAAGTTAGAAGAAATAGAAAGAAGGATAAGAAGAAGTTAGAAGAAATAGGAAGAAGGATAATAAGAAGAAGGAGAGGAGAAGGATTAGAAGAATAGGAAAATTAGAAAGGGAAGAAAGAGAAGGAAATTAGAAGAAGAACATTAGGAAGGAGAATTAGAAGAATAGGATTTAGAAGGAGAATGAGAAGTAGAAGTGTAGGAAATCAATTTAGGGAAGATCGAGTTAGAGGGTGAAATCGAGCTCCGAGTGTCGGAACGCGATGAAACTTGGAGGAGATCTAGATTATATAAATTAGACTTTGCGGGTAGGCTCCCGAGTTGAAATCGGGGTTGTAGGACGACGGTATCGCATCGTACCATTGCGTATCTTGAGATATTCAAGATATCGACAATGGACCGTAAGATGGACTAGACGTCCACTCTACCTAGGTATCTTGGTAGGTAACGAATGTATAGACTAGTATCCTACTACCCTAGGGAGCACGGGTCGAAATACCAAGCGTAGGTAGGCTAACTTGGTATTCACCTAGGCTAGAAATTTACCTTAGTAAAGGGTAAATTAGGATATTGGCCTACGGCCAAGATACGGGTTTCGGAGTCCAAGATGGACTCGGATATGGGTTGTAAAGGTTGGTAATGATTAGAAATAGTCGTCTAGATCTAGTCTTGATCTTGGTTGACCACGGTTGACTTTTTAGACCAAAAGTCAACTATGGGTCAACACTTTACCCAATTTAGTCCCAAATTCCATTAGACTTGAACGGTTGACTAAAAGTCAACTGTTAGTCACTATTGACCTAGGATTGACCTAGGGTTGACCTAGAGTTGACCAAAGTTGACCCGTTGACCAAAAGTCAACTGTAAGTCAACTTTCGATCTAGTTTGATACGGGTTGACTTCCAATACTCTCCCATGACCAAGGTTGACCCAACTAGACTTGTCTTGACCTAGAATGACTTAATAGGGTTTAATTTGAATTGACTTTACTTCCTAAAATATAGTATTGATACGTCTTGTTCTCTATAGGTCCTCGAGACGCTGCATTGGATACCGTTGACATATTTCATCATATTACAGGCGAGTACATTCTCTGACACTTTTTTAATTTACGATGATTGTTATAATTTATGTAATTAGTATAGATATGCTTGTTCTCGACACATTGGTCACACGGATTGGTATTCATGGATCCCGACATGAGATGTTATTCCTCCTTATCTTGGTATATCTTGTACAAGCCCCCTTGTAGTTCTTGTGCAGTATATGGACACCGATTTTCGAGGAGACTTGCTCCCTTCTCGTAGAATTCCGTGTCGTAACGTGTCTTGCTTGGATCCACTCTACCAGTCGGGGACGGGGAGTACTAGTATAGATGTGTGGTCAATACCCGCCTTGTATATATTGTGAACCTTGTGAATGCCAATCCTACACCACACGTATGATTGGCTAGATCATAACCTTGTATAGACCCAATCCGGCCACATGTTGTAGCTAGTACTCACACACCTAGATATATGATTCTTGATTCTTGTACATGCCATGATCAGTTTACTTGCCTTGTTCTAGCTCTAGATTTACAGCTTACCTTGCCATGATACTCACATGTATATTCCATGATTTCTTGTATATACTCTCTATTTACAGTCTTATAGCTTTTGTTATATCTTGTGAACTGTTGTTAGTTGATTGTACTCGTTCCATCCTGACTGGATATGTTGATAAAATATTACAGATGCTGATGAAGAGGATTACAGTACCTACTACGGTCCGGATGACGTAGTGGGCTTAGACTTGGAGACCTTGGTCCAGCAGGGCTTAGCTCCGCCTGACGAGACTTTACCTATTGCTTAGTTAGAGTTATTCGTACTAGACCTTGTCTCCAGTTACTTTTGAGACTGTTATTATTTTGGCTTGTATTAGAGACTTGGACTTGGACTTGTATATTCTTGTGTTGGACTTGACAGGTTATATTTTATCGTCTTGTTGTCTTTATCTTTCAGTCTTTACTTTATCATCTTAGAGTTGTGATTGAGCACTCATATATATTTATTACTTGTCCTCCGTTCGGAGTTGACCATATTCTTGACAGATTTTTGATATATATATAAATTGTTGTTAGAGTAGAAAATCTACAGCGTTCCATGCCATTTTTTACGGTAAGGGCTGGGCGTTGTCACGTACATGTGCCCTTACAGTGGGTGCGGGTCGTGACACGTTTTAGTGGTGGCCCATGCAGGTTATGAAGTCATAATTAGTGCGATGTCATGGCGGCACTCGTTTTAGAGTGTTGACTACGAGCATGTGTTACATATAGGAGGTAGTAGGCTAAGAGTACTCAATCACAGTAGGATCTTTCCTTGCTTATCTTGCTTACCGTCTTTGATATTAATTTATTGTTTTCTAGCTGTCCTCTTTTGATATTGTCCTTCTTATGCCATATTGATATCTTCTTTTCAATCTGTCTTCAGGATGGTGCAGACCAGGTCCCAGCATCCTGAGTCCGCGGATGCGGAGAGGTCTGCTATGACTCGCAGACCTGATCCGGATACTCCTGCTGCAGTCGGGGTGTCGGCAGCAGCTCTTGGGGGCGCTCCTCCGCCAGTTACGAGGGCTGACCCCAGGGTTGCTACGACTTTTCCGGTCGCAGTACCAGTGGTTGATACGGGCGCTCTTCCTCCTCCTACTCAGCGGATTCCTCCGCCAGTTGCAGACATACTTCTACCTCCACCTCCTCTGCCTACAGATATGTGGCAGATGCTTACTTTCCTCCAGCAGATGCTGGAGATTCAGAGAGCCCAGGCCGAGGCTCAGCAGAGGCAGGCACAGCATGGGGCTCCTTGCAACTTCTGCAAGAAGCCTGGTCACATCTGGGAGGTCTATCGGAAGAGGCTGGGCATGTGCCTCTACTGCGGGGAGGCTGGACATCAGTTGAGAGATTGTCCTACGAGCCATCGTAGGGTGGCCCGTGGAGCGATGGCAGCTCAGGGGGCACCGACGAGAGTACCTGCAGTGCAGCCGAGGGGTCCACTTTTGACCCAGCAGCAGCGGTTTGTACAGCACCACCAGCAGCAGGGTGGTCAGGGTAGAGCCTTTGCTCTTGCAACCGAGGAGATGGAGCCTATTGCGGATGTTGTCGCAGGTTCTATTCTGCTCGATTCTTTTCCAGCTTTAGCCTTGTTTGATTCTGGTACTACGCACAGTTTTGTGTCTGTTTCTTTTGCTCTTAGGCATAATATTATTGCTGAGTATCTTGGTAGGACTTGCAAGATTATGACTGGGAATGGTATCATCCTGGTTAATAATGTTTACAAGGGGCAGAGAGTTTCTTTGAGAGGCCGGGAGCTGAGTGCGTATTTGCTCGTAATGCTACTTTCGAGTTACGATGTGGTACTCGGTATGGACTGGTTGAGCATGCACCACGCTAGCATCGACTACAGAGGGGGCAAGATTCTGTTTAGGCCGTCGGGAGAGCCGGAGTATGAGTTCACCAGGGGTGCAACGGAGTAGGGAGATGGATTCTGCGGAGCGTTGTTGGCGGGGCCGGTGTTGCCACATCCACTCATTGCTGAGTTCTTGGATGTCTTTCCCGGGGAGCTGCCCGGGATGTCGTCCGATCGTGATGTTGAGTTTTCTATAGACCTAGTGCCGGACGCTGAGCCTATCTCCCAGCACGTCTATAGAATCAACAACAGTGAGTTAGCGGAGCTGAAGAGACAGGTCGACGAGCTGGAGGACAAGGGCTTTATTCGATCTAGTTCTTCACCTTGGAGCGCGCCAGTTCTTTTTGTCCACAAAAAGGATGGTATGGTACGTCTGTGCATTGATTACAGGGCGCTCAACAACCTTACCATCAAGAACAAGTATCCTTTGCCAAGGATTGATGACTTGTTCGACCAGTTGAGCAGGGCGAGGGTTTTTTCGAAGGTCGACTTGCGTACCGGGTACCATCAGCTGAAGGTGAAGCGGGATGACATTCCGAAGACTGCCTTTCGGACTCGCTATGGCCAGTATGAGTATATCGTCATGCCGTTTGGGTTGACCAACGCCCCGGCGGTATTCATGAACTTGATGAACAAGGAATTTCATCAGTACCTTGACAAGTTCGTGGTGGTCTTCATTGATGACATCCTCATCTATTTGAAGACACCAAAGGAGCACGAGGAGCACCTGAGGATTGTGCTGGACACTCTCAGGAGGGAGCAGCTGCATAGGAAGCTGTCAAAGTGTGAGTTCTTCTTGGATCGTGTGGAGTTCCTAGGCCATGTTGTCTCTGGCGAGGGGATTTCTGTGGATCCGAAGAAGATTGCTGCAGTGGAGTCCTGGTATATGCCTGTCATGCCCCGATTTCGTAGAATCGATAGTCGTCCCCCGGGCGTGATGCCGTGCAAGCCTAAGTTGCGCTCGTACAAGGCATAGTCATAAGGTTATCTGAAACACAACAATAAGAGAATGTACAGAGTAAATTGAACACACATTATAGAGAAGGAAACTTAAGCTTTATTGATAATGAACATCATTTTACAGACTCGATACAAGGGCATCGTGCGGGCTTTTTACAAACTGACTCCATTACAAAATGAACGTCGACGAGATAGCCATTCCATACATTTCATCCCTTGATTATAACCAGCAATACAAAAACCACCTGGAATGACGGAAAGTCGCTCCATCTGTCTTCTGGCCTTCGACAGCGGAGTCTTCAAAAGAGATTGGATCCAAACTTCGACCGCACGGACGAAGCTTCAAAACACACGAGCGTAGCCTCCCTTCACGCGGCACGCTCCTCCTGATTTATCGCACCTGTAGAGAGAGCGAGGATCAGTACAATCAACATGTACTGGCGAGTGGCTACTTAATTTCCAGGCTCTCATGTGGTTCAAGAATTTAGATAAAAATTTACACAACTTGCTTTTCGTGGTCTTTCTAACCATCCTAGGTATTTTCATACGAAGCATGTTGACGAAACATAAACCAAGCAAGTTACACCAGAATTTCCCTCGGCAGAGCGCACCGTGCGACATAAAACTTACCATCACCTTTCCTGTTAGTTGATAACAAATTATATCAAGTGTTTGATGTGGAGGTCACTGGCATCAACTAGCCATCTTGGACATAGCCTGGTAATACGGGACCCTTGCAACGCAAGTAGCGAGCTCCGATGCAAGTCCCCGTCTTACCGATTGCCTATTACCCAGCTCGGCTATAACCTGTTTCTTCCTAGGCCGAGTCGGTCCCGTGGCCCCGGGTTGCCGCTCGAAGAAACCATCGCCCTTGTCGACAAGTTGTCCATGACCTTGATAGGTTAACAAGGTATATTTGGGATACCGTTGGGGCTTGTTATGTATTTTATTCATTTACTTGGTTGTTTTTCAGGCCTAAAGAAATTCTATCTTTTTTCTACACAACTCATATTTTCTCTTCTCAAACATAGGACTTGTGTTTTTCAAGCGAATCATTCAATTCTATTACCATTACCCAAGTTCTCATTTTTGAAATAGAGGGTCGAGATGAAGGAGGTCAGCCACTCACCTTGAGTATTTGCTTGAGGCGAGAGACTGGTTGGCTGCGCTAGACGTCGCCTATGCGATTACCTGAAATCGCACAAGCAACCGATTAGAACACTGTATTAGGCAAGAAGTTCGATAGGAAATGCGAGTTCGAAACGTAAGCCATGAAAACCATCGAAAACATTCACGAAAACGCATTCAGAAAACCAAAGCCAAAACCAACACAAGCGGCGTGAAAAACAGAGCAACGGGAGGTCTCTCCCGACTCATCCGCAGAGTCAATCCTCGAGGCGCTACCCGCTGAATATGGGACTTGGTTCCAAAGAAACCATTCCATAACATGGAATGGATCTTAATTCAACCGTTCCCGTTCGATCGATTCGATCGATCCCGACCTATCGGTACCGACCGAGTCGATAGCGACAGTGTTCCTTTCTCGCGTACCCCGTGGACAAGGAACGGGGCACGATGTAGGGACGGGGTACTACACCATAACCAACAAAGAAAAAGTTTCGTCCTCGAAACTTAAGGACAGAACCTACCTCTATGAAAATAATGAAGGAAACTTTTCTTTCATCTTCGACTCGAGTTCCCATGTCGACTCTTCCGCCGCATGGTTCCTCCAGAGTACGCGAACAAGAGGGGTCACTCGACTTCGTAGCAACTTATCCTTGCGTTCTAAGATTTGAACTGGCTCTTCAACGTAGGATAAGTCGGACTTTAGCTCCAGCTGGCCAAAATCTACCACGTGGTTAGGGTCGTGCACGTACTTCCGCAGCTGAGAGACGTGGAAGACATTGTGCACACCTTCAAGCGCCGGCGGCAGGACAATTTTATAGGCTACTGGGGTGACTCGCTCGAGTATTTCGAACGGCCCAACGAATCTCGGACTCAGCTTTCCCTTCGTGCCGAACCGAGTAACTTCTCGTATAGACGACACCTTCAGGAACACGTGATCGCCCACCTGGAACTCAAGCGATCTTCGATGGGTGTCGGCGTAGCTCTTTTGCCGACTCTGTGCAATCTTCAATCTTTTCCGAATTAGCTTGACCTTTTCCACAGTCTGTTCCACCAGCTCCGGGCCGAGTATCTGCCGTTCCCCGACTTCATCCTAGCAAATGGGCGATCTGCACTTCCGGTCGTACAAAGCTTCATACGGTGCCATTTGGATGCTGGATTGGTAGCTATTGTTGTATACAAATTCTGCCAGCGGTAGGTGGACGTCCCAGCTTGATTTGAAGTCAATTGCGTAGAGCCGTAGCATGTCTTCGAGAATCTGATTAACGCGCTCCGTTTGGCCGTCGGTCTGAGGATGGTAAGCTGAGCTGAACTGCAACTTGGTACCCAGCGCCGACTGAAGGCTACTCCAGAATCGCGACATGAACCGTGAATCCCGATCAGAGACGATGGATACTGGAACTCTGTGCAGCCGTACTATCTCATCAAGATAAATCTGCGCCAGGCGATCAACGCTCCAAGTAACTTTGATGGCAATAAAGTGCGCTGACTTGGTTAATCGATCGACAATGACCCAGATGGAGTCGTTCCCCCGTGGTGTCTTCGGCAGGCCAACAATAAAATCCATAGTGACGTGATCCCATTTCCACTCTGGAATAGCAAGGTTCTGTATCTCCTCGTCCGGTCGCTGATGCTCAGCTTTCACTTGCTGACAGGCCATGCATTACGATACGAAGAGCGCCACATCTCTCTTCATCCCGTGCCACCAGAAGGTCGTACGGAGGTCCTTATACATCTTGGTACTGCCTGGATGCAAGGTATATTTTGCATAATGCATCTCCGATATTATCTCCTTTCGTTGTTCTGAATCACCCGGAACACATAGTCGGCCATTCAATCTCAGTACGTCGGTCTTGTCTTCGGTAAAGTCGGTCGCACTACCTGTCGAAATTCGCTTGCGCATTTTCTTCAGGTATGGATCATCCTTCTGAGCGGCAATGATCTTTTCCAGCAAACTCGGATCTAACTGCAGCTGTGCCAACCGTACATCCCTGAATCGAACCCGAAGATCGATGCCCATTTCTTCTAGATCTTGTAGTAGTCTGTGGTTGATGGATAGCGAAGCGAGATATTTTCGACTCAAAGCGTCCGCCACCACATTTCCCTTACCCGAAGTGTAGTCGATCGTCAAGTCATAGTCTTTGATCAGTTCGAGCCAGCGCCTCTGTCGCAAGTTCAATTCCTTCTGGGTGAAGAAATACTTGAGGCTCTTGTGGTTGGTATAGATTACGCACACCACACCATATAGATAGTGACGCCACAATTGTAACGTGAACACAATCGCCGCTAACTCCAAGTCGTGCGTAGGATAGTTCTTCTCGTGCGGCTTTAACTGTCTGGAGGCGAAGGATATCACCTTGTTTCGCTGCATGAGCACACATCCCAAGCCCTGGCCTGAAGCATCGCTGAATATCTGGAAACCCTCTGGCCCATCCGGAAGTGCGAGTATAGGTGCCGAAATTAGTCGCTGTTTTAGCTCCTGGAATGAAGCTTCACAGTCATCCGACCACTCATACACGACGCCCTTTTGAGTGAGGCGAGTCAATGGCGATACAATCTTCGCAAAGTCTTTCACGAAGCATCGATAGTATCCCGCCAAGCCAAGAAAGCTTCGAATCTCACTAGCAGACGCAGGCCGCTTCCAATCAGCAACAGCTTCCACTTTCTTTGGGTCGACTGCAATGCCTTCGGACGAAATGATGTGACCAAGAAAGGATACGCTGCTTAGCCAAAATTTGCACTTACTCCGCTTTACAAACAACTCATTTTCTCGAAGTGTCTGGAGCACGGCCCGTAGATGTTCTGCATGCTACGCCCTGTCCTTTGAGTAGACGAGAATATCGTTAATAAAGACTACCACAAATTTATCAAGAAAGGGTCGAAATACCCGATTCATTAGATCCATGAAGGCGGCAGGGGCGTTCGTCAGGCCGAATGGCATCACCAGGAACTCGTAGTGGCCGTACCGAGTGCGAAAGACAGACTTTTGTATGTCGTCTGACTTGATCTTGAGTTGATGATAGCCCGAGCGGAGATCAATCTTCAAAAATACCGAGGCGCCTTGCAGTTGATCGAATAAGTCGTCTATACGGGACTATGGGTACTTGTTCCGGATGGTGGCCTTGTTCAGCTCTCGGTAATCGACGCACAGACGCATGGACCCATCCTTCTTCTTCACGAACAACATGGGCGCTCCCCACGGCGAAACACTAGGCCGAATAAATCCTTTGTCGAGTAACTCTTGTAACTGGACCTTGAGTTCCTTCAGCTTGGCGGGAGCCATTCTGTACGGGGCCTTGGAAATCGGTCGAGTATCGGAGAATGTATCGATGCTGAACTCGATTTCTCGGTCGAGGGGCATGCCGGATAGCTCGTCCGGGAACACATCGGGGAATTCTGTCACAACGTCGGTCTGACCCGCGTTTGCACCATCCTGTCGCATGTCTCGAACGGATGCCAAATAGCCTTCGCACCCAGAATGCAGCATCCTCCGAGCGGAAATCGCCGAGATCAGCATGCAGGTCGACGACGCCTCACCACACAAAAAATAGAATTCAGGCACTCCTGGTATGCGGAAGGTGACCGTCTTTTCGGCGCAGTCTATGGTTGCGTTGCACGGCCTGAGCCAATCCATTCCCAAAATGATGTCAAAGTCCTTCATATCTAGAACTATCACATCAAGACCGATCTTTTGACCGTCGATACAGATAATCCCGTCGGTGCAGGCTAAGTTTGTGAGTATTGGTGTGCCCGAAGGTGTGCTTACGCTCAGGTCGAGATCTAATGATATTACAGGAAATTTGTGCTCGGCGGCAAAGTCCGCCGATATAAAACTATACGAAGCGCCTGAATCAAATAGTACACGAGCAGGCACATTATTAAAATTTAGTATACCTGTCACGACCGTATCTGATGTATGCACTTCATCTCGAGTCATGGCGTAGACGCGGCCCTGGGCGTCGGGGCGACGGTCTGGGCCATATTGCGGTGCAGGTTGATGGGCTCGAGGCGCTGGGACTTGATTCCCTGGACGGTGCTGTTGGGGCGCCATTGGACGGTGTTGTTGGGACGCCGTTGGGTTCGGCCTTCTGGTTGGACACTTAGCACGAGTGTGGCCCCTCTTGCCACAGTTCCAGCATCCACCCTCTGGTATCTGGCAATCGTCGATCGTGTGACCGATATTATGACATCGGTTACAGTAAGGCCGTGGATTACGCCCTTGATATCCGCCTTGGGGCCCATTGTTCGAACGCTTGGTCACGTTATTTCCTCCCGTGTGGCTAGGGCGTTTGTGATTATAGGTATGCACAGCGCCGGCAGCACTTGGAGGGTATTGGCGTTCAAGGCGGAGGGCGTGGTTGAGAGACTCCCCCATCGTTTGGTATTTGAGAATAGACACATGGGCGTAGATAGATGGTCGTAGGCCCACTTTGAACCATCGTGCACGACTCGCCAGGGAGGGCAGGAATTCTCCAGCAAACTTGGCTAACTTCTTGAACTCTGCTGCATACTGTCGCACCGTCATATTCCTTTGCCTTAGATGCATAAATTCATTCTCCTTCTCTTGTCGAAAGGCTTCGGGAAGGTACTCGATCTCGAACGCCTCTCGGAAGGTGGCCCAAGATATTGTCGTTGTCTCGTTGTCGCGTCTGATTGCTCACTTTTGTACGGCCCACCAGTCGTGCGCGTTCAATCGGAGTAAAAGTTGAGCGCATGCGACTTTCTTGGACTCATCGACACCCAGAAGCTCGAACCGGTCTTCTAACTCCTCCAGCCAATCGATCGCCAATGAAGGGTCTTCAGTACCGCAAAAGGAAGTACGGAAGCTCTTTGTGAATTTTGACACGTCGAAGTTGAAACTTCTCGGTGCCGCAGGCACAAGCTCGGGTACCTCCGGTTCGACTTCACTTTGTCTGGCCGCAGGCTCTGTCACGACCCGCACCCTAGGGTTAGGGCACGAGAACGTAACAACACCCAGCCTACGCCGCAGTGTCGGCGGTAGAACGCTGTCCTAGGTCTCAATGCATCTAATAGTATAAGACTAAACAGTTTATACTCCCCGAATGGGGGTGACATAGCAGAATGTAAACTCAATCACATCTAAGGTAGAGCATAAAGGAAGATAGATAAAACATGAAATCGAAAAGAGATATAACAGATAGAAGTCTAAGTGTCTAAGGTACAAACTCAGAATATATCTCAAAGCTCAAATGCAGTAATCCATAAAATAAATACAACTCCAGACAACTGAGAATAGCTAACTAAACAACCTCTAATGTCTCTTCTAGGCTAGCAGGCAAATCTCCAAGCTATCTGTAAAATTTGTCAACGTATCCTGTCAGGAAAATGAGCAAGTACAAACACCAACAGCAGTTCCATATGAATTGAGAAATACTATAAGAGACAGTAATAATGAGATACAAGACAAAGAATATAGGCGACTTGGGAACCATTTGAAAGTCGAATTACAACCCTTAAACCAAACAAGGACCGGGGTTGTAACCCTTCTTTCGAACAGAACCTAGTCCCATCATCATGGTACAGTATAAAAGACAGGTAGAGCATATGAGAAATGAATCATAGCATGGTGAAAGTATAGTAAGTAAAGGTGAACTGGACTGTAAGATATGACAACAAATAAATAAAAAGTGATTTGAACTATTAGGGCGAAATGTGATCGGCTGGGAAACACGGAAAGGTTATCCACTTGGCCCGGCAATCATACGAAAATCTCTGGAAAGGGTCATGCCGGCCAACCTGGATAACCGGCACGGGGTATCTGCTACACCCTACGTGAGGTGAGGGTGGCGCTAGCAATATATAGTAACACACAGAGGCTTTGATCACATAACCCCTAATAATTCCCCTCTATCCCCCGAATAGTATCACGGATCCGGACATGGCACGTCATGACACAGGGTTCGAGAGCAGGGGGCCAGCCCACTCCCAAATCAATGTCTATACAAGTACAGGAACACGAAAATATCTCATACCCATATACCAAGAAAGTCCAGGAATAACATCTCATGATAGGATTCGACGTATACTAGTCCGTGAACCATCATGTCGGAAATCAAGTAAAACACTACGACTGAATCGGATATAGTAGATATCAAGACAATGAAAACTATCAGTGAATGTACTCGCCTGCGGTCCTGAGCTGATAAGTATAGAGGGTCCAACTGAAGCCACAGAGTCCTATTTAAAGCAACACAGGTTACAAGGTGTCTGGCTCTTAATTAGAACAGCACAAATCACAACATGTCCAGAAAGGTAATATAAAGCACTACAATGTATTCTACATGAATCTAGGTCAACTAGGCCAAAGTCAACCCTTGGTCAACTCTGGTCAACTGCACTAGTCAAACTAGGTCATGTCCTAACCCAGCAAGTCTTACTAGGCCTAACCAAGACTATCCTAGCAAGCACACATCAATACAAGGCTATACAATCCAACATACATCCGACTCTATATAGCATGCAATTATTCAATACTCAAATAGGCAAGAATTCACATTAGATATACACTAGGTAATCTATTACTTTAAGCTATACATGTCTACACATATATACACATGCATATATTGGTATTCAATATTAGGTCTATAATCATGGCATTTCAATGGCTATATAAACTTATATATTATAATACAATATGCTACCATATATATAATATACATACATAGCTAAGTTAACTATATTCATAAATACTTATTTAAGAGGCTATGTGTGTGTATGTGAACATGGCAAAGGGGCAAGTGAGGGTTAAATGGGCATACATAGTGTATACATATCAAAGAGTGTCAAAGTGTAAGTGAACAAAGTGTCAAGTGTGATAGTGTCAACATAATGTAAAGGGTACATGAGGTAATATAGGATTTGTGTTAACATAGAACATTACATCTCATTAACTTGTATATTGCATACATTACATCTATTATTACATTACATTCATACTTGTATTCATTCATCATTCATTTATTCTCTTGTACTACTATATGCACCATATATTACATACTATGTAACCTACATATTCATTACAAGCCATACTTATACATGCTTACATTAGATAGGATACTTACACCTCATACATCATTTATTTAACCATTTACTCATACTTGCATTCTCTATTTAGTTACATAATGTATATACATTAACATGGGTTAAAATCAAATAGAACATTATATTACACACAAGGGTGCACAAAATGCATATGCCGAATAGTAACTCCTACTAATAATCAATACTGTACCAACTCAGCATGAATTAAATTCTAGGATTAAAGTATGTTATAGATCTATGTGTTAGCTTTTCGAAACTTCAAACGGATCGCGTTTTCGTTTCCGGAAACTCCCGGAATCGCAAAAACACCGAGAACGCGTTTGTCTTTCGTACAGCTGACACTCAAATAATTCTCCAGAAAGTTACAGAAAGAATTAGGCCTATTAATACATGTTTTTGGAAAGCTAACTTCAATATGCTTCTTTTAAAAAAAACGGAAGATTAAACCGAGCTTTGAACTAGAAGTTATGACATTTCTAAGTTAGGGCTGAAATTAAAAACGTGGATAAAAATCATGACGGATTTAAATAGTTTGAGCCAAAAGAATACACAATATATATCCTAATTATCCACAACAATAATAGCAATAATAATATGAGGAACCACACTCACAAACTTGATTATATAATCATCATGAACCATTTATTACATATATAAATATAGATACACTCTCATTACAATATATATATATATATAAATCTATATATATAACATGAACACATCCACAACACAAAGGACACTCCTATGACCTCCAAATGGACACAAAATAGACACAAATGGAGATACAACCGTGGAGGTCATTCCTATGGGTTCAAAATAGACCTATATGTATGAGGAAATGAAAAGGAGAAGGGATTTATACCTTCCGGTAGATCGAATCGAAGAAAAGCCTTCCCGGAGCGACACCGACACGTAGAGATTTCAAAAGGACACGAACGAGCTCCGAATCCTCCCAAACTTGGCTAGCTCCTCCCTTTCATGGAGTAGAGGAGAAAAGAAGAAGATTTGGTGGAAGAAGGAGTTGATTTGGTGGAGAAATGATAGGGATTTGCTCTCTAGAAATTTGGGGAAGAACAAGAGAGAGAAAAATAGATGGATAATGACAAATGGGAGGCTCAACCCTATCCTTATTGTGGCTGGCCATAAAGGTGGTTTTGTCCTATTAGAAAAAGTCCAAAAGCCCCTTTTCTAGTCTATTTACTAATACATTGGTAAGGGGTTAAGTCGGGGGTAGTTTGGTCAATCCTAAAACACTAATCCATATTAATACTAACCAAAATAATTAGTCTAGTCACTAACTAAAATTAATATCATGTGGACTAAAATTAATATTATGTGGGCCATGCCTAACTAGTGTGTGGGTCCGCTAGAGTCAAAACTACCCCGGGTCTCCGATACAAGTCGGAATGAGTTAAAATTCGAACCCGACTCAAATAACCCCAAAACAATATCATAAATAATAAAATAAATTTCAACCCCAAAATAATATCATAAATAATAAATTAAATTTTAAAAATATTCAAAAATGTAAAATGACAAAAATACCCCTATTTTTGAAAACTGGGGGTGACAGGCTCGGTCACGGCAGGAGTTGTCGCGGAGTTGTTGTTGTTGGCCACCACTGTCTGGACTATCTGCTGAAGAGTATCAAGCTGCTTCTGCTGCAACTTGAATTGTGCATCGAATCGGGCCTCGAACTGGGTCTGGCGTGCCTCTACCTCCCGTCGATGTGCCTCTGTCTCCCGTCGATGTTGCTCATTCAGACGTTGATTCTCCTGAGCTTGTTGTTGTTGCGCTTCCAGCATGCGCAACATCCGTTCCATGTTATTGTTAGAGGGTCCGGGCCTCGAGCCGCTCGAAGCACTTTCTTCGATCGCCGCCACATTCACCGCCGCACCTTCTAGGATTTTGAAGGTAAAAATATATTAGTCACAAAACTTATTATGGACTCCCTTGTATGGAACGACATATCTCATCGACACGAGACCAACGATTTGAGACTGGAAACTCGACACTAGAGGTCAAGGACGTAAAGCCATGCTCTGATACCAATATGTTACGCCCCGATTTCGTAGAATCGATAGACGTCCCCCGGGCGTGATGCCGTGCAAGCCTAAGTTGCGCTCGCACAAGGCATAGTCATAAGGTTATCTGAAACACAACAATAAGAGAATGTGCAGAGTAAATTGAACACACATTATAGAGAAGGAAACTTAAGCTTTATTGATAATGAACATCATTTTACAGACTCGATACAAGGGCGCCGTACGGGCTTTTTACAAACTGACTCTATTACAAAATGAACGTCGACGAGATAGCCATTCCATACATTTTATCCCTTGATTATAACCAGCAATACAAAAACCACCTGGGATGACGGGAAGTCGCTCCATCTGTCTTCTGGCCTTCGACAGCGGAGTCTTCAAAAGAGATTGGATCCAAACTTCGACCGCACGGACGAAGCTTCAAAACACACGAGCGTAGCCTCCCTTCACGCGGCACGCTCCTCCTGATTTATCGCACCTGTAGAGAGAGCGAGGATCAGTACAATCAACATGTACTGGCGAGTGGCTACTTAATTTCCAGGCTCTCATTTGGTTCAAGAATTTAGATAAAAATTTACACAACTTGCTTTTCGTGGTCTTTCTAACCATCCTAGGTATTTTCATACGAAGCATGTTGACGAAACATAAACCAAGCAAGTTACATCAGAATTTCCCTCGGCAGAGTGTGCCGTGCGACATAAAACTTACCATCACCTTCCCTGTTAGTTGATAACAAATTATATCAAGTGTTTGATGTGGAGGTCACTGGCATCAACTAGCCATCTTGGACATAGCCTGGTAATACGGGACCCTTGCAACGCAAGTAGCGAGCTCCGATGCAAGTCCCCGTCTTACCGATTGCCTATTACCCAGCTCGGCTATAACCTGTTTCTTCCTAGGCCGAGTCGGTCCCGTGGCCCCGGGTTGCCGCTCGAAGAAACCATCGCCCTTGTCGACAAGTTGTCCATGACCTGGATAGGTTAACAAGGTATATTTGGGGTACCGTTGGGGCTTGTTATGTATTTTATTCATTTACTTGGTTGTTTTTCAGGCCTAAAGGAATTCTATCTCTTTTCTACACAACTCATCTTTTCTCTTCTCAAACATAGGACTTGTATTTTTCAAGCGAATCATTCAATTCCATTACCATTACCCAAGTTCTCATTTTTAAAATAGAGGGTCGAGATGAAGGAGGTCAGCCACTCACCTTGAGCATTTGCTTGAGGCGAGAGACTGGTTGGCCGCGCTAGACGTCGCCTACGCGATTACCTAAAATCGCACAGGCAACCGATTAGAATATTGTATTAGTCAAGAAGTTCGATAGGAAATGCGAGTTCGAAACGTAAGCCATAAAAACCATTGAAAACATTCACGAAAACGTATTCAAAAAACCAAAGCCAAAACCAACGCAAGCGGCGAGAAAAATAGAGCAACGGGAGGTCTCTCCCGACACAGCCGCAGAGTCAATCCTCGAGGCGCTACCCGCTGAATATGGGACTTGGTTCCGAAGAAACCATTCCATAACGTGGAATAGATCTTAATTCAACCGTTCCCGTTCGATCGATTTGATCGATCCCGACCTATCAGTCCCGACCGAGTCGATAGCGACAGTGTTCCTTTCTCGTGCACCCCGTGGACAAGGAACGGGGCACGATATAGGGACGGGGCACTACAACGCCGAACTCAGTAGCAGAGGTTTGGAGTTTTTTGGGTCTGGCAGGTTACTACCGGAGGTTCGTGCAGGACTTTTCCAGGATTGCCCAGCCGATGACCCGTCTTACCAGGAAGGACGAGGAGTTTGTTTGGTCCGAGGAGTGCTAGGTCGCCTTCGAGGAGCTGAAGGCGAGGTTGACTACAGCTCCTATCTTGACGCTGCCATCTGGATCTGGTGGTTATACGATCTACAGTGATGCTTCAGGACGGGGTTTGGGTTGCGTTCTTCAGCAGCACGGGAAGGTGATTGCCTATGCATCTAGGCAGTTACATCCTCATGAGAGGAACTACCCTACCCACAATCTCGAGCTGGCAGCAGTCATATTTGCTTTGAAGCTGTGGAAACACTATCTGTACGGAAAGCGAGTTGAGATCTATACAGATCACAAGAGCTTGAAGTACGTGTTTACCCAGAAGGAGCTGAATATGAGGCAGAGGCGATGGTTAGAGCTGATGACGGATTTTGATATATCCTTACAGTACCATCCGGAAAAGACCAACGTGGTCGCGGATGCTTTGAGCAGGTATCCCGTGGTCATGTGTTTGACGATGGATCGTCATCTTCTGGTAGATCTGGAGAGTTTGGGCATTGAGATGATAGTTCCTGGGTTCGAGGCGCAGATGTGGGGTCTCCAGGTGCTATCGGAGCTGATGGACAGAGTTAGGGTAGCTCAGTTTGAGGATGAGGCTCTGAGAGTCATCAGGGAGCAGGTCCGGGCAGGACTGTTGGATGAGTTCTCTATAGCGGGGGATGGGTCGTTGAGGCATGGTACCAGATTGTGCGTGCCGAGCGAAGGACTTCGGGAGGAGGTTCTTCAGGAGGCGCACCGTTCTCAGTACTCTATGTATCCTGGGGCCAACAAGATGTATAGAGACTTGAGACAGCATGTTTGGTGGTATGGCATGAAACGTGAGGTGGCTCAGTTCGTTTCGAGATGCTTGGTGTGCCAGCAGGTGAAGGCCGGGAGACAGAGATCTGGTGGATTGCTCCAGCCACTATCCATTCACGAGTGGAAGTGGGAGCATATCACTATGGACTTTGTATCTGGGGTTCCGCGCTCTCGAGGAGGGAAGGATACGATTTGGGTCATTGTTGATCGATTGACCAAATCGGCCCACTTTTTGGCTTTCAAGGTGGGTTTGTCTACGGAGAGGTTGGCCGAGATGTACGTGCGGCAGATAGTCCGATTGCACGGGGTTCCAGTGAGTATAGTCTCGGATCGGGACAGCCGATTCACTTCCCACTTCTGGAGGAGTTTACAGCTTAGCTTGGGCACATCGCTCAAGTTCAGTACCGCATACCACCCCCAAACAGACGGGCAGTCGGAGAGGACGATTTAGACCCTCGAGGATATGCTGCGTACCTGTGTCTTGGACTTCGAAAGATCTTGGGAGGACCACCTTCACTTGGTAGAGTTTGCTTACAACAACAGCTACCAAGCCAGTATAGAGATGTCACCTTTCGAGGCTCTATACGGACGGAGGTGCCGTACTCCCTTGTCTTGGAATGATGTCGGCGAGAGGGTTTTGCTTGGCCCTGAGATGGTGGTGGATGCTGCAGAGAAGGTCAGGGTTATCAGAGATAGACTTCGGGTGGCGCAGGATAGGCAGCGGCATTGGGCCGATAGCCACCGGAGGCCGTTGGAGTTTGAGGTATAGTTTAGATTTTTCTAGTATTTGAGTCTGAGTGTGATTGTTTTAGATCAAGCTCTAAGTCTTGTGTTTTGTTCTAGGTTGATGATCTTGTGTTTCTGCGGATTTCTCCGACGCGTGGCACGATTCATTTTGGTGGCGGCGGGAAGCTTAGTCCATGATACATCGGACCATTCCGTATCTTAGGCAGGGTCGGTGCAGTGGCTTACCGACTAGAGTTACCGCCCACACTAGAGGGAGTGCACTACGTGTTCCACGTGTCGCAGCTGAGACGGTACGTGGCAGATCCTAATCATGTCTTAGACCACTCCGAGATCGAAGTGGGACCGACACTCAGCTATCTAGAGAAGCCGGTTGAGATCTTGGACCAAAGAGAGAAGGTGCTCCGGAACCAGGTTATTCCCTTGGTTCGCGTTGCATGGAGACACCACTCTCCAGGTGAGTCTACCTGGGAGAGGGAGGACGACATGCAGGAGCGATTCCCCTATCTCTTCGAGCCTTGAGGTAAAATTCTTTCTTTTCCTTCCTTGTTCAATTCATGATTGCTGTGTTAGTTCTCATTCAATTTCGAGGACAAATTTTTTTAAGGAGGGTAGATTTGTCACCTCCAGTTTTCAAATTAGGGGTATTTTCGTCATTTTCCAAGTTTTATGATTTTTAGGAATTTTATTTGATTTTATATGATTTTTAGGAATTTGTTTGATTTGGTTTAAATTTTATCTAATTTGGACTCAAGTTGGAGACCCGGGTAGTCTGGACACTAGTGGGACCCACAAACTAGCTGGACTTGGCCCACATGCCATCCTAATTAGTCTAGGAACCAATAAACCATACTTACATGGCTTAACTAGTCAATTAGAGGCTTAATTAGTTAAATTAGAATTAAACCGAAACAAACCGAATCAAAACAAACCCGAACCGAACCCAACCTAAGTCTAATGGGTTGGAGGCTTAGTGGATCCACACCCAAACCCACCAAGCCCCCCCCCCCCACTTGGCCGGCCATGTACAGCCACTTCCCCCTCCTCTTTTCTTCATCTCTAAGTAATCTCCTTCTCTTCATTTTCATTTTCTTTCAAAAGCTTCTCCTTCTCCTTCAAGCAACCAAATTCTAGGTATGCCATAAATTCCCTATTAATTCATCTTTAGCACTTATTGCTTTCACAATAATTGTAGAGGAGATGATTCTACACATTTTGGCCACAGATTTCATAGATTTTCCTAAAAATCTAGGTTAGAGATTTATTTGGGGTTTTCTAATTAGAGTGGTATATATATATATGTATATATATGTGTGTATGTATTATATATATATGTGTTTGTGTGAGAGTGTGTGTGTTTATGTGAGAGAGTGGTGGTGGTGTTTGTGTGAGAGTGTGTGTGTGTTTGTGTGAGTGTGTATGTATTTATATATATATATATATATATATATTTACATGTGTGTGTGTATGTATTTATACATATATAGATGTGTGTGTATATATATATATATATATATATATATATATATGTATATATATATATATATATATATATATATATATATATATATATATATAGGTATATAGATAGATAGATATATAGATATATATATATAGAGACAGTGGAAGAGGAGAAGAAGAAATAGGATAGAAGTAGATGAAGAATAAACAGCAGTAGCAGCAGCATTACCAGCTGCAGCAGCAGCATTACCAGCTGCAGCAGCAGCTGGTAGCAGCAGCAGCAGCATACGCAGCTGCAGCAGCAGCAAATCGCAGCAGCAGCAGTAGCATATCGCAGCAGCAGCAGTAGCTGTAGTACCCCAAAATTTATGATATGTATTTTATACGTATTCGTATTTCTGACCCATATTTCTCATTTTCTTTGATTAGTTAGTTATGGTTATTTCATATTTAGCATTGTGGTTTAATTATCATTTATCGTTCATGGATTAATTCTGATTAATGGAGCTTGGTTTATTGAGTATTTCATGGTTCATCATGGCATTGCATTGTCTTGGTTTGGTTCGGTTTAGTGGGTTTGGCTTGGTTGGGTTTTATGTGAACCAAACCACTCCCACCTACCACCACCCTCATTTATATCCCACTCTCTCTCTTCCATTATTACTCATTACTCATTTCTTCTTCTCCATCTTTACTCTTCATCTACCAGGAGAGAGAGAGGTCTAGGCAAGTACATCTTGCTTCATGGAGGAACCCAAATTTTATTGTTCCATTCTCTTCCTTGTAGCATTCTAACACTCTTTAGTACTTAGCATTTTTGATTTCCATGGCTAGATTCTTGTAGATCTAAGTTTATTTTATTTTCGGATTTCTTAGGTTTTGATCTAATTAATCTTGTTATTTTCAAGTTTTGATGGTTCCATGTTGTAGAGTATTGCATTCTGCCCTATTTTGACCTATGGAAGTTCGGATTTGGGCTCCGGATGATGGAGTTATGGAGCTTGAGAACTTGGCTTTCATGGTGTTCTTCTTTTCGGAATTTTGGAGAAGATGAACTGTGCTTGACTCGACCGCATGAATATTTCATGCGGCAAGTGATTCCCCTAGCCGCATGAACCCCCTTGACCGCATGGCAGCACTTGACCGCATGGACCTTCATGCGACGAGTCTTCCAGCCGTATAGGCTTCGACGTAAATCGAGCCGCATGGACTCCGTCTACCTGTAGCCGCATAGGCCCGTATTCTTTTCCAGTCGCATGCGCGTTCATGTTCTAGCCGCATGAACCAACCCAGCCGCATGAGTTTTAACCCTGCCGCATAAGGCCCAGTCATAACTGAGCCGCATGCACCCTCCTTGACTGGCCGAATGGACTTCTGAGTCCATGCCGCATGACCCAATTTATCCCAGCCGCATATGCTCATCCCTTTACTGAGCCGCATGGCCTTGCTCCCATTTTGAGCCGCATGGACCCGAACTCCTTCTCAGCCGCATGGGCTGTTCTCCTCCCAGCCGCATGTGATCATTCTTGGCCGCATAGGCCTGAGTCGCACGGTTCTCCTATAGCCCTGTGTACTATAATTTATCATTATTTGTCCATATTTTGTAATTCCTTATTGTATATTTTTATGCCCATTTTATATCCTTACGCCTTTTTTTCGAACTTGATAATCCCGATTTGATTGACATGATTGAAATGATAATTGTACCTGGCATGGTGTGACCAAGAACTGAAATGCTTGATAGTGGCCCGTCGTGGTGCACTCCTGACATGATAACTTGACCTGATAACTTGACTTGCTACACATGACACGACAGTGACCCGTAGTGGTGCACTCCTGATAAGCACCATGATAATGCTTGATAGTGGCCCGTCGTGGCGCACTCTTGACAAGTAATAATAATAATGATTGGCCTGGACACCGTGGTTGTTTGCATTTGATTGTGCTTGTATAAACTATGAGTCCTGTGTATCTTGCATCATGTCTAGGGCATGATCCCTGAGTACCACGGTCAGGGATTCATACTGAATCTGGCTAGGTTAATGACTAGATTGATCAATTAGTTCATGGAGAATTCCCAGTTACCTGTTGTCCCTTTGGTCCCGGCCTTATATATATATATACATGGGATTTGTTGCTATCCGTCGAGATGAGCGCACTTCCAGCCCGCCGTCGAGCGTGGTACCTTAGGACACATGTATCTTACTACAGTGTGTCTGCTATATCCTGCTATCTTTTCCTTTTCTTGCTGGGATCACTCAGGTAGTAACAAACAGGTAACCGGACTTGGAATTCTCATTGCATCTTGCTAGTAACTAGGCCTGTGATAACCCTAGTTAGTTAAAGTATCAAGCCGTACTTATTGCTTGGCCGTGATTGTTGGTTGAGGTATAATCTGTCTAGTCCTGTCTTGATCCTATACAAGATTGTTACATATCTTGATTTCTTATATTCACCTTGCCGATAAATGATAGGAGAAACTAAGTTCTGTTCAGACGAAGGGTTACAACCCCGGTCCTTGTTTGGTTTACGGATTGTAACCTGGTTATCTGAATAGTCACATGGTTATCTCATCGTATATCATTCTGTCATGCTCTTTCATATGTCCTGTCTTTTATTGATTCTGTACAAGATTGTCTTTTATATTTACCTGTCATACTTTTTCTTAAATTATTGTCTCTTATTTGTAATTATATTATTGTGCTAATTGCTGGTTTTAGTTCCTAAGTGAAGCCTCCTTTGTGGCACTTGCTCTTTCTGGGGTCTGACCCAGCTGGTTTTGTATGGCCAGATACCGGATCAGCAGCAAAGAATCTACCTGCTTTCCAGCCCGATGGTGACCGCCAGGCGTAACCAGGGCAACGAGTGGGTTTCTTTTTGATTCTCCCACTTTATTATAAAATTATTCTTTTGAGGCGTTTAGCCGCCGAGCCAGTGTTAGCTCGTGTACATTTTTACTTACTGTCTGCCTACGGGCTGTAACATGATTGGCAACTCGAGGTTGATCATGTATGACTTAACTCTTGCTAGTCCTTACATTTTGTACGACTAGCTTCATGATCATCTGGATATGTAATGTTTGGGACGCCTTACAATTGTATATTTGGTGGTCTGATATCTTGTAACATTTACTTACTTGTTTATGATTGAGACACTAGGCTTGTTATTGACCATAGGAGACTGATGACTTGTAGATAAACCCTCATATTTCTAGACAGCCGTGACCGTATAGTGGAGTGGATCCCATTTCATTATACGTAGCTGGCTATGTCTGCCCCCGCTCTCCAGTATTCTGGTTCTGGGGCGTGACATGGTTTAAGTGGTGGCCCATGCAGGTCTTGTCAATCAAGAAATGTGAGGGTTTACCGGATAAATGTCTCAATCTGTACTCGCCTTTAATCTCCACTCGTATCTTCTTATCTCCTTGGATCCCTGACTTGATAACATGCTTGCATCATTGTTCTATCCTGGTCCTTCCTTAATATTCCTGATGTCATTGCTTCAGTGGCATCATTCCTGTTGATCAGCCAGAAGAAGTTCGACCGACAGACCAGCAACAGCAAGAAGGTCAAGATCAGTCCTCAGCAGCCGCCTCCCGAGCCATGCCTTCTGGAGAACCAATGCCCCCAGTCCAGCCAGTTCAGCCAGCAGGGTCAGAGGATGGGGTCTTGATAGGGCTCATCCGTGAGTTGCTTGCGTCTCAGGACCGTCGAGGTGATACCTTGCAGCAAGCAGTACAAGATGCTATGAGCGAAAGTGGTCCTCGAGGGATTAGTGCGGTTAACAATTTCAAGCTCCTGAACCCTCCCTTCTTTGACGGCAGCGAGGATGCTATTGCTGCAGATGCCTGGCTACAGGATATTGAAGTTATCTTGGAGGCAGCCAGGACCCCTGAAGCAGAGAAGGTGGCGGTGGTGCGCCTGCAGTTACTAGATCTAGCCCGCAGCTGGTGGGCTGTGCAAGCAGCAAGTTTGGGTACGCCTGTCATGTGGGCGGTATTCAGTGATATGTTCCAGACCAAGTACTTCGATGCAGTAGCTAGATATGACCTGCAGACTAGGTTTAGTAATCTCAGGCAGATGAACAGGACGGTCGACGGATATGCGGCCGAGTTTTCAAGGTTGAGTCGGTTTGCTCCCACCTTGGTGGCAACCGAGCTAGACAGAGCACAGCGATTTCAGCAGGGGCTCCACTTGGAGATCATATTGGCAGTAGAGCAGTTCGAGCATAGAACTTTTGATGCCGTCTTGCGAGCAGCGAGGAGGCACGAGTACACTTCCCGAAGGATAGCGGACCGGACCGGAGGTCGGAAGCGGTCTCACGACCAGATGAACCAATCCTTAGCACCGGTCCCAGCAGCTAGGGCCCTGACCATTGGAGCTACGAGGACAGATTCGGTTACCTCCTTACAGCATTCTGCCCCGACCTATCCCCAGCAGCAGAAGCAGAAGCGGCCTTTCGCAACCGGTTGTTCTCATTGCGGGAAGCCCGGGCATGTTGTTACTGAGTGACACAGAGCACAGGGATTGTGCTTGGTTTGTGGTTCACCGGACCACATGATAGGATCTTGTCCGTTCAGAAACAGGTCATCGTCGACAGTAACTAGTCCCTCGGTTATGGGACCAGCACCAGCACCAGAACCAGCTCCAGTCCACCAACCACAGCAGCTCCCGTTCCCGGGTCCATTGCCGTCTCAGGCCCAGGCCTTCCAGCAGCAGAGGCCTCAGCAGTTCGCCCTGGCCCAGGCCCAGATCCAGAATCGGCAGAGAGGTATCTGTGTCCTATTGTCTTGCTTTCCGCCGTCGTCATGCGGGACACATGTCATGTTTCATGTATCCTAATTACAACGGTATATCCCGGGCCCGAGCCATGTCCTAGATCATTCGAAAACGGTTATTGGTACCAACCTTTTCGTATGAGGAGAGGTTCGTGTCCCTGTTTGACCAAAGAGAGAGACCTCAAGCGCAAGACTATCCGTTTAGTTCGTGTTGCTTGAGTTCATCGCTCCTTGGAAGAGTCAAACATGGGAATGTAAGGAGGATATCCGATCACGTTATCCCAATCGGTTTGGCTCGTGAGGTGTAATATCTTCCTTATGCCTTGCACTTCGATTCCTTGCTTGCATGTATGATTGTATGATTGATTGGTAGCGTAGATTGCTTGCGATAGTATAGCTGTCCCGACATCCCTAGCCTCTTGATTAAATTTCGAGGACGGAATTCTTTTAAGGTGGGTAGGATGTAGTGCCCCGAAATTTGTGATACGTATTTTATATGTATTCGTATTTCTGACCCGTATTTCTTATTTTCTTTGATTAGTTAGTTATGGTTATTTCATATTTAGCATTGTGGTTTAATTGTCATTTATCGTTCATGGATTAATTCTGATTAATGGAGCTTGGTTTATTGAGTATTTCATGGTTCATCATGGCATTGCATTGTCTTGGTTTGGTTCGGTTTAGTGGGTTTGGCTTGGTTGGGGTTTATGTGAACCAAACCACTCCTACCTACCACCACCCTCATTTATATCCCACTCTCTCTCTTCCATTATTACTCATTACTCATTTCTTCTTCTCCATCTTTACTCTTCACCTACTAGGAGAGAGAGAGGTCTAGGCAAGTGCATCTTGTTTCATGGAGGAACCCAAATTTTATTGTTCCATTCTCTTCCTTGCAGCATTCTAACACTCTTTAGTACTTAGCATTTTTTATTTCCATGGCTAGATTCTTGTAGATCTAAGTTTATTTCATTTTCGGATTTTTTAGGTTTTGATCTAATTAATCTTGTTATTTTCAAGTTTTGATGGTTCCATGTTGTAGAGTATTGCATTCTGCCCCATTTTGACCTATGGAAGTTCGGATTTGGGCTCCGGATGATGGAGTTATGGAGCTTGAGAACTTGGCTTTCATGGTGTTCTTCTTCTCAGAATTTTGGAGAAGATGAACTGTGCTTGACTCGACCGCATGAATATTTCATGCGGCAAGTGATTCCCCTAGCCGCATGAATTATGCTGACCGCATGAACCCCCTTGACCGCATGGCAGCACTTGACCGCATGGACCTTCATGCGGCGAGTCTTCCAGCCGCATAGGCTTCGGCGTAAACCGAGCCGCATGGACTCCGTCTACCTGTAGCCGCATAGGCCCGTATTCCTTTCCAGCCGCATGCGCGTTCATGTTCTAGCCGCATGAACCAACCCAGCCGCATGAGTTTTAACCCTGCCGCATAAGGCCCAGTCATAACTGAGCCGCATGCACCCTCCTTGACCGGCCGCATGGACTTCTGAGTCCATGCCGCATGACCCGATTTATTCCAGCCGCATATGCTCATCCCTTTACTGAGCCGCATGGCCTTGCTCCCATTTTGAGCCGCATGGACCCGAACTCCTTCTCAGCCGCATGGGCTGTTCTCCTCCCAGCCGCATGTGATCATTCTTGGCCGCATAGGCCTGAGCCGCATGGTTCTCCTATAGCCCTGTGTACTATAATTTATCATTATTTGTCCATGTTTTGTAATTCCTTATTGTATATTTTTATGCCCATTTTATATCCTTACGCCTTTTTTTTCGAACTTGATAATCCCGATTTGATTGACATGATTGAAATGATAATTGTAGCTGGCATGGTGTGACCAAGAACTGAAATGCTTGATAGTGGCCCGTCGTGGTGCACTCCTGACATGATAACTTGACCTGCTACACATGACACGACAGTGACCCGTAGTGGTGCACTCCTGATAAGCACCATGACAATGCTTGATAGTGGCCCGTCGTGGCGCACTCTTGACAAGTAATAATAATAATGATTGGCCTGGACACCGTGGTTGTTTGCATTTGATTGTGCTTGTATAAACTACGAGTCCTGTGTATCTTGCATCATGTCTAGGGCATGATCCCTGAGTACCACGGTCAGGAATTCATACTGAATCTGGCTAGGTTAATGACTAGATTGATCAATTAGTTCATGGAGAATTCCCAGTTACCTGTTGCCCCTTTGGTCCCGGCCTTATATATATATACATGGGATTTGTTGCTATCCGTCGAGATGAGCGCACTTCTAGCCCGCCGTCGAGCGTGGTACCTTAGGACACATGTATCTTACTACAGTGTGTCTGCTATATCCTGCTATCTTTTCTTTTTCTTGCTGGGATCACTCAGGTAGTAACAAACAGGTAACCGGACTTGGAATTCTCATTGCATCTTGCTAGTAACTAGGCCTGTGATAACCCTAGTTAGTTAAAGTATCAAGCCGTACTTATTGCTTGGCCGTGATTGTTGGTTGAGGTATAATCTGTCTAGTCATGTCTTGATCCTATACAAGATTGTTACATATCTTGATTTCTTATATTCACCTTGCCGATAAATGGTGGGAGAAACTAAGTTCTGTTCAGACGAAGGGTTACAACCCCGGTCCTTGTTTGGTTTACGGATTGTAACCTGGTTATCTGAATAGTCCCATGGTTATCTCATCGTATATCATTCTGTCATGCTCTTCCATATGTCCTGTCTTTTATTGATTCTGTACAAGATTGTCTTTTATATTTACCTGTCATGCTTTTTCTTAAATTACTGTCTCTTATTTGTAATTATATTATTGTGCTAATTGCTGGTTTTAGTTCCTAAGTGAAGCCTCCTTTGTGGCACTTGCTCTTTCTGGGGTCTGACCCAGCTGGTTTTGTATGGCCAGATACCGGATCAGCAGCAAAGGATCTACCTGCTTTCCAGCCCGATGGTGACCGCCAGGCGTAACCAGGGCAACGAGTGGGTTTCTTTTTGATTCTTCCACTTTATTGTAAAATTATTCTTTTGAGGCGTTTAGCCGCCGAGCCAGTGTTAGCTCGTGTACATTTTTACTTACTGTCTGCCTACGGGCTGTAACATGATTGGCAACTCGAGGTTGATCATGTATGACTTAACTCTTGCTAGTCCTTACATTTAGTACGACTAGCTTCATGATCATCTGGATATGTAATGTTTGGGACGCCTTACAATTGTATATTTGGTGGTCTGATATCTTGTAACATTTACTTACTTGTTTATGATTGAGACACTAGGCTTGTTATTGACCATAGGAGACTGATGACTTGTAGATAAACCCTCATATTTCTAGACAGCCGTGACCGTATAGTGGAGTGGATCCCATTTCATTATAAGTAGCTGGCTATGTCTGCCCCCGCTCTCCAGTATTCTGGTTCTAGGGCGTGACAGTAGCATAGAACCCCCCCCCCCTTTTAAGCCCCATTTTAGCCCTTTAACCCCCCAATAACCCCCCCTATATATATATATATATATATATATATATATATATATATATAGAGAGAGAGAGAGAGAGAGAGATAGAGAGATGTATATATATGTATATAGATGGATATATATATAGAGAATGAGAAGAAGAAGGATTAGAAGAAGTTAGAAGAAATAGGAAGAAGGATAAGAAGAAGTTAAAAGAAATATGAAGAAGGATAATAAGAAGAAGGAGAGGAGAAGGATTAGAAGAATAGGAAAATTAGAAAGGGAAGAAAGAGAAGGAAATTAGAAGAAGAAGATTAGGAAGGAGAATTAGAAGAATAGGATTTAGAAGGAGAATGAGAAGTAGAAGTGTAGGAAATCAATTTAGGGGAGATCGAGTTAGAGGGTGAAATCGAGCTCCGAGTGTCGGAACGCGATGAAACTTGGAGGAGACCTAGATTATATAAATTAGACTTTGCGGGTAGGCTCCCGAGTTGAAATCGGGGTTGTAGGACGACGGTATCGCACCGTACCATTGTATATCTTGAGATATTCAAGATATCGGCAATGGGCCGTAAGATGGACTAGACGTCCACTCTGCCTAGGTATCTTGGTAGGTAACGAATGTATAGGCTAGTATCCTACTACCCTAGGGAGCACGGGTCGAAATACCAAGCGTAGGTAGGCTAACTTGGTATTCACCTAGGCTAGAAATTTACCTTAGTAAAGGGTAAATTAGGATATTGGCCTACGGCCAAGATACGGATTTCGGAGTCCAAGATGGACTCGGATATGGGTTGTAAAGGTTGGTAATGATTAGAAATAGTCGTCTAGACCTAGTCTTGACCTTGGTTGACCACGGTTGACTGTTTAGACAAAAAGTCAACTATGGGTCAACACTGTACCCAATTTAGTCCCAAATTCCATTAGACTTGAACGGTTGACTAAAAGTCAACTGTTAGTCACCATTGACCTAGGATTGACCTAGGGTTGACTTAGAGTTGATCGGAGTTGACTTGTTGACCAAAAGTCAACTGTAAGTCGACTTTCGACCTAGTTTGATACGGGTTGACTTCCAATACTCTCCCATGACCAAGGTTGACCCAACTAGACTTGTCTTGACCTAGAATGACTTAATAGGGTTTAATTTGAATTGACTTTACTTTCTAAAACATAGTATTGATACGTCTTGTTCTCTATAGGTCCTCGAGAGGCTGTATTGGATACCGTTGACATATTTCATCATATTACAGGCGAGTACATTCTCTGACACTTTTCTAATTTACGATGATTGTTATAATTCATGTAATTAGTGTAGATATGCTTGTTCTCGACACATTGGTCACACGGATTGGTATTCATGGATCCCGACATGAGATATTATTTCTCGTTATCTTGGTATATCTTGTGCAAGCCCCCTTGTAGTTCTTGTGCAGTATATGGACACCGATTCTCGAGGAGACTTGCTCCCTTCTCGTAGAATCCCGTGTCGTAACGTGTCTTGCTTGGATCCACTCTACCAGTCGGGGACGGGAAGTACTAGTGTAGATGTGTGGTCAATACCCGCCTTGTATATATTGTGAACCTTGTGAATGCCAATCCTACACCACACGTATGATTGGCTAGATCATGACCTTGTGCAGACCCAATCCGGCCACATGTTGTAGCTAGTACTCACACACCTAGATATATGATTCTTGATTCTTGTACATGCCATGATCAGTTTACTTGCCTTGTTCTAGCTTTAGATTTATAGCTTACCTTGCCATGATACTCACATGTACATTCCATGATTTCTTGTATATACTCTCTATTTACAGTCTTATAGCTTTTGTCATATCTTGTGAACTGTTGTTAGTTGATTGTACTCGTTCCATCCTGACTGGATATGTTGACAAAATATTACAGATGCTGATGAGGAGGATTATAGTACCTACTACGGTTCGGATGACGTAGTGGGCTTAGACTTGGAGACCTTGGTCCAGCAGGGCTTAGCTCCGCCTGACGAGACTTTACCTATTGCTTAGTTAGAGTTATTTGTACTGGATCTTGTCTCCAGTTACTTTTGAGACTGTTATTATTTTGGCTTGTATTAGAGACTTGGACTTGGACTTGTATATTCTTGTGTTGGACTTGACAGGTTATATTTTATCGTCTTGTTGTCTTTATCTTTCAGTCTTTACTTTATCATCTTAGAGTTGTGATTGAGCACTCATATATATTCGTTGCTTGTCCTCCGTTCGGAGTTGACCATATTCTCGACAGGTTTTTGATATATATATAAACTGTTGTTAGAGTAGAAAACCTACAGCGTTCCACGCCGTTTTTTACGGTGAGGGCTGGGCGTTGTTACGTACATGTGCCCTTACAGCGGGTGCGGGTCGTGACAGCCGACCACGCGGCCCGTCGTGCGGCGCCGTATGGGCGTCGAAAAGACGTCGTAAGGACGTAGTGCACATAGAACGGGTGGCTGGACGGCATCGGCTGTCATAGGCTTCGTGAAGACGTCGGGGGCGCCTTCGGCGTCGTGGACGAAGCGTACATGTGGGACTCTGGAGCACGCGGAGTGTGCGAGACGTACATGTGGTACGATAATGAAAAAGTCAGTGCATATAAAATTCGTACGAAGAGTCCGAAACGATATGACGACCGACTAAAAATTGTGTACGAAAAAATACACCAATTTAACTGAACCAGCACGTAATAAAATAAAAGTCGAACCAATCAAATTTATTGGGCTACACCAAATCTACCGTCGATTCGTCCGGCCAGGTCAATCGTGAAACGTCACTTTGACCACGGAATTGGACTCCAATGCCACTGTCACTCTTTCCTCTCTGACCTTCCAACTTTATTTAATGACGCAATAAATCACTGGAAAAAAGAAAAGACCAAAAACCAAAAAAACAAAAGCAGAAAAAAGAAAAAGAAAAAGAAAAAAAATAAAGTAGTGGCTTTGAGTAGGAACCAACAACAATTTTATATAGAGAGAGAGTCAAAACAAAAACCTAACACTTTCTCCTCCCCTCTCCTGCTCTTTTGCTTTCCCAATAAAAATCTCTTCTTGCCATTTCTTTTGATCCCAAAAAAAAAAAAAAAAAAAAAAAAAAATCTGTTCTTGGCATTGATTCTGCAGTTCTTTCTAGGAAAGATCCCTCCTTTATCCATAAAAATCCCATCTTGCCATTCATCTTGAGCTCTTTTTTTTGACAATTCAGCTCAAAACCTCAGTTGGATTCTCCCCATGAAAGATCCTTCCTTTGCCGATAAAAACCTCTTCTTTGCACTGATCCTTCGGATTCTGGAGACGGGTCTCCTTCCTAGTTCCTAGGAAATATAAAAATCCAGTCTTGTTGCTGATCTTTTGGGTTCCGCAGTTGTTGGCATGGGAGCCTGTCTTCTCCTCCCGATGATGCACCTATGGTGCTTGTTCTTATTCCTCACAGGCTCCCGAGCATGCAGCCAGAGTGACCTCGCTTCCCTGCAGGGCTTCCTCGGAGGCCTCGCCCCGCCTTCCATCCCGAGCTGGAGCTTCAACTCCTCCGACTGCTGCGGCTGGAGCGGAGTCTCCTGCGACGGCGCCGCCGCCAGAGTGGTCGGGCTGGACCTCTTCAACAGGAGCCTCAAGGGAGCCATCTCCGACTCCCTGGCCGGACTCGACCAGCTCAGGTCCCTCAACCTGTCGTCCAATTCCCTGGCCGGACCCGTCCCGCCCCGCCTCTTCCGCCTCCGCCTGCTGGAGCGGCTCGACCTCAGCGCGAACGGGGGCCTCTCCGGCCCCGTCCCGTCCGACCCCGACCTCCCCTCCCTCCGCGTCTTCAACGTGTCCGGCAATGCGCTCAACGGAACCCGCCCGGCGCTGCCCGGGTCGCGCGGCCTGGCCCTGTTCGACGTCGGCGGCAACTCGTTCACGGGACGCGTCGACGCGAGCGTCTGCGTCAGCTCGCCCGCGCTGGAAGCGCTGGTCCTCTCTGCGAACTCGCTGACCGGCGAGTTCCCGGCCGGGTTCGGCAACTGCAGCCTGCTCACCCGGCTGGCCGTCGACGCGAACATGATCAGCGGGAGCCTGCCGGAGGACCTGTTCAAGCTGCCGGCATTGGCGAACTTGTACGTCCAGGGGAACAATCTATCTGGCACGCTGAGCCCGGCCATCGGCAACCTCTCCAACCTCGTTCGCGTCGACCTCTCGCTCAATAGCTTCTCGGGAGACCTCCCGAACGTGTTCGATAAGTTCCGTAAGCTCGAATCGTTCTCCGCCGACTCCAACAGGTTCACCGGCCGTCTGCCTCCCTCCCTATCGAGCTCGTCGACGATTACCACGCTTAGCTTGAGGAACAACTCTCTGAACGGCACCATCGATCTCGACTTCGGCGCCATGGCGAGCCTGTGCTCGCTGGATCTCGGTTCGAACAGGCTCACCGGCCCCATCCCTTCCGGCCTCTCCCGGAGCCCGGGGTTGAAGATCTTGAACCTGGCGAATAACAGCCTCACCGGCGAGATCCCCGGCAGCTTCGCTGACCTCGCCTCCCTGTCCTTCCTCTCCCTTTCCAAGAACAGCCTCCGGAACATATCGTCGGCGCTGGGCGTCCTGCAGCGCTGCCGGAACCTCACCAGCCTGGTCCTCACCAAGAATTTCCTCGGCGGCGAGGAGATGCCGTCCCGAGGGATCCAGGGGTTTCGGAACCTGGAGGTTCTCGTCATTCCCAACTGCGGCCTCCGCGGATCGATACCGCAGTGGCTGGCCGATTGCAGCAGACTGAAAGTTCTCGATCTGTCGTGGAATCGACTGGGAGGGCAGGTTCCTCCGTGGATAGGGAGGTTCGACCACCTCTTCTACGTCGACATCTCCAACAATTCGCTAACCGGAGCGATCCCGAGCAGCCTGACGCGGATGAGGAGCCTCGTTTCGGCCGTCGACTCGTCCCGGGGGGGTCCTCCGGGCCAGGACTTCCCGTTCTTCATCAGGAGGAACAACAGCGCGAGAGGGCTGAAGTACAAGCAGGTCAGCAGCTTCCCGCCGTCGTTGATCCTGAGCAACAACCTTCTCGTCGGGCCGGTCCTGCCCGGGTTCGGGAACCTCAGGATGCTTCACGTTCTGGATTTGGGCGGGAACATGCTCTCGGGAACGATACCGGAGACGTTGTCGAACATGTCGAGCTTAGAGACCTTGGATCTGTCCCACAACAACCTCACCGGAAACATTCCGTCCTCGCTGACCTACCTCAGCTTCCTTTCGAGTTTCAGCGTGGCCTACAACGATCTGGTCGGGCCGATACCGTCGGGAGGGCAGTTCTCGACCTTTGCGGCTACCAACTTCGAGGGGAACCCGGGCCTCTGTAACTCGAGCTCCTCCTCGCCGTCGGGCTGTGCTTCGGAAGTTCTTCGGTCAGCAAGGCGACGGAGAAGGAACAAAGGAGTGATCGCAGCGATGGCCTTCGGGATCGGGCTCGGCACCGCCCTTCTTCTCGGTGTGGTGTACGTCGTCGTAGTGTCTCGGTCGAAATCAAGGGTTCAAGAAGACACTGCAAAGGAGGTGGTTAACGGAAGCGGAGATCTGCAGTCTGCCGGGACTAGATTAGTCCTTCTGTTCCACAACAAGGAGAACAACGACGAAATATCGATCGGGGACATCGTGAAGGCCACCGAAAACTTCGACGAAGCTAACATCGTCGGGTGTGGAGGCTTCGGGCTGGTTTACAGAGCAACCCTTTCCGACGGGAGGAAGGTTGCCATCAAGAGGCTTTCGGGTGACTACGGCCAGATGGAGAGGGAGTTCCAGGCCGAGATCGAGGCTCTCTCCAGAGCCCAGCACCGAAACCTCGTTCTGCTTCAAGGCTATTGCAAGATCGGGAACGACAGGCTCTTGATCTACTCCTACATGGAGAACGGAAGCTTGGATTACTGGCTTCACGAGAAGCTCGAAGAAGGCTCGACGCTGGACTGGGATACGAGGCTTCGGATAGCGCAGGGGTCGGCCAAGGGGTTGGCGTACTTGCACCACGCTTGTCAGCCGCACATACTGCACCGCGATATCAAGTCGAGTAACATACTTCTGGACGAGAATTTCGAAGCTCACCTGGCGGATTTCGGGCTGGCGAGGCCGGTGCTTCCTTACGACACGCACGTGACCACCGACTTGGTGGGTACCTTGGGCTACATACCTCCGGAGTACGGCCAGTCCTCCGTCGCGACCTTCAAAGGCGATGTGTACAGTTTCGGGGTCGTTCTTCTGGAGCTGCTCACCGGGAAGAGGCCCGTGGACATGTCGAAGCCGAAAAGGTCCAGGGATCTGATCTCGTGGGTGTTTCAGATGAAGAAGGAGAGGAGAGAAGCCGAGGTTTTCGACCCGTTCATTTACGATAAGGACCACGATGGCCAGATGAGGGAGATGCTCGACATTGCATGTCTTTGCTTGAATGACTCTCCAAAGCTGAGGCCATTGACATATCAGTTGGTGGCATGGCTTGACAGCATAGGCTTCAGAAGCTGACTGATGAGTGAGGTTGCTCTCTGATATCATTTTTCTCAGGTTAGCAGAGGATATGAAGATCCCAGGTGTACATACTATCTGCATATTTTCTAGCAATTTCTTCTACATGTATAGGGGTGTGTTCATCACATGCTACTACATTCATATACTTGATAAGCTGCAATCTATGTTACATTTTTTGAAGTTAATACACTCTGTTGTTATAGATAATCACTTGTCCAAGAATATAAATACAGTTGACATGACCATGACAATTTCCACATTGATGAAATTTTCGATTTCGTTGTTTGATGTGTGATTCAAAGTAATGAATGATTTGGTGCCTCCATAATCCGAAATCATTTCGATTTTGTACGGGTTATTGTCTTACCTTTTTCTTAACACTTCTAGGGTTTTGGGTGCCTCCATAGCAACCGGGTTCAATCTCTCTTCCGCGCATTTTGCAGAAAATGGAAATGAGTTTGTTGTGTAGAGATTTTGTGGTTTAATGGAGGTCCTAATCATGTATGAGTTGTAAATGAAAAATTGTTCATTTGGTTCTCAAATTGTAGAGTTTGCTTTAAAAGAGGGGTGTTCATCACATGCTACTACATGTATAGATGTGTGTTCATCACATGCTACTACATTCATATACTTGATAAGCTGCAATATTTTTTAAAGTTAATACACTCTGAAGTCTTACCTCTGTTGTTATAGATTATCACTTGTCCAGGAATATAAATACAGTTGACATGACCATGACAATTTCCACATTGATGAAATTTTCGTTTTCGTTGTTTGATGTGTGATTCAAAGTAATGAATGATTTGGTGCCTCCATAATCCGAAATCATTTCGATTTTGTAGGGGTTATTGTCTTACCTTTTTCTTAGCACTTCTAGAGTTTCGGGTGCCTCCATAGCAACCGGGTTCAATCTCTCTTCCGCGCATTTTGCAGAAAATGGAAATGAGTTTGTTGTGTAGAGATTTTGTGGTTTAATGGAGGTCCTAATCATGTATGAGTTGTAAATGAAAAATTGTTCATTTGGTTCTCAAATTGTTGAGAGTTTGCTTTAAAAGAGGGGTGTTCATCACATGCTACTACATGTATAGATGTGTGTTCATCACATGCTACTACATTCATATACTTGATAAGCTGCAATCTATGTTACATTTTTTTAAGTTAATACACTCTGAAGTTTTACCTCTGTTGTTATAGATAATCACTTGTCCAAGAATATAAATACAGTTGACATGACCATGACAATTTCCACATTTGATGAAATTTTCGTTTTCGTTGTTTGATGTGTGATTCGAAGTAATGATTTGGTGCCTTCCATAATCCGAAATCATTTCGATTTTGTAGGGGTTATTATCTTACCTTTTTCTTAACACTTCTAGGGCTTTGGGTGCCTCCATAGCAACCGGGTTCAATCTCTCTTCCGCGCATTTTGCAAAAAATGGAAATGAGTTTGTTGTGTAGAGATTTTTGTGGTTTAATGGAGGTCCTAATCATGTATGAGTTGCAAATGAAAAATTGTTCATTTGGTTCTCAAATTGTAGAGAATTTGCTTTAAAAGATATATACACTTTGTTATTTCCTTCCAAAATCCGAGAAAAAAAAGTAAAGGAGGTTAAAGTTGATTGAAAGAAAACATTACAATATACATGTCATTATAGGATATCTACTTTCTTGACTAAGAATGAAAGAGTTCAGTGAATTAATTGTCTTAGTGTCATTGGTATTGTAACTGGATGAGAGAAAAGTGCTTAGAATTTCACCAAGGTGAGGGTCAAGTTTATTAGAGAATGTAACTATTAAGATGGAATTGTAGTATGCATTTCCAGTGCCTATCGTTGTTATAGCAGGTACAGAAATCTGATTAATTAGAATACCACTAAATTTCGTCAACGACAAACTTTCTAGTGATTAGGCAGGCCAACGATCATAATAGAGAAACATGATATCTTCTTAATATCGAAGTATGGAAGTCCAGAATAGGAAGGAAGATGCACCTTTGAAGCCAGAATCTCCTAGCTAGGAGGCCAACGAATCTCAGTAAGAACCTCAATCCGGCACTTCTTATTTAGGAGCGACTTGGGGCTCGTTTCCCCGACGACGGGAGCACGTTTTCCTTGCGACGTGAGCACTTTCTATAACAGAACCAGAATTTTAAAAGAGGACAAAAATCTTGGAAAGAAAGTTGGAAACTTGTTAATACGTGTTCATCAAAGCAATAAGAAACGAAGGATTACTGACCTTGACATCATAAAAATCCCCGTGCGAATGATCTTTATGTAACTTTGAACTGAACTTTATAAATTCTAATAAATATTAAGCTATCTATAAATTTTGATAAATTTATTAGCATAAGTTCTCATCATGCTCCCAACTTTAGACTAGTATAAGTAGTCGCGCTCTCCCGCTCTCACTTCTGGCTTCTAAGAGATGCACGCCATCATCCGTCACAAATTCGTGATCAGGTTCTTTACTAAGAAAATATATGTAAGAAAATCTTTATTTCACCCTTTACTAACTTCACATGTTCTCTCTGAGAAAGCTGAATGCATAACTGTTTGAAGTCTCTGTATGATTATGTGGTAGTAGTTGGTTTGCAGCAACAGGAAGCAGTGTTTCTTTTGTCTCAGTCACACAGCACATATGAGCCTAACTCTGCATCAAGAACTATTTCCTAAATATCAGAAGATGCTTCCTGAAAGGTTTTTTTTTTCTTTCTTTTTCCTCCCAGATTTGCCTGCTTAGTTGTTTATGTTCCATGTTTTGTACTTGCAGAAGTTACTTATATTGAGTTTAAAAAATTACATAATGTTTACTTTCTTTTACCGAAACCTAACATGTGTATGAGTTTCTGCAGAACTATTCCTGTCACTATCGAGTCCTGAACCTCATGCAGGTATGTCATCCATAAATATACATTCATCGTAGATTCTTAACACCCACATATAAACTTGTTTATGGTCAGGATTAGTTTTTTTTTTTTTTTTGGTCCCAGATTTGCCTACTTAGTTGTTTATGTTCCATGTTTTCTACCTGCAGAAGTTACTTATGTTGAGTTTAAAAATTACATAATGTTTACTTTCTTTTACCGTAACCTAACATGTGTACGAGTTTCTGCAGAACCATTCCTGTCATTGTCGAGTCCTGAACCTCATGCAGGTATGTAATCTGTAAATATACGTTCATCGTAGATTCTTAACACCCACATATGAGTTGTTTATGTTCCATGTTTTGTACCTGCAGAAGTTACTTATATTGAGTTTAAAAAATTACATGATGTTTACTTTCGTTTACCGAAACCTAACATGTGTATGAGTTTCTGCAGAACTATTCCTGTCATTTTCGAGTCCTGAACCTCATGCAGGTATGTAATCTATAAATATACGTTCATCGTAGATTGATTCTTAACAGTTAACACCCACATATAAACTTGTTTATTGTCAGGATTAGGTGGAGAAGGCCAACCAGCTACCCGAAACTCTAGCGTGGACTCTCGTGCAGGGCAGGTATGTTTGTGGGGATGAGTTTGCTATGTTGACAGTTTTAGGATTATTATCCCTGTTATGAAAACCTCGTTCTCGTCGCTCTCGAAAAAAAAAAAAAAGGATTTGTCAGTGGATTAAATAGGAAAACCTTGATTAGATGGAGAACTGATCTTGTTGCTCCACTTACTTGCCTAGCTAGGGATATTGCTCCTTTGCTTCAAAAGGTTTAATGATGAAATGCACTGATGCTCTATTGTGTTTGCTTTTCTTCTACCAATACCTGTGCTTGGATCTACAACACTAACACTGTATCACTAGTTTCTTCATAGTGGACATCTTTTTCTGTACCTTGATGTGTCCGATACATAAAAACTTCAGCAAAATTTACGGCGGTACTTATTGAGATGCGACACGAGAGCGACGGCGATATCGACTTATATGTTTGTTGTACAATATTAGCAAGCTGTCAATGCCGGTAGTAGTTTAGCAGTTGAGAGAAATATATTCAAACTTCATGCATGGGCCAAAAAGGAAAAAAAAAATTGCAATGCTTCACCTAATTCCAATCTGCCAGATGCATGAACCTGTTAACAGAAATGTCAAATTTGGAATGTTTTTGTTTCTTTATGGGACAAAAACATGCAAATAAACAATTGGACAAAATCATGGGCTGAAGTGATAACAACTAAATCCATAAAAAGGATTTTTTTGACATATTTGGCAATATGACTCGAGTCTTGACCAGTTGCAAAAGAAGAATGAAGAAGTTTGAAGAAGAGGATTTTCTTTTCTTGGTTTGAGAAAGACTAGTCTACATGTACGAAGAGGCGTCATGCGCATAGAACGGGTGGCTGTGCAGCATCGTGAAGACGTCGGGGACGCCTTCGGCGTTGTGGGCGAAGTGAGGCGTTGAGTTGCGGGCGTCGAAAGACGTCATGACCGTCTCGTGGAGCTCTGGAGTGCGCGGGGTGCGCTCGTGGGACGATGATGACTGAGCCAGCGCGGAAACCGTGTGCGGGGGACACGATTTAACTGAGCTGCACGTGTTGGAATGAAAAAAAAAAAAGAAAAAGAAAAAAAAAAAGTATGCATGCATGTCACAAATGTGTCATGGCTACCCTCTCTATTTGACTTTGTTAGATTGTGGGGTTTGAACAAAAGAGAATTCCAAGTAAATGAGCCCCCCTACTTGTGACATTCTTCTTCTTGATTCTTTGGTCAGGTAGGAACACAATGCAAGGGCAAGACCACTCGATCTACCATACTTGTTTGTTTGATCAAGATTGAGTCAAACTTCTTTGTATCATATTAATATCTTAGTAATTAGATGGGTATCAAGAAAGAAAAAATAGTTGTATTGGTGGAGTTTGACTATATTGCAATTTGATTTTTGATTTTCTTCTTCTTGTATTTTTTTTTTTTTTTTTGGTTCCTTATTAATTTTAAGGAGCATTTTTTCAACACTGAGCGCCTGATTTTCAAACCGTGTAGGTCTTTCTTTCTAACGGACCAAAGTGCTTTTTGCTTGGGAAGGTTATATTTTCTCCGGAAGTTTACATAGGAAGCATTAAAGTTTAAAGAAATTGAACTGAAAGCCCTACGTCCCCAATGGTTGGACGTAGGGGTGAGCGTTCGGTTTATTCAGTTTCAACCGAACTAAAATAGTCAAAACTGAATAAACCGAAATTAGCCAAAACTGAAATCGAACCGAATAACGATTCGGTTTATTCGGTTTGTTTAGTTGGACTATTTCTATTGTATAACGAGTAAGGTCCGAAGTTGAAACCGTGGTTAAATAAAATTAAAAATTATAATTTTTATACACGCATTTGTTGTATTTGCATCTAAAGTCAGACTACTTGTTGAACCGTCGAAGTTTGGTTTCAAAATACATAAATAGAATTGTTGCTTTTAAAATATACACATTTTAATTACAACATATGCATAGAATTGAGTGTATTTACATAATTGTACAAGTCTTTTTCGGTTTTCGGTTTTAAGCGAAACGAAACTGAATAAGGAATTTTAGTATTCAAAATCGAAACTGAACCGAATTTTTTTTCAAACCGAACTGAAATTTAGTATTCAAAATATATTTTAGTATAAAATATATTTTCTAAAATTTTAATAACTTATTAATAATCACTTGCTATTTTTTGGCATCTCATGTGGTCCAATATCTGTTCTTTTCGATTTGACTCTAGAGATCATTTTTGGAACCTGGGACATTTATGGAGGTTTGGAGGTTGCATCGTGATTATTTGTGGTATTCTTGACTTGTTGGTATTCCAGAATTCACTGTCTCCAACATCTCAACTCTTCACCAAACACGAATCAGACAAGTATACCTTACCAAATGTATTTCAGTTCATACATATTTGTTATTTTTTTAGTATACTTGTGATTACGACTCTTGGTTCGATACCCTAGTGTCCAAGTGGTATTCGGGTGCGATCGACTATCATAGTCGAACGCGATCGATATTAGTTGTAGATAATATTACCATTTAGGGGCGAGCATTAATCGGTTTTGGACCCGAAAACCGAATCGAATAAGAGATTCGGTTCGGTTTAAAAAAATTCTGTCCGATTTCGGTTTTCAAAGTACAAAAAATTCTTATTCGGTTTCGGTTTTGGGTTTCGATTTCGGTCCAAAACCGAAAACCGAATAAGAATTATAAATTATGTAAATACCCTCAATTTTAAAATGTGTATATTTTGAAAACAACAATTCTATGTATGTGCTTTGAATTATAAATTTAATAATTTAACAATTAGTCCAACTTTGTGCGTAAATTTAAAATTAACAAATGTGTGTATCAAAATTATAATTTAATTTTAATATAATTTAGAGAAATTTTGAGTCGCACCCCACTTGTTTTATCCAAATTCAAGGTGCACCCCACTTTTTTACCATAATGCAAGACACCCCCCACTTTTGACGAAAAACGTCCAAAACTGACGGTCAAAGGGTTTGACCAATATTTTTTGACGAAAATGCCCTCGTCTCTCTCAAACCCAAACTCATTGTTGTTGCTGCTGCTGCTGTGGGGGGGGGGGGGGGGGGCTGCGGTCGGGGAGGGGGGGCGGCGAGGTCGAGGAGGGGGGGCGAGGTCGGAGAGGGGATGGCGGCGGCGACGGTGGGGGGTAGGGTGGGGCGGCGAGGTCGGGGGAGGGGGGGACGAGGTCGAGGAGGGGGGCGAGGTCGGGGAGGGGAGGGCGGCTGCGGTCGGGGAGGGGGGGCGAGGTCGAAGAGGGGGGGCGAGGTCGGGGAGGGGAGGGCGGCAGCAGCGGGGCGGTGGTGATGGTGGTGGTGGTGATAGTGAAGGTGGTGATGGTGGTGGTGGTGGTGAACGTGGCTGCCGCTGCCGCCCTCCCCTCCCCGACCTCGCCCCCCCCCCCCCCCCCCGACCTCGCCCCACCCCCCTCCCTCCCAGACCGCGGCCCCCCCCTCCCCACCCAGCAACAGCAGCAGTGAGTTTGGGAGAGACGAGGGCATTTTCGTCAATAAATATTGGTCAAACCCTTTGACCGTCAGTTTTGGACGTTTTCCGTCAAAAGTGGGGGGTGTCTTGCATTATGGTAAAACAGTGGGGTGCACCTTGAATTTGGATAAAATAAGTGGGGTGCGACTCAAAATTTCTCTTTTTTAATTATGATCCCAATTTGGATCCGATTTATTAATTCCAACCGAACAAACCGAATAAACGGAATAAACCGAATTTGTTATTCGGTTCGGTTTCGATTCTGAATTTTTAAAATTTCGGTTTATTCGGTTTTGACAATTCGATTTGGTTGAAACCGAATAAACCGAACGGTCACCCCTGTTACCATTGATAGAATTTATGTAGTGACTATTTTGGTAACTTGGTGTATCCATAGAATACGGACACAGTTCCACGATGAGGTTTCATACTTGCATTTACATTAGAGCACATACATCCATACTCACGTGTATAGTGTTGTGAATAGGATTATGGATTTGGCATCATTCATGGACTCGTGAATTTCTCGTGGACTACTCATGGATTATTCATAAATACTATATCTTGATTTGATATATCATGGACACGATTTGGACAGTATCATTGGTTGGGGAGGATGGTTACAGGATGTTGTCACGCTCCGACCAGAAGATCGATAAGTCGTCAGCCACCGGACGTGACGTCGTACAAACATAAGTTGCTTGTACAAGGCACGATATTGCACAATAACAAAATATGCTGAACCGAGAGTAAAACAGTGGAACTGTAATGTAGAAACCAAATTAATAAACACAATGAAACAAGAACAAAATCTTTCCTTTATTGATACATTGCAGCGGAATACAAAGTGAGGCTCTTATTGGCCAACTTGGCTTACAACTTTTGAAACTGAAAAGAATTATAATGACTCCATGCCACGTTCGTTCTCTGATTTAGTATTCCTGAATTTTCGGTATTTATTATTTTTTTTTTACAAGATTTATTTAACTTGTAATGTCTTTTGAATTTTTGCGTATTTTGTTTGTTGTATTTTCGTGACTGGATTTTGTTGATATGGGAGATTACTTGGATAATTCTTTTGTTCAATGAATTCTTGTGTTTTGTGTTTTCTCTTGGATGACTGAGATGGATTGGAAAGCCATGGATTGATGGGGTGACGATTTGGATGGAAGGGGTTTAGACCCACTTCATATAGGAAAATTTTATCGAAAACACTACGTGGCCCGCGGTTTTGGCCCGCCAACCAAACCGCGGGCCACGCGTCAGCCATTTACTGGCCCCCCCCCTGTTAACGTGGGGCCCGCGGCCAAAAATTTGGCCAGTAAATGGCTGATACGTGGCCCGCGGTTTGGTTGGCGGGCCAAAACTGCGGGCCATGTAGCATTGTTGAAATTTTATAGGCACTTTATTTTTTACTTAGGACAGTCCATTACTTCAGGACAATCTTTTTTTTTTTTTTTTTTGCAATTTTTACTCTTGAACACCCAAAAAAATTTATGGGGCTGCCCACATCCCTCTTCCCCCCTTCCCAACCTGGCGCGACCCCGTCGTTGTTGCCTCTTCGACTCCTTCTAGGCTCTGGCACGACCCTGCCGTCTGCCGTTGTCGCTCCTCCGTCGCCCGCGCCCTCCTCCGCGACTGCGGTTCCTCGCTCCTCCCCGCGCGGCTACGACATCTAGCTCCTTTACACAGCTGCCTCCGTCGGCGACCCCGCCTTTGTCGTCGAGCTCCTCGACACCGACTCCCTTCTTGTCTTCGGCTCGAGGGGGTACAACGTGACCAACATGTTCTACGTGGCCGCGGCTGGCAGGAGCATGGAGATGTTCACGGTGCTGTTCGACCACGTTGTGCACTCGAGGGGAGGGAGTGTGGACGGCGTCATGAGGGGGGAGATGGTGCACAGAGCACTGCACGTTGTGGCGAGAGGAGGGGGCTTGGAGATGACGAGGAAGCTTCTCGACGATTGCGTACATGGCCGAGGCGGGGATGGGGACGTGCTGCTGCTGGGATATAGAGATGTTCAGGAGGAGGCGGAGGAGGAAGGAAGGAGGAGGATGAATGTTGAAATATTTGACAGTCCTAAAAAATATTGGAAGGACTGCCAAAATATTTGACAGTCCTAAAAAAAATGGGTTAGCCTGAAACAATTCTTTCGATGGCAAACTTCTAAATAGGTATAAAGTAAAAATTGGTCTAGCCTAAGTAATTTTTGATATATCTTTATAATTTTCCTTCGTATAAATCCATTTTTCATTCTCTCTCTCCCCTCATTTCACTTTCTTCTTTTTCTTTGTTCTTCCGCTCTTCTTTTCTCCTGCTCAAGAAGCTTGTAGCTTAGCCTTGAGGCCTAGAGGATGATTTTCGGAACCCCTCTTGATGGTGGATTGGAAGACTAGGATTGCAACTTTACCTAAGGCAAGAACATATCTCACGAAGTGAGAAAAAAAAGAAAAAAAAAAAAAAAAAAAACCTTGATTTTCCTTCATATTTCGTTTCCTTTGATACCTTGCGTATATGTGTATCTTGAGGATTTCCAAAGAACAACTAATCGCTAATCAGTTACCAACTAATCACATGGTTTAACTAATACAAATTAATTAGTATATTCCAAGAAAGATTCCTTTCTTAATTTCTAAATTCTTTTCAAGAGAAAATGTTAATCATATAATATATAAGACATTCAAATCTAGACCTTAGGAGTTGTCAAGCTGTTTGGAACTTATGAAACTTAGGCTGTGTTTGATTGGGCTTTTTTTCCATGGAAAATATTTCGATCACAAATTTTCCACCAATTGTAGTGTTTGATAGCTTATATTTTCCATGGAATTATTTTCCAAAAAACTATCATTTTTTATATTTTCTTCTAAAATGGTGGGAAATGAAACATGTCCACCCATAGAAAAATATCATTTTTCATGGAAAAAAAAAAACTATTTTCCGTCGAAAATAATGACAATCAAACACCCAAATTAAGTTTTACATGAAATTTTTTTAAAATTCCATAAAAAAAATTTCCTAGAAAAATAATTCCATGAAATTAATTTTTTTTCCACATATTTTCTACCTTGCAATCAAACAACCAAAGAATGCAACCAAGTTCTTGTTCCCTCCTAACCCAACCAAGTTCTTGTTCCCTCTTTCCTGAGTAATTCTTTTGGTTTGGAAATTGCAATTTTCTATTTGATTTTAGAAGTTCCTCCAAAATCGTAATGCCTAAGAGCATCATTAGTAAGGCCCAACCCATTTTCTAGATTTAGAATGTAGGAGCCCATATTATAGAATAGTAAGATCCATCATAGGTTTCGATTTCTAGATTTTTCAGACCCAACCCACCCATAGGAGCTATAGGTTGGGCCTGAACATTTCTAGATTCAGAATGTAGGAAATCATTTTGTAAAATAGTAAGTGCCAAATTGAAGTCCAATTCTAGATTTAGTTACATTATTATTTTTTCACATCAATTTTTGACCACACAATCTTTGGGACCAGAGCTCACTTTATCATTTTCTACTATTCTCATACAAATCCAACTCATTCTACATTTACTTTTTTTTTTTTTTTTGAATTTTTGGGTCCCAAATTGCATTTGAGAGTCTCAACTACTAATGATGCTCTAATCAAGTTTTTTTTTTTTTTTCGGGTAAGTTGAGATTTACCAACAGGTTCCAAGATTTTTTTTTAAAGAAAAAGTATCAGCTGTGATGGTAGAAATTGTTGTTGTTTCTCAAAAGCCTACAACAAAAACAACTTTTGACAGTCGATGGAAAACTGTTGTCAAAAGTTATTTCAAATTTGATTTTTTTTTTTTTTTTTTTTTTTTTACAAATTGTTGTTACCAATTAATTTGGAAGTTTTATCACCAAAAAAAAAAAGTGAAATAAATAATCTCAAACCTAACATTGTTGGAGACACATTTTTTAGAAATTATTCAGTGAGCCTGACTCACCACGTGACAGTGGTAGGCTTTGATTCTCCTCCATTAGTGCATTGTCACACCAATTTCAATTATTTTTTTCCCTCTAATTTAGGTGAATGGTACGATAATGCTCTATGTAAGATCATCATTAGTAAGACCCCCATCCCAGTTTTTAGATTCCAGATTCAGAATGTAGGAGCTCAATTTGTAGAATAATAAGAACCATCCTAAGTTTCAATTTCTAGATTCTCATGCCCAATTTTGGTTGGACCTGAGAATTTTAGATTCATAATATAGGAAATCATTTTGTGGAATATATTTATATTATAATTTTTTCACATTAATTTTTAATCATACAATTTTTATAATCAAAACTTATTTTATTATTTTCTATATTCTCATTAAATTCAACCATTCTACATTTACTTCTTTCTTTTTTCCCTCAACATTTTGGATTTATAAAATTGCTCCACACGGCCACGTGGTGAGCCGGGCTCACCGAACTAGGGCTGTAAAATGGACAAAGTATTCCGTTGTCCGTACGTGTCCGGCTTGATAAATGGTTCGACCGTGGCCGTCCGATTGAATTAATGAACAGAGCTTGGACATTTTTTTTGGTCCGTTTAAAAATCGGATCCGGACACGGTCATGTCCATGTCCGGTCCGAATTTGTCCGCGGACCGTCCGATAGTGGAGACTCATTTTAGTTTTGCATCAATTATGTGGTATCATTTTGGTTTTGCATCAATTTTTGGCTGTTCAGTCTTAATTTTCATTAATCTTTTACCATTGTTTGTTTTATTCTATAAACTTCAATTGTCTTTTCTTTCAACTTTATTTTTTGTACCAACTATCGAAGTATTTTGATAAAATAACAGCTTTAACAATATATTTATTTTGTCCGCGGACCGTCCGATTGAATTAACGAACAATGGTTGTCCGTGTCCGTCCGGTCCAAACTCGAACAGTGGAATGTCCGTGTTCGTTCGTCCGAACTCATTTTTATTTACGGACCGAACACGGATAGTGGACTGTCCGTGTCCGTCCGATTTACACCCCTACACCGAACAGAGGAGGTGACGTGACGCAGCACAGAAGTACACGTGCCACTCCTTCAGCACGTACACCTGGACGGGACCGGAACCCATCATGCGCATGCACACACACCAGCAGAACTCCATCACGAGCCCCCCGGTCCCGCCCGCGCACGTGACGTCACCCACCGGCAGACCGGGCCCCACATCAGCGTCCCGTCAACGTCGTTCCAGATTTTCCTCGGGGGGTAAAATCGTCATTTGAGCGATATTAAAAACTTGTTACGTTTGCATATATATCCTTTTGTAAACTCATTTTTAGCTTTCATACTCTTACAACATTTATGGCGAATTATTGACATTATTGTACCAAAGCTTTTTTTCACTTCCGTACATTATTAATTGATCTTGTCGTAATAAAATCTTTTTTTTTTTTTTACCTTCGAATATCTGGTTTATAATAATATTATTATTAAAAAAAATCCAATCTGCTATTTAAGTTGTCCTAAATTTGAAACAAATTTTCAATTTTTTATAAACACTTCTAAACCTATCTCACTCGAATAAAAAAAAAAAGTAAAGAAAAAAAAAAATCAAAAGTCGGACTGGACATTCGTATCGATAACATTCAAGAGAATAATAATAATAATAATAATAATAATAATAATGTTAATCTTTTTTTAGATTAAATTATAACTTGATATTTTTAATTATTTAAGTTTTTCAACATTTAATTTTGATAGATATCAATTTGATACCTAAAAAATAAAAAAGACAAAACCATCCCATTTCTTCACCCAATCCCAGTCCTCCCTCCATCTGATCGTCCTCCCCCGGCTGGACCACCCCGCACGCCCTCCTCCTGCTCCGCGCCTCAACTCCGTCTTTGGTTTCTTCGTCGCGCGTTGTCGCTACCACCGTCGTCGAAGGGAGGGAGAGGGAACGCGGCACGGTTGGGGTAGCGGCAGAGTGGGGGGAGGTTGGCGTCGCGGGAGTGGTGTAGCTGGTTTGGGGGAGAGGGAGAGAGAGAGGGAGGAGGGACGAAAATAATTATGTTATTTTCGTTTTTTTAGGATATCAAGTTGATACGTGTCAAAGTTGGAGGTATAAAGTTACAAAAATTAAAATAGTTGCGGGTATTAATTTATAATTTATCCAAAATTCTATTCAGTTTGGAGTTTTACAGGGGTGTAGATGCAAAAATACTTCCTTTAAATTACTAGGGGTCTTTTCGAACTGGATGTCCGTATAGGAACTGACAACAACCAATGAAAAAGTGAAACACATGCGTCCGGTCACGTCACTCTGACGCAACCGACGGCTACGATCCTTCGTTTCCTTTTTAACGGCCACGATCCGTTACGATTTTGAGGTCTTTTAAGTAAATTTCCATTCACTCTCCCCCTTCATTTTTTTGCACCATTACCTATTTTTTTTCTTCTTCTTCTTCTTCTTCTTCTTCGAGAGCTCTTCCAATGGCGATTTCGAGCGACGAGAGCTCGTCCGCGCTCAAATTCCTCCTCTAGAGACCATAATGTGAGTTCAGTTTCGAGTTTTTGCTTCTTTTCTTCTCTAGAATGCTAGTTATTTCCGTTTCTGGAAACCCTAGTTTCTTTCTGTGAGCAGTTGTTGATGGAGCTGTGGAGCTGTTCTCGAAGCTAATTGGTCGAGATGAACTCGAGTTTGGGTCTGGGGGAGCACGATGAGAATGGTAATTTGTTGGAGTTTTTTTTTGGGTTGTGATTAGTGAGGAAAAAAACGTGAAAGATTTGATTTTTTTTTTTTTTTTAGGAGCGGAGGAGGAGAAGAGGAGCTTGGACTCCGAGCTGTGGCACGCGTGCGCTGGGCCGCTGGTCTGCCTGCCGACCGTCGGCACGCGCGTCGTCTACTTCCCTCAGGGCCACAGCGAGCAGGTGAGGAAGTTTCTACCGAGTGTTCTTCTCAAAGTCGGGAGCTTTGTTTAGTTTGTAGCTATGTTTGCACGGGCTGGACGTTGATTTTGGCTGGGTGTCCGTGTCGTGTCCGATACTTGTCTGATTATTGAATGTTATGTTTCCATTGTGAGGGAAAAAAAGGTTGCTGTGTCGACTAACAAGGAGGTAGAGGGCCACATTCCGAATTATCCGAACTTGCCGCCTCAGCTGATTTGCCAGCTACACAATGTCACAATGCATGTGAGTTCTTTTTCTTTTCGATTTTTCGATTCTTTTCGGTTTCATGTGACGAAAGGATTTTGAATGTCAAAATGTCACATTTGCAGGCAGATGTGGAGACTGATGAAGTGTATGCTCAGTTGACCCTGCAACCATTAAACCCAGTAAGAATCGAATGCACACACACACACATTGGTTTCATTGGTGATGAGTTTTTGTACTCATTGAGAACAATTGGTGTTACTTTGCAGCAAGAACAGAAGGATACTTATGTGCCCATTGAGATGGGCATCGCGAGCAAGCAGCCGACAAACTACTTCTGCAAAACTCTTACGGCAAGCGATACAAGCACCCACGGAGGGTTCTCCGTTCCTCGGCGCGCGGCGGAGAAAGTGTTCCCTCCCCTGGTTTGTGGGTCATGTGCATGTTGCACGCTTGTGCAACAGTGTTCTGTAAAACAATGCTGTTAGAAATGATTAACATGGCAACAATGGATGTTTGTTTCAGGATTTCTCTATGCAGCCACCAGTGCAAGAGCTTATTGCTCGGGACATTCATGATGTGGATTGGAAGTTTAGGCATATCTTTAGAGGTAATCCTACTTATCCAAAACTGAATTTCGTCTAGCACTAAATTAAACCTTATATCAACCTTATTCTAATCTTAGCCTTGTTGAGCTTAGTAGTAGCTCATGTTGAGTTCTAGGAAATTATTTATTTTCTGTATTTTCATGTTTGTCTCCATCATGAGTCACCCTGCAACATAGTGTGACCGTAGACATTCATGCAGCTTTAGAAGAATAGAGGAGATGGCAATGCTGATACACTAAAACAATTTATCCGGTGCGTAAAATCTCTGCATGACTGAATGTACGACCTACAAGTATGTTCTACTGAAAATTGAGACCCTTCTTTACCAAATGCATCCAAAATCCATAACCAAATTTGAAGCCCAGCTTGCAATTATGAGAGCCCCAACACTGCAAAAGTAACCCACAATGGCCTTGAGTTTCAGCCAGTTCGAACTCGTCGTTGATGAAAATAAAATATTAAAAAAAGCACTTTCAGACCTACAATGGTTCGGAAGAAACATCTTAAGCCAATTTCAAGACCTACAATGTTCGAAGGAGTATTCTTCAAAGAGTTCTGAAGATGCATCAAAAGGATAGACACAAATTATATGCATGAAGTTTCTAAAGAAATCTGTCGCGCCTTCGGAAACGCTACCAATTATCCAACTTTCAAACATTTCCAAAAGAAAGGAAATTATTCTTTGGTTATTTGAGAGTGTTGGAAATATGGGACGTAGAGCGGTCCTTGGAACTTACTATGCAAAATTTCCTTCATCTGAATTCATCTTGGATTGAATTTCTTTGGATACACCGCTAGAGTAGAAAGGGGCGCTTCTGAATTTATCTCATCCATTATTATTTCAATTTCTCTTTGTTTGATAGTAACTTAATCCTTTAATAAAATACTCGTTATACCAATAAATATAAAGAACGAATTAGGCATTAGTTCAAAATTCGTGATAAGAATTCTGTATGTATAGATATGGATGACAAAAAAATAAGAAATAAAAATATTTTATTATTTTCATCCATTTTTTATCATTTCCTTTTTTCCTGGTCTTCTTTCTCAGAGGAAGGTACTCTAAAAAAAGAAAAAAAAAAGATTAATTCGTTTTTGATAGTCATTTCTTTAATCAATGAATAGGAGCATACTCTAGATCGGAATCGCGGGGAAGTACTGCTTCATCATTTCTACTAACTTAGAGCCCTCATTATGATTCACCCAATTCTTTATATATGGTTTCCACCTATTTTTGTCTTGTTTTATACCCTTCCGCTTTCATGGATGAATTATGCCTATTTTCATATCTACAGTCCTCTATTGGTAATTGGATATATACTGGCTACTGAATCAAGCAAATTATGATAAATATGCTTGTTCTTCTTCTACTTGAGGCTATAAGAAACATGTTGAGAAAGGATAGCCATCCTCTTGGGACTAAAGAACGAGAAAACTGAACTACTAAGTCTACCAACTCTAAGAAAGCACCTAGCTATCTTGTAGATTGTCAAGATAGGCCTAATCCTTTTACACAAAGCTTGTTGAATTTTTTTTTTTCAGTCAAACACTCTACACAATCAATAATGACAAATGCTCCGGCAGTAATACAAAGATCTGCCTTTACCTCAAATGAGAAATCGACATGTCCGGGTGAACCGGTGATATCGATAAGATACTCTTTTCCTCTTTTCCCGCCCTTGAAGTTCTTCAAAGATTCATCTCAGCACTTCAGCAGCCACAAGAGAACCCGGGCCGTATGAGTAACTTACCATAATCGACATTCTATGACAGACATGTTAGTTTATTATGCTTCTTGTCCAGAATGGCACGAAGGCCTTCAGCTGTAAACTTCACCATCTTGGCTGCTCTTAGGGATTCAGTGTAGTGAAAAAAGTTTAATTTTGATCGATTTCTCTCTGAACCAATCTTTGAGTTCCACATGCTTTAAATATTTGATAGTTCAGAAAAGTGGACATATATCCATCTACATGCCTCCTGAATAATCCTCTATTTCTTAAGATAGAAGAATTATGTGCATCTAATCCTACTGATTAGGGAAGTAAAGCGCAGGTGGGTGAATATTTCTAAAACATTCTCAGCAGAAAAAATATGCTATCAAAGCTTGGTATCCTACAAAACATGGTTTGAGAGGTTGTTATCATAGAAAAAACATGATAGCCGAATTTGGAAACAACATCTACATCAGACCATAAATAGTTCTTTTTTGGTGTGTGCGAGTTTGGAAACAAAATCTACGTCAGAGCCATAGAGAGTTCCTTTTGAGAACAAGGTTGGGATCAAGAAGATCCTAGGCAAATTTGCCGGACGCCTAGTCCGCCTAGGCTGTCCGAAACAAAATAAACAAAAAAAATCAAATTGAAAATTGCAGCAATTGTTTATAAAACCCAAAACACTACATAGTCGGGTGGGTACCTAGGCGGGCATCGGACGGGCACTGGGCGTCTAGGCGCTGCCTAGAACCGATTTTTAGAACACTGAACATCCCTGACATTCTGAGAATAATATGGCACCAAATAGATGATAGACTGCGGTAGCTCACATGTAAACTTTAATGATACCATTAATCATTTGGTCATTGCGCATGAAGTTGGAAACAAATCAAGCATTAGTGGCCCTTGTCATACACTGCTATGTTTAGAGGCTTCACCTATCGAGAAGTAAAACAAATAGTCAAACTTTCCTAGAGCATCACGATCAACAAAGAACAAAAAAAATCTGATGGTTTCTCATGATACCATTAATCATTTGGTCATTGAGCATGAAGTTGGAAACAAATCAAGCATTAGTGGCCCTTGTCATATACTGCTATGTTTAGAGGCTTCACCTATCGAGAAGTAAAACAAATAGTCAAACTTTCCTAGAGCATCACGATGAACAAAGAACATAAAAAAAATCTGATGGTTTCTCTTGAAACTAAAGCTATAACAACAGTATCACTTCGTATCTTGCTTTCAGCTGAATGGCATGAGTCTCTTAGCAGTTGCCAAAAATATAGAGACTAAGAGTAGAACAATCAGTCCCAACAACTTCATATACAAAAGTCCAGAGCCTGGGTGTGAAAGGACGAGCAATAAAAATGAGAAACTGATTCCTTATGGCATATATATAATGAACACCAGTTGCAAAGTGAGAAACCTCTGTTTTGAAAATTATCACATGAGCAATTTGTTTAACAAGACATTGATTCCTTATGGCATATATATAATGAACACCAGTTGCCAAGTGAGAAACCTTTGTTTTGAAAATTATCACACGAGCAATTTGTTTAACAAGACGAGCCAAGCAAGAAATTTCACTTTCAGAGGCACTAAGGTATTTCCAAATTAATTTAGCAAAGGTGGAAAAAGTCCCACCGTCGTGTAGTTTTCTTCACATAACTTGATAAAATATTCTCTGAAGAATTCTCTCTATTTTCTTTGGCCGAGACAATGCCTCAGTGAAATTTGATACGATGTAAATGCAAAATTTTGAAGTTCGTAATTGATATCTATCATACAATCCTATTAAATTTAGTGTACAAGTGCCATATATTATTCTTCCAAGTCTTGTGTCGACACAATAACATCTTGGTCGGAGTGCAAACTGAAAAGATGAGGATATATGTTAGCATGGTTTAAAGTATCGGTCGATACCGATCCGATACGGTCGATACTCATACGGTCGTGTGCCGCTCCGATATCGACCGATACCCGATACTGACTGATACCGACATTGGAGGTCTCTTTTTCGGTTAATTCGACAAAGAAAATTAAACGAAAAAGACAAATCAACAAGATTTTAAAGCATAATAAGGTTGTAAAAGCATGTAAAAGAAGAAAATCAATCTATTATATGTAAACCAATCGGGAAGGTTGACTAGTATTTCATTTAATTTCAAAATTACTAAGAAATAACACTGAAAATACTTAAAATTATGCCTAAATGAATAAATATATGGTTTTTAATGTAAATAGTTTATTAATAATTATTTGTTTTCCGATACCAAAAAATTCGATACTCTGATCCGAAACCGGCCATACCATTGATATCGCCGATATCAATACTCATAGAAATAGTCCAATACCGATTCCGATACTGATATTGTGAACCTTGTATATTAGCAAAAGAACTGTGACAACCCATAAATTATTCCAGAATTGGATAGTATTGCTATCTCCGCGTGACAAAGATACCTTGTGCAACAAATTTGTAAGTACATCCTTCCATAAATGAGAAGTTGCAGGGAAAACATTTTTGATGAAACGTCTCAAAAAGGCAATCTAGTGTAAAACTTTTCCAAAACTAATCTGACCAATGGTTTTTGTGCCATTTATTAATTTTCATCTCCATTTAGCTAAGAGAGCCAAATTAAAGTGCTTCAAATTTAGGATACCTAGACCGCCTTCTTTTTTACTCTTATAGACGATTTCCATTAATCATACATTGCAAAGGCGAGGTGGTATTGATGAGGACATCGAGACGCACATCCGTCACCCTTGGCGTGTGTACACGAGACGTAGAAGACGTGGTATGATGAACCCCACCATCAATCAGATTTGTCTTTGATATGGAGATTCTACTTTGTTTTATTTTATTTGGATAAGTTCTAGATTTGTTAGTAGCTATCCTTTAGTTGGATTTTACTCTTTTTTTAGTCCCACATCGGAAGTTGCAATTTTCTTTTCAATTGCTGCTATATAAAGGAGACATGTCTATTGGAGAAAAACAACTTATAAAATATTGAAATAATAAATGCATGATTTTTGCAATAGCAATTATTGGTGTGTTTGTTATGATTGAGATATGATGCCCAATCCAACCTAGGTGCGGAGGTTGAACCCTGCCATAGTTCAATATATTTTATTCTCTCTTCGCACAAAAGTTCAAACACCATCATTTGTCCTAAGCTGCTGTCGACCTCGCCACCTTCACCATCACTGAAATTCTATTCATTGCTTACCATCGTCGTCCTTGTGATCGTCATCGTCGCTTGCCTCCGTCACCGTCAGCTATCTCCTTCACCACCAACATCAACCGACAGTCGGGTTTCTACCAGGTGCAAGGTACTTTTCTTTTTTCAATTTATTAAATATTGTTAGAAACCATCGGTCTCTAAAGAAAAATATCTAATATATTGTTAATTTTTGCTGTCCACAAATATTAAGAGAATAATTATGCTTGAAATGACACAAAAAACTATTTCCATATTAATCTTAAGATTGCGATAAAAATAGAATATTTGGATTACAATATTTTTTGAAAGATTATTTGGCTTTGAATTATGCATGCTAATCATCTGATCACAATAATTTCTACATCATCTTCTATAAAATCAAATGTTGAAATTAATTCTGCTTCTTGGTGAACGTATTTTGTACAACTCGAATGTTGAATCTGTACCTGCACAAAACATATATCACATCATTTGGTATCAAAGCATGGTTTGTGCATTTAGTTAGTAGGTCATTTTGCATAAAATATTTTAAGGGTAAATTCCTACACGATATGGTTGGGATTTTATCACATATACATTTTCCAAAAAACTACATTGAAATAAATTTAAAATTTATTTAGACATTAGTCTTAAGGATTTCTTGTGTTAGTGCCTCGGGGTTGCAACCAGACGAAGCTCATTAGTACTTTGAAGGAAGTGGTTGTGGTGTAATATCAGTGAGCCTCGTGCCACTGAAAGGGTTCATTCACTTAATCCGAAAAAGTTTAGGAGGTAGTTTAGTTTGTCTAATCAACTTAGGTTAATTCTAAAAAATCATCGTTCACAATCTCAAGATAACTGGTTGATTGCATCATATAGATTATATTTTATAATAAGATTGCATTAGGATTTTTTTTTCAATTTCATATAGACTAGGGTCATCTAGTACATGCCCATCTGTAGCGGACTCTCTTATTTGTTAGACGACTTAAGCAATAACATGGATGACAACATGGATCCAAACTTACTAAAGATAATTGACCGACATGCTATTTTAAACAATACTCTCGCTAACTTCAAAAAGGAAACTCAAGACTTCCAAACAGAGATCCGAGAAAGACTTGATAGGCTAGAAAGACAAAATAGTCAAAGCTCTTCTCGAGACAAAGCCCTCTTCCTCAGGGCAAAGTTTTCCTCCTCATAGACAAAGTTCTCTTTGTAATGATTTCTGTGATCATCGTAATGATTTTCATAACCTTCGTAATGATTATCATCATACGGACTGTGACGATTCACGATCTCTAAATCGTCAGCCGGATTATGGAGGAAATAATTTTGATCCGGATGAACGATACCTAAAAAGCATCAAGATTGATGCTCGTCCCGATCCTCAATACTTTCTAGATTGGATTAGAGGAATGAACAACTACTTTTAAGTGGTATGGCATGTTTGATGCGAGGAAGATTCAACTTGCTAGTATGAAGCTGACTGAACAAGCGAGCCAATGTTTGTCCAATATTGAATTGTTGAGACAAAATCGAGGGCAGTAGTACATCCAAACCGAGCAAGAAATAAAGAAAGAATTCTAAAAGAAGTACTTGACACACTCTTTTTACCCTCGAATGGTAGATAAGTGGAACCAGTTTACTGAAGGCAATAAGTTTGCGATAGAGTACATAGCTAAGTTTAATGATTTCTTAGTGAGATGCAGCATACTTGCATATGTGAATCCATATCATGTTCCTTCTAGATTTAGAGCAGGCTTACGAGACGACCTTCGAGCTAAACTTTTTGCTCGACAAATATGGACCCTAAAAGAAGCTTATCGTTTAGTTAAGGATTTAGAGGAAGCCAGATCACGTCATAGCTTTAAGAGTTACGATTTTACAAGTCGTAATGATAAATCATCTTCGAATCAATATCAAGGTAAGTCATGGAGTCGCAACCCAAGTAAATCATCAAATTAGCCCTAATATAAGTCTACTCACAGTTCTTTCCAGCCTAAAGTAGAGCATAAAGACAAAGGCAAGGGTGTAGAACAAGGTTACTCAAAGGTGGGACCTACTACTAAGTGTTATAGGTGTCAAGGGTATGGACACGTTGCGTCCCAATGTGGAAGTCCATTCAAGGTCGTCCTTATAGAGGAATCCATCAATGTTAGGTTGAAAATGAAGATTTTTTACTTTGAGTATCAGAATGATAGGAACTTCGTCTTACGAAGGAAGTGAGGCTGAAGAAACTGTCATAGGTTGTGGTATAGGTACTTGGAGTTCCACTGGATTGTCTGTTGTTAGGTGCACATTTTTTCAGCCTAAGCCTAAGATTATTGACGATTAGCGACGTACTGCAATTTTTCACACCTTTGTAAAACTTGACAACAAGAGTTGCAAGAAAATCGTTGATAGTCGAAGCTGCATCAAATTCAATCTCATTGTCAATTTTGTCCAATGTTGATTTGAAAGTCGAACCCTATCCCCAACCTAATAAGATTTTATGGATCAATGCTACAACACTACACGTTAAGGAAAGATGCCTTCTGTCAGTTGAGTTTGGTATCTACAAGGACACAATTTGGTGTGATGTGTTGGCCATGGATATGGGTCACATTATTCTTGGTCGACCTTGGTTGTTTGACAAGGACGTGTTTATCTACGATCGCTCAAATACATGTGTGTTTGAACATGAGGGTAATTTTTTTTCCCTCGCAACCAAAGACGGAGCAAGCATGGAAGAAACCTGTTGCAACCAAGCAAACTAAGAAAATTCCCTTAGTCAATGCCAAGGAGATAGATTGTGAAATGGACAAGGGGACTCCATCTCTGCTCTTGCTGCTCAAGAAGTCCCTGAGGCATTCAACAATCACATTTTAATTGTAGTGGATCGATTTTCGTAAGAGGCCAACTTTATACCATGTTCTAAGACTTCCTATGCATCAAGAGTTGTAAAACTTTATTTTGATGGAGTTGTTAGATTACATGGCCCGCCTACAATTATTGCCTAATAGGGATGTGAAATTCATTAGTTATTTTTGGAAAATCCTATAGTATACGATGAACACTAAGCTAAAGTTCTATACTGTTTTTAACCCTCGAACTGATGGTCAGACTGAGGTTGTTAATCGAAGTTTAGGGAACTTGTCGTGAAGAACGCTCGTTGACAAAAACTTAAGGGGTTGAAATCTACAGTTTATCGATGAGTTTGCATACAACAATTCGGTCAATATAACAATAGGCATGAGTCCAACTGAGGTAGTATATGGATACAAGCCTAGACAACCTATAGATCTTGTTCGCATGACACATTACTATAGAATATCACAATCCGCATATGCATTTGCATCACACATACATGATCTACACAAGAAAATTAACAATTGAATTGAATAAAGTAACACTAATTAGAAAGCTCGAGCTGATCTAAGCAGACGATATAAGAAATTTGACGTAGGAGACTATGTGATGGTTCGGATACGTTCGGAACGGTTCCCTCCGGGAACTTTAAAGAAGTTGCATGCTCGTGATTCATGTCTTTTTAAAATCTTGAGGGAAATTAATACCAATGCTTATGTTTTAGGTCTTTCAGATCATCTTGACATCAATCCTACGTTTAATATCGAACAAGGTTCTAAACGGCGGTAGACGGGTGCGCGACGGAGACAGTCCGCCTACCGCCTAGGCCGTCTAGACGGTCGATACATTTTGAACATTTTTTTACTATTTTACCACTATTTTTTTGCATAATATGCATATTTTAAGGGTGTTCTATGCATAACTAAGTTGTAGAACGAAGATTTATAAAGTTTTAGTTTTGTAAAAGTGAACCATAGTCCCATAGTATTTACAAACCTTTTTTGGCCAAAATATCTTGTTAGGTATTGCTCCGCCTAGGCGCCTGCCTACGCCGCCTCACCTTCGCCTATGCCACCAACCTCCGTTGGCCGCATACTCGACCGCCTACCGAAAAGCGGTGTGGAGAGAGCGCCTACAGCCTAGGCGGTCGCCATTTAGAACATTGATATCAAAGATCTAGTTGCATGCTCGTGGATCTCTCAAAATTTTGACCTGAAAATTCACTTGTTGATGAGTCTGACCCCGAGCCTACTTTTGAGAGATCCTCATTACCTCCCCTTCCAAATATTCCACCTACAGCAGATGAAATTAATAATATTTTCACTATAGTAAAAATCAGACTAGTCGGCCGACTAGTCCCCGACTATTTTCCGACTAGTCGGTAGTCGGCCTTCGCCGAAAAAATAGGCTAGTTGGCAAAAAAAAGGCTCAAACAATAATCGGACCTAGGCAGCCGACTAGGTGGCTAGACGGGCCTAGTCGGCCGACTAGGCCTTGGTTCCTGAAAAAGGATAAAAAAGATCAAAATTTGACCCGAAATTCAGTTCTTTCAAAAACCTAAAAGTAACTGACATAGAAGGAAAAAGAAGAGAAGTTCCAAAAAATATGCATACCAAGGACATATATTGCGTATATTTTTTTAGGTACTTAAGTTAATACTTTGATGACATATAACATATATTTTTTTACTGCATATTTTTTTTTACTGCACACGCATACACACACACATATATAAACTCAAACTGACCGACTAGCGATTTTTACAACCTTGAATATTTTAGATGATGAGATCATATCTACTAGAGATGGTAGAATCCGACGACATTGGTATCTTGAAAAAGGCGGCCTAATTCTCATGACACTTATACTTGATTGAGATGAACTCCAGCACATAGATCTCGACATCTTAGAGCAGTGTGAGAGCTTTGATATGGAGATTCTTACTTTGTTTTATTTTATTTGGATAAGCTCTTGATTTGTTAGTAGCTATCATTTAGTTGGATTTACTTTTTTTAGTCCCATATCGAAAGTTGTAATTTTTTTCCAGTTTATCCTTCTATATAAAAGAGACGTGTCTATTGTAGAAAAACAACTTATAAAATATTGAAATAATAAATGCATGATTTTTGTTTTAGCATTTATTGATGCGTTTGTTGTGATTGAGGTGTGGTGTCCAATCCAACCTAGGTGCGGAGGATGCAGGGCCGGCCCGGAGTATTTTAATGCCCAGGACGAAATTCAAAATGATGCCCCTTGTTTTGATATATTGAAAACAAAGTGGAGAAGATTCATTGTTTCATTATCATGACTCGTGAGCGCATTTTACATTTAGGGTATCGTTAAAACATCGTTTCTCTTGAAAAAAAATAGTACCATAAAAAATTAAGTAGAAGCGTCTTGATCACGTTTAAACATAATATCATAAAATATTCTACAAAATCAATAAAAACTCCTAGACACAAACTCTTGCACCATTTTTCATATAATTGAATAATCAAACACCATAACTCATTCCAACTCAAGTTCGACTAAACAACATCTAAAAACTAGATCAATCTAAATATCAAATTGGCTTTTCCGCAATGGTTAACTAGAATAATGAAAATGGCATCTTTGTAGGCACATGATCCAAATCCAAATACCAAATCCAACAATCCTCAAATTAATCCAAATGTCAAATTCAACAATCCCTAAATCATCTTATCACTAATATTTGTTAAAATCCACTATGTAATACAACATTCCAAAGTATGTTGTGCAAAAATTCGAAATCAGTTTACTCAAAATTCAATAATTCATCAGAGCAACTCAAGATCGTTAAAGTTATTGTCGCTATTAGCATCACCAACAATCAAATTCATCATTAAAACTCGAATTTCAGACCTCAAGTTCATTATCTAGAGATTGTTCATCGAAACTTGCATCATTGTTTCAGTGAGTAGTTGTTGTTGTCTTAGCTGCAACTCACGTCAATTCAACGATTGTAAAATTAGATTTTAAAATTATGGACAGTAGAAGAGGACGTGATGGATAAATTGAAAGAAAAATAGGAGTTTGGAATTCAAGTATAAGTAGAAGAAAGAAGGAAGCGAGAATTAAAATTAACAATTTTCAGGAACACTTATCGTTGGCCATCAATTCTCCTCTGGAATTGGAAGACAAAAAGTTCTTCTTCTCTGGAATTGGAAGGGACAAACTTTCACTACCGTAAAAGTAAATTCCATTTTTTTTCTTTTGCCAACTCTTTTGTTATATATTAATACTATATAATATATATTACTAACTATTAAAATTATTTGGGGCCCCTCGAATCTTGGTGCCCCGGACCCACGCCCCGTTTTCCCCTCCTCCGGGCCGCCCCTGGGAGGATGAACCCTACCCTAGTTCAATATATTTTATTCTCTCTTCCTACAAAAGTTCAACCACCATCATTTGTCCGGAACCGCTCTTAATCTCGCCACCATCATCATCGTCGCTTGCTTCATTCGTCGTCGTCATCAACTATCTCCTTCGTCACCAACATCAACTAACGATCAGGTTTCTACCATGTGCAAGGTACTTTTCTCTTTTTTAAAATATTGTTGAAAACCATCAATCTCTAAAAAAAAATCTCTAATATATTATTAAGTTTTGCTGTCCACAAATATTGAGAGAATAATTATGCTTGAAATTGGCACAAACAACTATTTCCATATTAATCTTAGGATTGTGCTAAAAATATAATATTTGGATTACAATATTTTTTCGCAAGATTATTTTACTTTGAATTAGTTACATGCCATACTAATCATCAGATCACATAATTTTCTACATCATTTTTCATAACATCAAATATTGAAATTAATTCTGCTTCTTGGTGAACGTATTTTCTACAACTCGAATGCTGAACCTGTACCTGCACAAAACACGTATCACATCAGGTATTAGATTTATTCCACAAGAACGATCTTCTAAATTCTCGTCTGGTTCTTGGAAGAAAAATCAATTTTCTTGGATTTTCATGTGGATGATAAATTAGAATTCATGTCAGGTTTCCTTTCAGATGTTTGGTAAAACAAAGTAAAATTTCAAGGAATACCATTTAATTTTTCTTCCAGTGTTTGGTTGGTGCTTGGTTGGTGCAGGAAAGGAGAAAAAATATATCAATGTTCCAACAATATGCTTGCATTTAAAAATAAAAATAACATCATGAAAATCCAAAAATAATGGGTAAAATAGGCAATAACACATCTAAGTAGGCTTCGTAATAAATGCATAGAAAGGAGAAGAAAAAAATCAATCCTATGGGTTATGAGAGGAACTATCTTCCCTCCTATTTTCTCCTATGCCAGGAAAATAGTTTCCAATTTTGTGGCTACCAAACAAAGGAAAGGAACACGTTCCTTTCGTGATTCCTTAAATCCGTGAACCAAACATGGCCTAAGTGAATCAGTTTTCCTTATAATCTACTTTGGTCCCAAAAATATGGAGAACATATACAAAGGAAAGGAAGATAAGACTGAATTAATCAATGTTAATTTGCCACCTCTAGATAATAATCTGCCCTTCCAATGTGCCAATTGCGAGTCTCTTCTCCACTTTTGTGACAGTAGACAACCAATCATTTTTCTGAAATTTACCCATATAAAAATAATAGAACCCTAACAAGTTTACTTCTGTTTTCATGTATAGAACATAACTAGCTCTAGTTAGCTAATGCCAAACCTCTCTCCCACAGTTTACATACCCTTCCAATGTGCCAATTGCGAGTCTCTTCTCCAATTTTGTGACAGTAGACAACCAATCATTTTTCTGAAATTTACCCATATAAAAATAATAGAACCACCAACAAGTTTACTTCTGTTTTCATGTATAGGACATAACTAGCTCTAGTTAGCTAATGTCAAACCTCTCTCCCACAGTTCAACCATGTAGGAGTCATGTAGAACCTACATACTGGCCAACCATGTCACTATGTGGACTTGCATAAACGGATACGATCCTTTAGAGACATGTCACTGCAACTTAGTTTCTACCAAATTGCTTCCGTCGCCTCTAGGTCAAATTTATTAGCATGTGCCGTATGAATTCTTGTATTCTGGCCTATGTTGCAGGGACACGGCAAAATGATGTCTGTATTCGTATCGTGTTCGTACTCATGCAACATAAGTAACTACCTTTGTACCTATTTGAAAATGTTCGTATCCCGTATCTGTATTGTGTATGTACCTATATCATACCCGTGCAACATAGAATCTAGCTATCTATTTCCCTGTGTTTGTGCAAATATTCTGTGTATGTGTTGGATACATGTCCCTGTGTATGCTTCCGTCTCCTTGTCATTATATAGCATATACAACACTTTGTTCCCTTTCGAGAAAAAGGTAGAGAATAAGCTTAGCAGTCCAGACTCAACTTAAAGTAATGCAGACTTCAATATGAAACAAATGTTGTTGCGACTGAGATGTTCTATACTATTCTCTTTGGCAGGCCAACCCAAAAGACATCTTCTCACCACAGGCTGGAGCGTCTTTGTCAGTGCCAAGAGACTTGTTGCTGGGGATTCTATTCTTTTTATATGGTTTGCTTGAGATTTTGGTTCCTACTTACAAAATTAGTTAAACAAGCTCCTATAAGTTAAGCATACCATTCACTGAAGTTTGTTATTCTTGTAGGAATGAAAAGAACCAGCTTTTGCTGGGGATTCGGCGGGCTAGTCGACCACAAACTGTAATGCCTTCATTAGTCCTATCAAGTGATAGCATGCACATTGGCCTCCTTGCCGCAGCAGCTCATGCTGCGGCAACAAATAGCCGTTTCACCATATTTTTTAATCCAAGGTATATTTTCTACTCCATTTTTTATGAAGACGTATGTTTTGTTACTAATTTGCACATGGTTCCTTTCCCATTTCCCTAGGGCGTGCCCATCTGAGTTTGTTATACCACTTTCAAAATATGTTAAAGCTGTCTATCACACTCGAGTATCAGTTGGGATGCGTTTCCGGATGCTCTTTGAGACTGAAGAGTCTAGTGTTCGTAGGTAACTCAACATAAGTCATCAAAATTTATCAGTATATTGGGTTATTAGCTTTCTCAGTGGTTTTGTGAATAATGTTTATATGCAATAAATGTATTTCGGATTGCTGAACCATGTCTTTTGTTGAGTCTTCTGAAATCATATTAGAGATCAGTCTATCTGGTTGGTTTAGCATGTTTCTGTTTTATACGGGTATGTAGATGATGATTATCAAAATGTCTTATGAATGCTATGTTGCATAAAGGTACATGGGGACTATAACTGACATAGGTGATATGGATCCTGTGCGCTGGCCAAATTCTCAGTGGAGATCAGTCAAGGTAAAAGTTATATGAGTATTGCAGATTTTGTATTCTCAACTGTTAGAATAACAATAAAAAAGGATGAATCTTGATGGTAGACATATTCCAAGTACACCTATTGTAATAGTTCTGGGCATGCCATGATGAAATGGGGGAAATACCAGTACTTCTTAAAGCCTGAGGGAGGGATGGTCTCAGCCCAAAGGTAATTCTGCTTGTACTAAATGTAATATAGGGCCGTCTACCTTGAGACAGTATAGTAGTTAATACTATAGATGAGCCTATTTCACTTGTTCTTATCAAGAGGATTAGCAATTCTCTCATAAGCTGCAAATTCCACCTTCCTCAGCTGTTATTTTTTATATGCTACATCCTTTTTTGCCTCTCCTAGTACTCCATGGATTGGCCGATTAGGGAGCTACTGATTACGTAGCTAGCTCTTTTCGCCATTTTCCACTTGCAGTAGTTTATGATAAGATTAGAAAAGCTGATGGTTCTCTTTACACCTTATTTTTGGGAAGAAGCTTATAGAACTTAATATTAACCTATATTAGTTCGTTCCTTCATGTTTCTAGTCTCCACAAATTTCTTGTTTGTGAGTAATCTAACCAAAAATATAAGTTGCTTGATAACGTTCTTCATTATCTATTGATTGTGACTCTAATACCAATTGAGGACAAATTGAATGAAATTCATTAATGTAATGAGGTCATTGAGCGATACATAAACGTAGAATATACCAATGGTAGTTAGAATTGTCAATGGATTAGACCTGGACACTTATGTACTATGCAATTCATGTAGATACACAAATTGCTAATTTCCTTCCCAATTCTTGTTTGTAATAGGAATTTTTGTTGTTTGCTCCTATTGGTATATTAGAATGTATTAAGGGGTTTTATGTAAGATGGATGGTTGTAAGGCTATATATTCAAGAGATTATCAATAAATATATTCATTACTCATAATATTCTACATGGTATCAGAGCCCAAATCCTAACCGCCACCCACTCCCAAACCCTAGCCGCTACCACCACTCCCAAACCCTAGCCGCCACCGCCGCCACCACCGTCGCGCCGCTCGCCCGCCACCACCGCCACTGCGATCATCATCGCAAAGTCGCGACTCCTGCTGAGCCTGCTGGAGCCTTCTGTCGCGGTTTCCGGCGTCTTCCACGGGTCGTTCCGGACGTTGACATCGAAGGCCTAGATTCGATAGGGGAGAGATATTATCGGGTCTAGGAGGACGAAAAGGACGAACGTTAATCGTAGGATGGGTGTGAGGTGATCGGAGAAGAGGAGGATCGATGGAGGAGATCATCAAGAAGTTGGACTATGTCGAGGTCACAACGTTGATGAAGCTGATGAAAATGTCGGCTGGTGAGAGCGCGACACCGGCGAAGTTGGAGTTTTCCTCTATCGATCCGAAGCTTGATGGACCGGCTACCTAACTGAGTTGGTCACCACGGGTGAGGAGAACCCTCGCAGGAAGAACCTGGAGGGTTTCTTGTCAGGAGAGAAGACAGAGTTGGATGAGGGCTCGACAGGACGCGACGAGTGGAAGTCCACTCATATGGTGATATACATTTGGCTCCTCAATTCTTTAGTCCAGTCGATCGCCATCACAGTGGATGGCCTTGAGATGATGAAGGACGTGTGGGAGAAATTGAGGAGGACCTACGATGGTGCGGGAAATAACTTGCGGGTTTTCCATATAAAGGGGGAGATCGACGACACCGTATAGGGGGAGAAGACGGTGCATGAGTATGCCACGGAGTTGGAGTGTCTATGGTTGGATTACGATCACTACTCAAATCGGACGAGCTGCGGTAAGTGTAAGGAGAGACATGTATGTCTGCAGTAGAGGACGATGAAGTTTCTTAAGGGGCTGGCCGCAGTGTTTGCTCAGAGGACAACACTACTTCTAACCCAACTGAAGATCCCTACACTTGAGGCTAGCTCGGCCATGGTCCAGGAGGAGACTCGCATCAAACTGCAGGCAGGAACATGCGGTCCTACTGAAGTGAAGTCAACACTAGCGGTTGCCAATTCAGGCGGCACAAGACCTAAGGGAGAGCCCCGACAGTCCTACAACTGCGGGGAGGTGGGTCATCTGAGGTATGCTTGCACCAAACCACGCAATGAGAGAGATTCAGGTGGTGGACGTGGACAGTTTAGAGGAAGTGACCGTGATCGTAGGGGTCGACGGGGTGGTCGAGGAGGTAATCGGGCGAACCTACTGGTAGCAGAAGGCGAGGAGGGAGCTGATGGTGCCTATACTGAGGAGGATCATGCACTGCTGGGCATGCTGGAGGTACTCAGGAGGAAGCAGAGAGCGTCACGCGATAGAGACATGAGGAGTAGGACCGAGGAGGCGTCCACCTCATTCTTCGCTAGAGGCAACGTTGTCATGTATGCCCATCCATCGGAATGTTGTCATGTATGTCCATCCATCGGAAGGTACTGACGACTCGCTCGCCCTTGCATCTATTTTCTCTTAAATCGTCGGACTGGATTGTCGATTCTGGTGCGCCTTGACACGTGACAGGGAATGCTAGTGAGTTTCTTCCTACACTCATCTAGCATCGGCGGACATAATTCAAATATCCGATGATACTTTTCAGCCAGTGGTCGGTAAGGGTACTGTCGATTGTACAAGTTTAGTAAAATTATCTAATGTTTTGTATGCTCCTTTTCCAGTCAATATTTTGTCCATTAGTTCTATAATCCTCTAACTAAAATGTATTGTCTCTTTTGATATTCCTAAGGTGATCTTCCAGGAGAAGAAGACGGGACAAAGACTTGGGACTGGTACTTTACATGATGGACTGTGGTACATAGATCGGAAAGAGCTGGATTCGGAATTGGTGTCTGTGGCAGAGAGGGCAGGAATGGGTGGACCGAAGATGAGTGCCGAGGATACACTGTTACTCCACCACAGGCGGTTGGGGCACTCCTCTTTTGGTATTTTGAGTAGGTTGTATCCATCTATTTATGAGAAAGAAAATAAGGAGAAACTAGTATGTGATGCATGTGATTTTGGTAAACTTTCTAGGAGCTCATATATTAGTGCGGGCCATATGAGTTCTTCTGTTTTTGATATTATACATTCTGATGTTTGGGGGCCGTGTGCCACAACTACTATGAATCGTTACAAGTATTTCGTTTCTTTATTGATTGTTACTCTCTTGTCACCTGGCTGTATTTGATGAAGAATAAGAGTGATGTTTTTGCCTGTTTTCGGAACTTTCATAAACATGTCCAGACTCAGTACAGAGCAGTGGTGAAGGTACTGAGGTCTGACATTGGGACAGAGTGTACCAACAAAGCACTTAAGGAATACCTGTCAGCCCACGGGATACAGCATCAGACTACCTGTGCATACACACCAGCACAGAATGGAGTAGCAGAAAGGAAGAACAAATACCTTCTGGAGGTGGCAAGGATCATGATGATCGTCATGAATGTCCCACAGAGTCTGTGGGGGCATTCAGTGTTGAAAGCAGCTCAACTGATCAACATGATGCCCTTGAAGGTACTGGGATGGAAGTCTCCATGTGAGATATTGTAAGAAAATAATAGTGGGATACTCCCGCTGAAGGTGTTTGGTTGCGTATGTTTTTTGAAGTACAACAGACCGTCTGTTGGGAAACTTGACCAGAGAGCAGTCAAGTGTGTCTTCGTGGGCTATTCGGCGACTCAGAAAGGGTACGTGTGCTGGAGCTCAGTATAAAAGAAGAGGTTTGTGAGCATGTATGTTCACTTCAGGGAGCATGAGCTATACTACCGTCAGGAGGGAACCTCATCCATGGATAACTCACCTGATACTGAGAGTATGAGGCGAAAGATGGAGATTGGTGAGTGTGGTGACCGATTTAGGAGTATGGCATGAAAGAACGGTTAAGGAGGAGTAGGAAAGAGAGGTGTTAGGCCCACGGCTCAGGGGAGTTACTTACCTACAACAAGAAAGGGAAGCAAACTGCAGGATCAATACCTATAGTGCCAATGCCAAGTCCCTTGCCTGCGTCCGTTAAGGGTGCAACTCGGACGGGCTAAATTCGAGCCTGATCGGGTAAGTCCGTCAATGGGTTGGGTTAGGGTTGAAGATACTTGGACTCGGGCTTGATTCGGGTTAAAGTATTTGAACCCGATCAAAATTTGGGTTGGGCTCGGGTTCAAGTGTCGGGTTATCCAAAGAACCCGAAACCCGACATACATATAATTTATATGTATATTTATGTATACATTGTTTCATACTTTTTAAAAAAATTTAAATCCTAAATTTCTCAACCCAAATTTTTAAACGCCTAAATCTTATGTTAGTTTGTATTTTGTAATGAGCTTAATTGCTATTTGGTTATGTGTTTAATATTAATCTTATTTTAAATTATTTTAAATATCATATTAGAACCCGATAAACCCGATGGACCCGACCCAACCCGAGCTTCCTCCGGGCTCGGTCTTGGGCTTCATATATTGAACCCGAGGTCGGGTTAGACTTGGGCTCGGTCTACGCTTATCATTCATCGGGTTGGACTAGGGTTGAACTTAGTCCCGACCCAACCCGCTCGAGTTGCACCCCTAGCGTTCGTCTCGACTCCTGAGACACCTACACCACCACCAGATTTTTCTTTAGGTGCTATCATTCTTCCTACTCCTACACCATTATCAGTACGGATGACCACTTGCAGCAATGCGGAAAATCCTCCTGATAGATATGGTTGTGACCTTGCTCAGTTTGTTTCATATGATAACATCTCTTATTCTCATGGAGCATTCATTATGTCTTTGGATAGTATTACTGTACCTAACAATTGGCAGGTTGTCAAAAACGATCCAAAGTGGAAAGCAGCAATGTACGAGGAGTTGGGGGCTCCTGAGAAGAACCACACTTGGGAACTGGTAAAACTGACAGAGGAAAAGAGAACAGTTGAATGCAAGTGTGTGAAGCAGAACCCAGATGGACAGGTTGAGTGCTACAAGGCTCGATTAGTGGCAAAAAGATACAGTCGGACGTATGACATTGACTACGACGAGACCTTTGCACCAGTGGCAAATATGAGCACCGTCAGGACCCTGATTTCTTTGGCAGCGAATAATGGATGGAAGCTGCACCAACTGGATGTGAAGAATGCGTTTCTTCATGAATATCTAGTTGAGGAGGTGTACATGGAGATACTAACATGATTCTGCACTGATAAGACAGTGGATAAGGTCTGCAGGTTGAAGAAGTTCCTCTATGGATTGAAGCGGTCTCCTCGAGCGTGGTTTAACAGATTCAGGAGGGCGATGATATGGATGGGATATCGGCAGATCAATGTCGATCATACTGTGTTCTTCCGTAGAAATGGAGGCCACATCACCATGCTTGCGGTGTATGTGGATGATATGATTATCACATGAGATGACCCGACTCAATGGGAAGCTTGGCAAGGAGTTCGAGGTGAAGGACCTTGGCCTTCTTCGGTACTTCCTTGGGATTGAGATTACTCGAGGAGCAGAGGGGATTGATCTTTCTCAGAGGAAATATGCGCTGTACATTCTCATAGAGAAGGATGTTGGGATGCAAACCTGCAGCGACGTTGATCAATCAGAGGTTCAAGCTGAGTGCTGAGGCTGGAGAACCAGTTGACCGGGACAGATACCAGAGACTGGTGGACAAGTTGATCTACTTGAGCCACACACGTCCTAATATCTGCTTTGCAGTGAGTGTGGTGAGCTGCTACATGCATGATCCAAGGAAGGGTCATATGGATGCAGTGTACCAGATTCTGAGAAGGGTGCCCCCGAAAAGGGGTTGATATTCAGGAAGAATGATCTTGTGAGTATCAGGGGCTACTGTGACTCTGACTGGGCTAGCTGTGCTGATGACAGGCCTACCTCGGGCTATCGCATATTTGTAGGAGACAACTTTGTCTCTTGGATGAGTAAGAAGCAGTCACTAGTGGCCAGATCGACAGCTGAAACGGAGTACAGAGCTATGGCCTTGGGAGTTGCAGAGCTGCTATGACTGAAGAGTATGCTGGTGGAGCTGAAGCTGGATTAATGAGCCAAGATAAAGCTGTGGTACCAGTCAGCCATCAGTATCGCCAGCAATCCATTGCAGCATGATAAGACCAAACACATCGAGATCGATAGGTTCTTCATCAAGGAGAAGTTGGACAATGGACTACTGGAGGTAGGCCACTTTCCAACCAAGGATCAGGTAGCAGACAGTCTGACCAAGGGACTTAGCTCTGGAGATATGATTAGAGGATGTGACAAGATGGGCTTAGTGAATATCTTTCGTCCATCTTGAGGATGAGTGTTGGTATATTAGAATGTATTAAGGGGTTTTATGTAAGATGGGGGATTGTAAGGCTATATATAGCCAAGAGATTATCAATAAACATATTCATTACTCCTAATATTCTACAGCTCCTTTTTGTTTTATATATGTTGCATGTAGACTTTTTTAAATTTATTTTCCGTGTGCATATGTGTGTTTTGGAATAATATAAATATACTACCCTCACTAAAACTCTATTGTTCTGATGCGGTGGCAGGGACTTTAACATGATATTAGAGTATAGAGTTGGGATAATTGGATGATTCATCATAGAAAAGAAGTATATATATATAAAGGAGAAGATTAGCCTCCTTATTCCCTACCCGATATGGGACTAAGCCCAATAGATTTCTCAACACTCCCCCTCAAAATGGACGATAGATATCAATCATCCCCATCTTATTACATGGTTTAGAAAGACTCAAGGAGCTAAGACCCTTAGTAAGACCATCTGCGACTTGTTCTTCTGAGCGAACATGATCAAACTTCAATATTTCAGTTCTGTAGTTTCTCTTTGACGAAGAACCGATCGATCTCGATATGCTTTGTTCTGTCATGCTGAAATGGATTGTTAGATATACTCAGTACAGCTTTGACTATCACTCAGAAGGCGTAATGATGCTCCTCGATCTAACTTCAACTTTGTCAGGAGAGCTTTTACCCACAACAACTCTGACACTCCCAGAGCCATTGCTCTGTACTCTGCTTTAGCGGTCTATCGTGCTACCACAGACTGTTTCTTGCTTCTCCAGGGGACTAGGTTACCCCCTTACAATGACACAATATCCTGAGGTGGACCTTCTGTCATCCGTGCAGCTTGTCCAATCTGCATCGCAGTATCCCTCAATACCCATGTGTCCATTGTTCTTGAACTACTTGAACCATAGCCCTCTTCGAGGAGCGCCCTTCAGATATCTCAGGATGTGAAGAACTACATCCATAGCCCTTCTTTGGATCATGCATGTAGCGGCTTACTACACTCACAGTGAATGAGATATCAGGACGAGTGTGGCCTAGATAAATCAGTCGGCCTATTAGTCTCCGATATCTCTCACGATCAACGGGCTCTCCTGCCTCTGCACCCAACTTATTTCTTAGGTCAATCGGAGTGACTACCGATCGACACCCCATCATGCCTTTCTTTGTGAGCAAATCTAGTACATACTTTCTCTAAGAGAGGACGATCTCATCTCTTTCTCGAGCCACCTCGATCCCAAGAAAATACCTCATCATTCCCAGGTCCTTCACTTCAAACTCCTTGTCAAGTTTTGACTTCAGCTGACAATCTCCACCTCGTCATCTGTGATCACTACATCATTTACATATACTGCAAGTATGGTGACATGGCCTCTCGCATGTGGAAGAAGACCGTGTGATCTGCATTGGTCTGGCTGTATCCTATTCCCGTGACATCGTTCCTGAATTTCTCAAATCATGTTCGAGGAGATTGCTTGAGTCCATACAGTGATCTCTTCAGCTTGCACACCTTTTTTGTCGACTGCTCAGTGCAAAACCCCGGAGGAGTCTCCAAGTATACTTCCTCTTGTAGATACCCATGAAGAAAAACATTCTTCATATCCAATTGATGCAGCTGCCACCCGTGATTTGCTGCAAGGGGGATTAGGGTTCTCACAGTGCTCAGCTTTGCTATTGGAGCAAATGTCTCATCATAGTTGATGCCATAGGACTGAGTGAATCCCTCTGCGACCAATCTTGTCTTGTACCGCTCCACCTTCCCTTCTGGTGTCTCCTGTACTATGAAGACCCATTTGCATCCAACTGCTTTCTTTCCTTTAGGCAATGGAACAAGTTTTCATTTCCTATTTCTTTCGAGTGCCTTAAATTCCTCCAACATTGCAGCTTTTCATCTCGGATCTTCATTTTCTTCCTGCCAACACTCAGGCAAAGAGGTGGTGTCTAACTATGCAATGAATGCTCCATAAGTGGGGGATAGATTAGAATATGATAAGAAATTAGCAATGTCATGTTCATAACCATAACGATTAGAGGATTTTTCCGTATTGTTGTGAGAAAATCTCCTCAAGAGAATATGAGATAGAGAAGAGGGGACCATACCATCTAAATTCGAGTGATCCGCATCCGAATCAGGGGGATCCGGTGCGGGTGATTCTTTATGAGTTGGGGCAGGGTTAGGTGAGGGACGTGGCACATTAGGGGCAATAGGCACATTATTGGGCTACTGCTTTCTCGTCCTATAGACCTGGAACTCTTCTTGAGCTGTAAATTCTCCCCATGTGCTGGATTGTTACTTTCTTCCTCCTGATTGTCTGTATCTTCATCACTTTCGCTTTTCTCACTCTCACTCTCACTATCTCCCCCTTGTTCCCTTGGACCATCTTTTCCAATCGGGCATGGAACTGACCCGACGATCACGTTCGGGCTTATCTCCCCCTCACTCCTAACACCTCATGTGTTAGGTGTGTCATCAAATGCGAAGCCTTCACATAACCATTGTGGTAGTATGGTTCCATTTATCTAAATATAACATCCATGCTTACGAAGAGTCTTCACTCTACAGAATTCTAGTAAGAATATCCCTTCTGGGTCCCTGAGTAGTCAACAAAGACGCACTTCACTGCTCGAGGGTCCAACTTTTTCACACCAGGCCTATTGTCCTTCACAAAGCGTACACACCCAAACACCTTTGGAGGAACAATGTATTTGTTCTAATCTGTAAGTATCTCGAACGGTGTCTTCCATCCTAATACCTGAGAGGACATCATGTTGATGAGATATGCAGCTGTCAACACGGCATGCCCCCACAAGTGTTCAGGGACATTCATAGCAAACATCATCGACCGAGCGACTTCCAACAGTTGTATGTTCTTCCGCTCCACCACACCATTCTGTGCTGGTATGTAGGCGCTTGAAGTCTGATGATGTATGCCATGTGCTGACAAGTACTCTTCAAGAAATTTGTTGGTGTATTATGTCCCATTGTCAAACCTCAACATCTTCACATTAGCATTGTACTGCATTGTGACCCTGCGATGAAAATTTTGAAAACATGCAAACACATCACTCTTACTCTTCATTAGGTACACCCAGGTGACACGAGTGTAGCAATCAATAAAGGTGATAAACCACTTAAAACCATTAGGTGTAGTTGTGGGACAAGGAATCCACACATCAGAATGTATCATGTCAAAAGAGAACAAGCTTCTATTTCCATAACTTACATATGAGCTTCTGGTATGTTTCCCTAGTTCACAAGCATCACAAACTAATTTTTGTTTATGAGCCTTTTGATACATAGAAGGAAACATCTGACTCAATAGACTAAATGAAGAGTGTCTCATGCGATGATGTTGGAGTAACAATTCTGATTCCACAGTCCTCCGCGGCTCTTCCGATTGTGGCTCATCCACCAGTGATGTCAGTGCTACATCCATTCCATCTATGTTCAAGTACCATAGCCCTTTATGTCAAGTGTCAGTCTCCAACCGTCTCCCAATTCCTTCTCCTGAGAAATAACCTCAAAAATGTCAAAGGAAACAACACAATTAAGTTGAAGAACAATGACACTAATAGACAATATATTAACATAAAAAGATAGAGCATGCAAGACATCAGTTAGAGTTATGGTAGGAGTGCATTTAACCATGCCTACACCCACTATGGGCCCAACAGTGCCATTAGCAGTCTGAATACTTTCAGGTGTTGCCAGGTGGTTATAATTTTGGAACTCATGATGGGCTCTCGTAACATGATAGGATATCCCAGAGTCAATTATCCAATTTACACTTCCTGGTCTGTGGGTGGATGCAAGAGCATGAGCAAGTATACCTGTGCTAGTGTGGGCATAGTAGGTGATATTACCCCCGAAATTGGTTGGAGTTGAGACTCCAGCAGCATTGGCTCGATTGTCACTGGTTTAAAGCTTCAGACTTTTCCACGTATCTAGCATTTTCCTCTCACTAGGGGTCACATCGGATGAATGACTCTTATCTCCTCCTTCTGTCAAGTTTGCCTTGTGCCCCTTAGAATAATCAACCCAGCCACCGACATAGCCTCCTCTGAGACCTCTACACCCTCCACGTCGGCGTCCGCGGCCACTGGACTCGCCTCTCATAGGGTTTGTACAGAATCTGATAAAGTTTTCAGGATCTCCACAGTTGTGGCACACACACCCCGAAGGGGTTCGGGCTAGAAAGTGCTAAGACCGATTTCATCTTCGGAGAGCTAGTAGTGCTTGACATCAGCTTCTGCCGTGCCTCCTCTTGTGTCATGGCAGCTATAGCCTCCTCCAGTTATGGCAGTCCGGGCTGTGCAAGTAAGACATTCCTCCTCTGCTCAAATGCTGGATTGAGCCCCTTCAGGAACTTCATCGTCCTTCATCGTGAGACATACTCCATAAACATCTGATAATGTTTTATAAATGCCGGCTCTACTTGTTCATCCTCCACGCCAATGAGATCATAGTGGTCGAGATCAAACCAATACTTCTTTAGCAGAGGCGCATACTCAGAGATGGTGCGATTCTCTTGGACCACCTTGTCAAGTTCATTCTACAACTGGAAGACCTTTATCGGGTTGCCCGACCCCGAGGTCGTTCAAATGTCACCTGCACTCTCTATAGCCTCCACGTTGTCCGACACTTGGTCGGTCAATGAGGCTATCAACCATCCAGCCACCACGTTGTTGATGATCTCCCATACAACAAACTCCCGTGAGGAGCGATCTCCAAGTGCCTCGGTTTGGCCATTTACATAGCCTATCAGGCCTATTGCCTTCAAGGGCACGACCACTTCAAGTAGTTGGTAGTAAGCTCCAATGTTACCTCCAATTTCTTCAACTTCCTTATTTTGTATGGTGAAAGATCCACATCTGCCTGTGCAACACGGACGCTAGTCTTGGTCAGCCTCTTGGACAAGCGATCGTCCACCAAAGCCTTCATCTCCTTGGCCGTCAACTTACTGTAGATCGTCTCCATTGTTTGCTCCTTCTCCTCTTCGATCAGCCCGGTAGTGGCAGATCTAGGGCACACGAGTTCCGGTGGTGCCTTCCAGCTTCGACTGCAGACTTTCCCACGTCTGCCATTCGCCGCTGCTCATATCTCGTGCATGGCTACGACCCGAGGTCGCGGTTCTCCTCCGGTGTCGAGGACGACGGCGGTGAGGGAGGACGGTGACAAAGAGGTGGCAGTGAGGGTGGACAGCGGTGGCGGACCTGAGTGGTGGCGGTTGTGGAGAAATTAGGGTTAGTGTGGCGGCAGTGGCGGAGCCGAGTGGGGAAGTTACGGTTATGGTGGCTCTGATATCGTATAGAGTTGGGATAATTGGATTATTCATAATAGAAAAGAAGTACGTATATAAAGGAGAGGATTAGCCTTCTTATTTTTTTACCCGATGTGGGACTAAACCCAATAGATTTATCAACACAGAGCAACCCGGGTTTGAATCCCCTGGAACGTTTTTTAAGCCCATCAATTTGACCTTCAACCTAAGGGGGGTGGTGGTGGTGGGGGGTAGTATTAGAATAACATAAATATGTTACCCTCAACTCTCCCTGTAACTCTAGATTTTTGGTGCACGGGCAAGGGCTTTAGGACTTTGCCATGGGTTACAAAGAGAGACACACCTAAGATAGATGTATTTTGGGCTTGTTTGGTAAATGGATTTGGATTTTGGATTTGGATTTGGAAATCCAAAATTCAAATCCAAATCCAAATCATGGATTTCAAAATCCAAATCCAAGTGCAAATCCAACTCCAACCAAACATAGGATTTGGATTTATGATTAATAACTAAATTATAGTCATGATCAATAATTAAGCTATTAATTAATTATGATTAATTATAGTTATTATTAATTATAAAATTAATAATTAATAATTAATGATTAGTTATTAATAATTAACAATTAGTTAATTTTTAAATAAATAACGATTAATAAATAACGATTAATAATTACGATTAATAATTAATAGTTATAAATTATAATTAACGATTAATAACTATAAATTATAATTAATGATTAGTAATTATAAAATTAATAATTAACGATTAGTTAATTTTTAAATACATAACGATTAACAAATAACGATTAATAATTATAAATTATAAATTATAATTAATGATTAATAATTAATAATTAACGATTTATAATTTTTAATTAATGATTAATAATTATAAATTATAATTAACGATTAGTAATTACTAATTAACAATTAATAATTTCTAATAATTAACGATTAATAATTAACGATTAATAATTAACGATTAATAATTTTTAAATAAATAACGATTATTATAATTATAAAATTAATAATTAACGATTAGTTAATTTTTAAATAAATATTAGTTATTTTTTAATTAACTATAAATTAATATTTTAAAAATAATAATTATAAATTAATATAATGATTAGTAAATTACTAATTAAATTATCATAAAATATGATTCTAATCGTGATTAAAATATTATTAATAATTATAAAGTTAATAATTAACGATTAGTTAATTTTTAAATAAATATTAGTTATTTTTAATTAACTATAAATTAATATTTTAAAAATAATAATTATAAATTAATATAATGATGATTAGTAAATTACTAATTAAATTATCATAAAATATGATTCTAATCGTGATTAAAATATTATTAAATAAGATTATAATAAAATAGTTATTAACAAATTATTAATTAATATTATAATAATACTATTAGATTATTAATTACGATTATAATTGGATATTAATTAATAATATATTAACTAAGATTATGGTTATGATTAATAAAATTATTATAATTATGATTAATAAAGTAATAAATTATTAATTAGGATTATTATAAATTATTAAATAATTTTTAACAAAATTATTAAAGAATAAATATTTTAACAAAATTATTAAAGAATAAATATTTTAACAAAATTATTAAAGAATAACTAATTTTCCTCCCAAATCCAACCAAATCCAAGTTCTGGATTTTGTCATACTTTCCATATCCAAATCCATCTCTAACCAAACATAGGATTCCATGGATTTCTCTCCAAATCCATAAAAAATCCAAATTCCACCTCCAAATACGGTTACGAAACAGGCCCTTATGGTTTTTCGTCATCTTTGTAATTTTCAAGTAAATATCCTGGAACTGGAAGCTTGATTAAATTTCAAACTGCTATGAAATTATGTTGCAAAGACAAACTGTCCTGTTGACCTGATTTACTAGTTCACAGTGTTATCAAAGGCGCGCCTCGGCTCCAGACGCAGGGGCAGCGCCTTAGGAGGGTCCAGGCAAGGCGCAATTCTCTAGGCGCGCCAAAGGCGCGCCTTTTTCTTAGGCGCGCCTTTTAGTTAAGGCGCGCCTAGGTGCGCCTCTATAATATTGTGCAGGAATAGTTGTTGTACATGTCCAATTTGTGCGGAAATAAGAAAAAGTTCAGTGCCACCACAGGCCCGCAAGAAAAAAAAAATTACAGCTGAAGAAAAACAGAAGGAAAGCACAGAAGAAAAGAGAGGAAGAAAAAAAAAGAACATAACAAAAGAAAAAAAGGAAACGAAACCCTACTTACCTGGCGACTCCGGCGGACTTGGCTGGCGACTGCGGCGACGGACTTCAGGTGAGTTCCCCCCTCTCCCTCTCGATCTCTCTCTCGATCTCTCGCTCCTGCAATGTTTTTCTTTTCTTTTTCTTTTCTTTTCTTTTTCTTTTCTTTTTCTTTCTCTCTCTCGATCTCTTGTCTTTTTTTTTATTGTTAATTTTTGTGTATACAGCTTACTGAGTCTGAAGTAGTGAGTTTTTGTTTATTGTTCATTTTTGTTTGTTAGTGTGAAATGTGAACTGTGAAGTAGTATCTTCTTTTTCTATTCATACAAAAATTTCATTCAATTTTTTTTGTTACTGTAGACTGATTACAAAATTGATGGATACTACCAAAGTCTCTACCTCAACCAGCTTTGCACCTGCAAAATTGATGGATACAAAATAAATGAATCAATGTGAATTGTGAATTATATATATAGAGACAAAGACTAGAGAGGTGAGACAAGTTTATCAATGTTTATATCTATATATATATATATATATATATATATATATATATATATATATATATATATATGCGCCTTGAATCGCTCGGGCGTGCGCCTTAAGTGCGCCTTGCGCCTCGGGCGATATGGACCCTTTGCGCCTTGAGTGCGCCTTGCGCCTTTAACAACCTTGCTAGTTCATCTGTGCACGTGTTGACTGTTGGAATATCCTATTGGTATTTTTGGTATGTTGGAATATGTGTTGGAATATCCTATTAGTATATTTGGTATGTTGGAATATGTCATAGGATATTCCTATAGAGAGTTAATGTAATGAGGAGGTTGTAAGGCTATAAATAACCAAGATATTATCAATAAAATATAACTATTTCAACATTGTATCAGAGCCACCTTTCCACAAACCCTAACCCTAGCCGCTACCAAACCTTCCCCTCCTCTTCCCCCTCTTCCACAGCAGACGCCCTCCCACCTTGCGCACAGCAGCCCCACCCCCCCTTTTTCGTCGCTACTGCTGTCGCTGTCGTGGCACTTGCGCGCGTCCCCCCACCCCCCCCTCGCACGCACGCAACGACGCCATTGTTGTCGTGGTTCGGATCATTCCGAAAGAGAACACCGATGCCTGGATCTGATAAAAACAGACATGTTCTGATTTAGGAGCGGACGACGAAGACGAACATAAGTTGTGGAGCGGACGTGACGTGATCGGAGAGGAGAAGCATCGATGGAGGAGATCATCAAGAAGCTGGATCCTATAGAGGTTGCGACGTTGATAAAGTTGATAAAGATGTCGGCTGGTGAGAGCACGACACGAACGTCGCCGAAGTTGGAGCTTCCCTCCATCGATCTGAAGCTGGGTGGACCAACCACCTATCTGAGTTGGTCACGGCGGGTGAGAAGAACCCTCGCAGGAAAGAACCTGAAGGGGTTCCTGTCGGGCGAGAAGACAGCCGGACGAGGGCTCGACGGGACGCGACGAGTGGAAGTCCACTCATATGGTGATCTACATCTGGCTTCTCAATTCCTTAGTCCAGTCTATTGCCGCCACAGTAGATGGCTTTGAGATGGTGAAGGACGTATGGGAGAAGTTGATTAGGACATACGATGGCGTGGGGAACAACTTACGAGTTTTTTAGATCAAGGGGGAGATTGATGACATCGTTCAAGGAGAGAAGACGGTGCATGAATACGCCACAGAGCTGGAGCGACTGTGGATGGATTGCGATCACTCATCAGATCGGGCAAGCTGTGGGAACCCAAAGTGCATGGGGAGACAAATATGTCTGCAGGAGAGGACAATGAAGTTCCTTAAAGGACTGACTGCAGCATTTGCTCAGGGGACAGCCCTACTTCTAGCCCAACCGAAGATCCCTACACTAGAGGAGGCTATCTCAAACTGCAAGCAGGGACAAGTGGCCCTCCTGAAGAGAAGTCAGCACTAGTGGCCACCAGTTTGGGCGACACAGGTCCGAAAGGGGAGTATTGGCAGCACAATCGGCAGTGCTACAGCTGTGGGGAGATGGACTATCATCGGCATGCTTGCACCAAAATACCTGAGGAGGAAGATTCAGGCGGTGGACGCGTGCAATTCGATGGAAGGGGAACCTTCGGAGGACGAGGCCGTGGTCGTGGAGGTCGACGAGGTGGTAGAGGAGGCTATCAAGCAAACCTACTGGTAGCAGAAAGCAATGAAGGAGCTGGTGGTATTTTTATTGAGGAGGACCAGGCACTGATGGACATGCTGAAATCACTCAGAAGGAAGCAGAGGGCGTCAAACGAGGGAAGCGAGGAGGCTTCTACCTCATTCTCTGTCATGTATGTCCATCCATCTGAAGGTACTAACGATCCACTTGCTCTTGCATCTATGTATTCCTCTCGACCGTCAGACTGGATAATTGACTCGGGAGCATCTCGACACGTGACGGGAAAGGCTAGTGAGTTATCCTCCTACACTCACCTACCATCGACAGACAACATTCAAACAACTGATGGGACATTCTAGCCATTGCTCGGTAAGGGTACTGTAAATTGTACGGATTCGGTAAAATTATCCAATGTTTTGCATGCTCCTTCTTTTCCGGTCAGTCTTTTGTCCATTAGTTCCATCATCCTTCAACTAAAATTTATTGTTTCCTTTGATATTCCCAATGTGATCTTCCAGGAGAAAAAGGCTGGACGAAGACTTGGGACTGACATTTGGCATGATGGACTGTGGTACCTGGATTGAGAAGGGCTGGATTCAGCATCAGTATGTATGGCGGAAAATGCAGGGATAGAAGGACTGAAGAAGATGAGTGCAGAAGATACATTGCGACTCTACCACAGGAGGTTGGGACACTCTTCATTTGGTATTTTAAGCAAATTGTACCATGCAATTTATGAAGTTAATAAAGAGAAACTAGTTTGTGATGCTTGTGAGTTAGGCAAACTTACTAGGAGTTCATATGTGAGTAGCGGTCATAGGAGCTCGTCTGTTTTTGATGTGGTACACTCTGATGTTGGGGGCCTTGTACTACTCCTATGAATTGTTACAAATATTTTGTTACCTTCATAGATTGTTTTTTTCATACTACTTGGTTGTATTTGATGAAAAATAAGAGTGATGTCCCCTCGACTTTTACAAACATGTCCAGACTCAGTACAAGGCAGTGGTGAAGGTACTGAGGTCTGACAATGGAACGGAGTACACCAACAAGATACTTACGGAATACTTGTCCGCCCAAGGGATATGACGTCAGACCACCTGTGCATATACACCAGCACAGAACGTAGTAGCGGAAAGGAAGAACACACTTCCTGGAAGTGGCGAGAAGTATGATGATAGGCATGAATGTCCCACAAAGTCTGTGGGGATATGCAGTGTTAACAGCAGCTCAACTGATCAACATGATGCCTTCGAAGGTGTTGGAATAAAGGTCTCCATGCGAGATGCTGCAGGAAAATAATAGTGGGATGCTTCCATTAAAGGTGTTTGGCTGCGTATGCTTCGTGAAGGACAACAGACCGTCGGTAGGGAAGCTTGATCCTCGAGCAATCAAGTGTATCTTTGTGGGATATTTGGGAACTCAGAAGGGCTACGTATGCTGGAGTCCAGTGGAAAAAAGAAAATTCGTAGGTATGGATGTTCACTTCAAGAAACATGAGCCATACTACAGTCAGGAGGGAAGCCCAAATATCTCACCTGATACTGCAAGTATGAGACGAGAGGGAGTTGTTGGGAAGCATTTCGACTGATCTTGGAGTATGGCTTGGAGGAACAAATAGGGTACAAGAAGGTGAAAAGGGACAGGGGGAGGAAATAAGAGGTGTTAGGCCCACAGCTCAGGGGGAGATACTTACCTACAGCAGGCGAGAGAAGAAACTTGCATGACCAGTTCCTACAGTGCCAATGCTAAGTCCCTTGCCTGCGCCCGTCTTGACACCTGAAACACCTACACCACCACCTTCCCCTTCAGGTGATATCCTTCCTTCTCCTCCTCCCCAACCATCATCAATATGGAGGTCCACTCGCAGCAATGCGGAAAAACCTCCTGATAGATATGGCTGGGACCTTGCTAAATTTGTCTCATATAATCATCTCTCTTCTTCTCATGGAACTTTTATTGCATCATTGGATAGTGTTACTGTACCAAACAATTGGCAGGTAGCCAAGAACGATCCAAAGTGGAAAGCAGCGATGCATGAGGAGTTTGGAGCTCTGGAGAAGAACCGAACTTGGGAGCTGGTGAGACTGCCATAAGGGAAGAGAGGAGTCGGATGTAAGTGGGTTTTCATTGTGATGCAGAACCCAGATGGACAGGTTGAGTGCTACAAAGCTCGACTGGTGGCAAAATGATACTGTCAGACGTACGATATCGACTATGACGAGACCTTTGCACTAGTGGCGAAGATGAGTACTGTCAAGACCTTCATCTCTCTGGCAGCCAATGAAGGATGGAAGCTACACCAACTGGATGTGAAGAATGCATTTCTTCATGGAGATCTAGTGGAGGAGGTGTACATGGAGATACCACCAGGATTCGGCACCAATCAGACAGAAGGCAAGGTCTGCAGGCTGAAGAAGTCCTTCTATGGACTGAAGCAGTCTCCTCGAGCGTGGTTTGACAGGTTCAGGAGAGCAATGATAGGGATGGGGTATCAGCAGATCAATGCAGATCATACTGTGTTCTTCAGACGAAGTGGAGGCCACATCACCATGCTTGCGGTGTATGTGGATGATATTATTATCACAGACGATGATGAGCAGGAGATCGTCCAACTCAAGAGGAAGCTTGGCAAGGAGTTCGAGGTGAAGGATCTTGCCCTCTTCGATATTTCCTTGGGATTGAGATTGCTCGAGATACAGAGGAAATTATTCTTTCTCAGAGGAAGTACGCACTGGACCTGCTTACGGAAACATGGATGATGGGATGCAAACCAACTACGACACCTATAGACCAGAAGTTCAAGCTGGATGCTGATGCCGGAGAACCAGTTGACCGGGATAGATATCAGAGATTGGTGGACAATTTGATCTACTTGAGCCACACCCGACCTGATATCAGCTTTGCGGTCAGCATAGTGGGCCGCTACATGCATGACCTCCGGAAGGGTTATATGGACGCTAGGGGTGAGCAAATACCGACCGATACCGAAAAACCGACCGAATACTGATTAAAAATATTCCGAAAAACCGAACCGAAATGTACCGATACCGAATTGCCGAACCGACTAAATTACGGTATAATGGTAATGGTAACGGTTTGAGTGTAATACCATTCCGAAAATACCGAACCGAACCGATTCACACACACACACACACACACACACACATATATATATATATATAATTTTTTACACATACACACACATACACACATTTTTTAATGTTGTTCATGATTAATTTTACACTACTCATTTTTATTTTTATCTTTGTTTTAGTTGGTTTCCTAGTGCTTGTAGTGTATTTTAATGGACTTGAATTTATGTTAAGCATGCTAAGAATTGAGTTTTTGATCTTTTGAGCTTATGTTTTTGTGTTCTCATAGAATTTTAAAGTGAATTTTGGTGACTTAAACTTATGCTAAAGATTAAACTTTGCGATCGCGTTTGATATTTTAAGCTCATATTTAGGTGTTTGCGACTTGTTACATATTGTTTTAATAATTTTGATTAATTGTTTGGTTGGTAGAGGCTTGGCTTTAAAATTAATGCTTCAAAAAAAGTAAAAAATATATATTATAGGGTAAGAGGTTCTACAATATTAAGTGTGTTAATTGATCAAATATTAATTGGAAAGTGTGTTAATTGATCAAATATTAATTGGTAAAATACCGATACCGAACAAAAACTGACCGAATACCGATTTAACCGAAACCGAAAATGCCGATTCTAAATGGTACGATATTGGTATTGATTTTTCAAATACCGATTTTAAAAAATACCGAAAAAATCGACCAAATACCGACCGATTATACCGACGCTCACCCCTAATGGACGCAGTGTACCAGATTCTGAGGTACTTGTAGGAAGGCCCCGGGAAGGGACTGATTTTCAGAAGGAATAATCATGTGAGCATCGAGGGTTATTGTGATTCTGACTGGGCTAGCTGTGCTGACGACGGTAGATCCACCTCGAGATATTACATATTTGTAGGAGGCAACTTGGTCTCTTGGAGGAGTAAGAAGCAGTCAGTGGTGGCTATATCAACAGCTGAAGCAGAATATAGAGCTATTGTCTTGGGAGTCACAGAGCTATTGTGGTTGAAGAATATGCTGATGGAGCTGAAGCTGGACCAGGGAGCCAAGTTGAAGCTATAGTGTGACAACCAGTCAGCTATTAGTATTGCCAACAATCCAGTACATCATGACAGGACCAAGCATATCGAGATTGACAATTTTTTATCAAAGAAAAGCTGGATAGTGGACTACTAGAGCTGGGCTATGTTCCAACCAAAGATCAGGTAGCAGACGGACTGACCAAGGGGCTTAGCTCTGTCAGCATGATGAGAGGATGTGACAAGATGGACTTAGTGAATATCTTTCGTCCATCTTGAGAGAGAGTGTTGGAATATCCTATTGGTATTTTTGGTATGCTGGAATATGTGTTGGAATATCCTATTAGTATATTTGGTATGTTGGAATATGCCATAGGATATTCCTATAGAGAGTTAATGTAATGAGGAGGTTGTAAGGCTATAAATAGCCAAGAGATTATCAATAAAATATAACAACTATTTTAACATGGACTATGTCACAATATGTGGATAAGTATCCTTTTGGTTTCACTAACTATTTCAAATCATGATAACATTATTGAGACGATGTTTCGAGTCATATGCTAGATTCACTGTTCTCTTGTGAGCTGGTCTAAGATTTTTATCCTCATCCACATCATTTAGACACATGTTCTAAATGTGACAGATTCATTGCTATTGTTATCTTTTGGTACTGTTTATTTAGATCTGCATCTTTAGCCTTTATGCTTCAGTTTGTTGCAAATGCATCAATTTTCTTCAGGTTTTCAAAAGTTTGTGCACAAATTTTGGTAATACTGTATCATCTTTTCTTTAACATAGGTTGGTTGGGATGAGTCTACAGCAGGTGACAGACAGCCTAGAGTTTCATTATGGGAAATTGAGCCTTTAACAACATTTCCCATGTATCCGTCGTTGTTTCCACTCAGGCTTAAACGACCTTGGCATCCTGGAATTCCATTTCCTCATGGTATAACGTTTTTCTTATACATGCACATGCTTATGTAATGACTCCCCCTTTCTCTTTACATCTGCCTGGAGATGAGGGGTCATTCTCACCCTACTGAATATCTGTTAATATTTTTTCAGGAAACATGGAAGGTGAGGGCAATGGATTTATGTGGCTACAAGGGGATGCTAGAGAGCGAGGACTGCATTCTTTGAATTATCAATCACTTGGTATGCCCCCCTGGATTCAACCAAGGATTGAACCGTTAATGCTGGGAAATGAGCATGACCAGTACCAAGTAATGTCTGCTGCAGCTTTGCAGGATATAAGAGGAGGGGATTTGCTAAAGCAACAATTATTTCAATATCAGCATGCTTCTCAGTATTCTCAACATCCTGATATAACCAGTTCGTTACTGCAGCAACAATTTGTTCAGCAAGCACACCCTCAGCCAACTATTGGTTCTCAGTCCCAGAGTATCTCTGAGAACCATAGTGCTGTAAATCTGCAATTGCAACAGTCCCATAATGAACAGAAAGATCGGGTTCAAGAGCTGCAAAATTGTCCTCAGATATTTCCGTTCCAGAATAATCAATTTCAGCAGCAGAAATCACCCTTGCTTTCTCATTTGCACCAACATTTAGCTTTCCCTGAGTTAGGCGCAAACATCTCATCGGCTCTTGCACCTAGCTGCATCCAGAACATCTTAACTTCCAGTCAGGCTGATGGAGGTGCCAATACTTCGACTTTTTCAAGGCTTCCTATGTGTGAGCAGAATCAGGAGCCATGGGAACCAAAGCTTACGATGTCCCAAGTCACTCCTTTCGGGAGCATGATTTTGCTTCCATCATTTCCTCGGAAGGAAGGTTCAGTGGAAGGTGACAATTGTTCTGCTGATTCACAGGATCATAACATATTTGGCATGAACATAGATTCATCCTCCGTCCTCTCCAGTGCAGTACCAAACCTTCGTGCAAATGCTTTTGACAATAATGTACCTCCAGCAACTTTTGCTGCTTCAGGTATACCAAATCCACTTTACAATTACCTGGATGGATCATCTGGCTTGGTACAAAATGGAGGGGAGGTAGATCCTGCAACCAACACATTTGTGAAGGTAGGAACAGCAGACAAGTTCCTTCTACAATTGTTAAAAACTATTAGACTAATATGTCTGTTCGTCTTTGCAGGTTTATAAGTCAGGTTCAGTTGGGAGATCACTGGACATCTCTCGCTTCAGTAGCTATGATGAGCTACGTGAGGAGCTGGGTCAGATGTTTGGTGTTGAGGGTCTGTTGGAAGATCCTCGTAGATCAGGCTGGCAGCTTGTATTTGTCGACAGGGAGAACGAGATGCTTCTCCTTGGAGACGATCCGTGGGAGTAAGACCAACTTAGGCATCTTTACTTGCTTAATTAAGAATAGTTGATGTCATTTGTCCACATAGGATTTATTATTCTAGATGGTTTCTTCTTATGTGCCTATATGTAGTATGCCTGATTGAGTTCATCAGTGTGAATATGTATGTGTACTATATATGCTAATAAAAAATGACTTTATAAGAAGTATAGTATCAACAATATTCCTCATCCATTGACATATGAAGGAAAGAAATATATGCTCCTCATGAATATGAAGAAAGATATGTTCCTTCATAAGATTTGTTTAAATAAAGAAGAAAACAGGACCCTACGATCGCCATCATAAGCTATTTTTAAACCTTAAAACTACATACTGATGATTCTAGAATTTCCTTCCAAGAAAGTGGAACCACTGTTTCTTGTATAATATCAATCGGCTATCTGGTGAATCCATTGCCTGTTGCTCCTATACTCAGTTAGTGTTGGTATATTAGAATGAATTAGGGAATTTTATGTAAGATGGAGGGTTGTAAGGCTATATATATAGCCAAAAGTTTATCAATAAAGGCAATTATTCCAAAAATATTCAACATGGTATCAGAGCCCAAACCCTAGCCACCACCACCGCTCCCAAATCCTAGCCGCCACCACCGCTGCCGCTCCGCCACCATCGCCGCTGCGCCGCGACTCTCGCGGAGCCCACAAGAGAATTCTGTCGCAGTTTCCAGCGTCTCTCGCGGGTCGTTCCGGACGTTGACGTCGAAGGCCTAGATCTGATGGGGCAGAGACATGATCGGGCCTAGGAGAGGACGAAGAGGACGAACGTGAATCGTGGGACGGGTGTGAGGTGATCGAAGAAGAGGAGGGTCAATGGAGGAGATCATCAAGAAGTTGGACCCTGTGGAGGTTGTAACGTTGATGAAACTGTCGGTTGGTGAGAGCGCGACGCGAACACTGGCGAAGTTGGAGCTTCCTTTTCGATCTGAAGCTTGATGGACCGGCTACCTACCTGAGTTGGTCACGACGGGTGAGGAGAACCCTCGCAGGGAAGAACCTGGAGGGTTTCTTGTCAGGAGAGAAGATAGCCGGATGAGGGCTCGGCAGGACGCGACGAGTTGAAGTCCACTCATATGGTAGTTTGGCTCCTCAATTCTTTAGTACAGTCGATTGCCGCCACAGTGGATGGCCTTGAGATGGTGAAGGACGTGTGGGAAAGGAAATCACTTGAGGGTTTTCCAGATCAAGAGGGAGATCGACGACACCGTATATGGGGAGAAGACGGTGCAGGAGTATGCCACGGGATTGGAGCGTCTGTGGTTGGATTAGGATCTCTCCTCAGATCGGGCGAGCTGCGAGGATCCGAAGGGTAAGGAGAGACATGTATGTCTGCAGGAGAGGACGATGAAGTTTCTTAAGGGGATGGCCGCAGTATTTGCTTGGAGGACAACACTACTTCTAGCCCAACCAAAGATCCCTACACTTGAGGAGGCTATCTCGGCCATGATCTAGGAGGAAACTCGCATCAAGCTGCAGGCAAGGATAGATGGTCCTCACGAAGTGAAGTCCGCACTGGCGGTTACCAATTCAGGCGGCACAAGACCTAAGGGAGAGCCCCGGCAGTGCTACAAATGCGGGGAGGTGGGCCATCTGAGGTATGCTTGCACAAACCACTAAAGGAGGGAGATTCAGGTAGTGGACGTCGACAGTTTGGAGGACGTGGTTGTGGTCGTGGTCGTAGGGGTCGACGGGGTGGTCGAGGAGGTTGTCGGGCGAGCCTGCTGGTAGCAGAAGGAGAGGAGGGAGCTGATGGTGCCTATACTGGGGATGATTATGCACTGCTGGGCATGCTGGAGGTACTCAGGATGAAGCAGAGAGCGTCAAATGATGGAGATAGGAATAGTTGGACCGAGGCGACGTCTACCTCATTCTTCGTCAGAGGCAACGCTGCCATATATGCCCATCCATCGGAAGGTACTGACGACTCACTCGTCCTTGCATCTATGTCTTTCCTTAGATTGTCGGACTGGATTGTCGATTCGGGTGCATCTCGACACGTGACAGAAAATGCTAGTGAGTTCTCTTCCTACACTCACCTAGCATCGGCGGACAACATTCAAACAGCTGATGGTACTTTCCAGCCGGTGGTCGGTAAGGGTACTGTCGATTGTATATGTTCAGTAAAATTATTCAATGTTTTGCATGCTCCTTTTCAGTCAGTCTTTTGTCCATTAGTTCTGTAATCCTCCAACTAAAATGCATTGTCTCTTTTGATATTCCTAAGGTGATCTTCCAGGAGAAGGAGACGGGACGAAGACTTGGGACTAGCACTTAGCATAATGGACTGTGGTACCAGGATCGGGATGGGCTGGATTCGGCATTGGTGTCTGTGACAGAGAGGACAGGAATGGGAGGACCGAAGATGAGTGTCGATGATACATTGATACTCCACCACAGGCGGTTGGGGCGCTCCTCTTGTTATTTTGAGTAGGTTGTATCCATCTATTTATGGAAAAGCAAATAAGGAGAAACTAGTATGTGATGCATGTGACTTAGGCAAGTTCATATATTAGTGAGGGCCATATGAGCTTTTTTGTTTTTGATATTATACATTCTGATGTTTGGGGGCCGTGCGCCAACTACTAAGAATGGTTACAAGTATTTCGTTTCTGTATTGATTGTTCCTCTCGTGTCACCTGGCTGTATTTGATGAAGAATAAGAGTGATGTCTTTGCCTGTTTTTGGGACTTTCATAAACATGTCCAGACTCAGTACAGAGTAGTGGTGAAGGTACTAAGGACTGACATTGGAACATAGTATACCAACAAAGCACTTGAGGAACACTTGTCAGCTCAAGGGTTATAGCATCAGACCACCTGTGCATACACACCAGCACAGAACGGAGTGGTAGAAAGGAAGAACAATGTTGACAGCAACTCAACTAATCAACATGATGCCCTCGAAGGCATTGGAATAAAATTCTCCATGTGAGATATTGCAAGGAAATAATAGTGGGATATTTCCGCTGAAGGTGTTTGGCTGCGTATATTTTGTGAAGGACAACAGACCGTCTGTTGGGAAACTTGACCCTAGAGCAGTCAAGTGTGTCTTCGTAGGCTATTTGCGACTCAGAAAGGGTACGCCTGCTGGAGCCCAGTGGAGAAGAGGTTTGTGAGCATAGATGTTCACTTCAGGGAGCTTGAGCCATACTACCATCAGGAGGGAACTTCATCCACGAACAACTCACCTGATACTGAGAGTATGAGGCGGCGAGAGTTTGGTGACTGATTTAGGAGTATGGCATGGAGGAATGGTTGAGGAGGAGCAGAAGAGTGAAGAGGAGCAGGGGGAGGAGAAGATGAGAGGTGTTAGGCCCACGACTTAGGGGAAGTTACTTACCTACAGCAGAAAAGAGAAGCAAACTGCAGGTCCGGTACCTATAGTGCCAGTGCCAAGTCTCTTGCCTGCGTCCGTCTCGACTCCCGAGACACCTACACCACCACCACCACCACCAGATTTTCTTTCAGGTTATCATTCTTCCTACTACTCCCACACCATTGTCAGTGTAGTGCCCCGTCCCGCTCAGTCAATCGGAGGAATCGAAACGCCGACGGCGTTCAGACTTAGCCTTACAACGGCTGCTCGAAGACATTGCTCGGTCGAGGCGACCGCTCGCTCAGGTGGGATAGTTTCGGTGAACTTGCCTCATCTTAGCCTTCACATAATAAATCGCATGTTTTCAACTTGCACAAGTAGGCTTGATAATAAAAGTGACGAATCCACATAGCTAAAGGGAATAATCCCGACGGTCGAATTGAGTTAGAATATGGAAAGGTCCAATGGTCGGCTTAGAGTTGGTGCACGGCGTGCTTTGAAAATGACACTGGGTCCTTCGTCCCGTGGCTTGGGAGAAGGAAAAGTTGGTCTTTGCCACAAGCTAAGAGTTAGCCAAGTTCATAGGCGTCGCCCGCACAAATGTTTCGCAAAACATGCACGGTCTCTTCGCCTAAAGCGTGGCATAGCCTCTGCTCGCCGACGGGATAAGTTATATTGCACGGCTTGTGGCATAAGTCTAGGCACCTCAAATGACTTGGTCGTTCAAAGTTGAACGCGTGCACGGCACGTTCCATCGAGGCAAGGCTTGACGCAGCCTTTGCTCGTTAAGTTGTAGGCTTGAGTAAGTTAGGCAAAGTAATGCCGGTTGACCTAAGTCATTCCAAGTGCTGTCTCGCTCATTCTGCGGTTGTCAAGTTAAATAGTCCCACGATCCCAAGGCCCGTCATATAAAATATGACTTGGGCGATAGCGTCGCATAAAACGTAAGTCGATTTGAGGCACGATGCACGGACTTAGTGTTTAAGGCACGAGCCACGGTTGATTCAAAAGTGAGTTTAGAAAAAGGGCTATCAAATGGTCGTTTTGAGTTGAATAAAATGATATGGTAACATGGAAAGAATGCTCGCGGCTACAGGTCGGCGAGGCCTCGCGGCTATAGGTCGGCGAGATGGTCCCCAAAGAAAGAAGTATGCTCGCGGCTACAGGTCGGCGAGGCAATCTTAGAAGAAAGAGGTAGCATGACTGTGTGAGACGTCAGTTTGAGTCGAGTCTTGCATCGTCATGGACAACTTGTCGACAAGGTGAGTCGTTTACCCGCACGGCAACCCGGCGGCCACGGGATCGCTGCGGCCGTCGATTGGAAACGAGTAATTTAGCTGTGCTTTTTGCACGAGTTAGGCGGGGACTTGCAGCGGGGCTAGCTACCTTGCGCTGAAAGGGGCACCCGTCTAACAAAAGCTAAGAGGAGTCCACGATGGCTCTAGGAGTCAGTGACCAAGTTCATATAGATGTCGGCAAATAGCGGCTAACCGCGTGTATGCCTTTGGATTGAGTTGAGTTGAAGGTGTGTACAGTTAGAACACAAAGTTTGGGCCTGAGATTGGGTTTCAACATAGGCGTCGTGCTTCAGCACGAGATGTGGCGTCGAGTCTCAAGTGTTGACATGTGAGTTACAAAAGTTGGGTTTGAGTTGTTCAAGTTTAAGTTAGGAAACGCCGCAAGGCATGTCGGTCAAGTGACACTAAGTTCACAAGTCTCTATTTGGTCAGTTGGAGGTCAAAGTAGCAAGGGCCGCGAGGCGGCGATATGGTTAAGTCTTACTGAATTGCGAGGCACGGCCTCAGCAAGGGTTTGTAGCACGGTCACACGAAAAAATGGAGCTTAATCGCGTAGTTGCGTCTCTGATTTTAAGCCGTAAGGCAAACACGACTCGATAGGTTAACGTTGTTGGCACGAGAAGGGTCTTGAGGCAAGGTATTGAGTTAACATTCGTTGCAAGCACGAGATGGTCTAGAGACACGGAATAGGCCAAGGCGTTGGTCCTAAAACTGATCCTAAGGCAAGAGTAGAAAGACAATCATAAAGGGGACTAAGTTGCACAAAAGTAAATCAAACGTGTTGGGTTTGTATGGGTGGGCGATAAGCTCATTCCACCAGTACAGTTGAGTACTGACACCCACATAGTTTACATGTGCAGGCACAGGTAGAAGCTCGTGGCGCGGAGCTCGCTTGGATGCGTCGAGGCACGAAGTTCCTTGGCGATTCGAAGCGCGCAGCCGCATGAAGTAAAGACTTATACTGGACATAATGTATGGACGTCGCCTTCCGAAGCTTCCGCTGGATCAAGACTCGTATTGAGAGATGAGAGAGAGCTGAGTGACTTGTAATGTGAGCTTGAGTGAGCTTGGGAGACTTGTAATATTGGCCTTGCGCCCATTGTAATCTTTGTATCAATATCAATAAAGAGCTTTCTGTTAAATAACTTGTGTTTGTTCTAAATTTCTGCTGCATGTTCAAAGTCTCTGCATGGGACTTCTGTGCGACGACCCCGTCGCAGCCGCTGAAATCGGCCGTTATGGAACCCGCCTTGCACGAGCGCAATCTAGGCTCGTGCGGCATCACGCCTTAGCGAGGACGATCGCTCCTACGGGAGCGGGGCGTGACATAATGGTATCAGAGCACGGCTTTACATCTTTGGACTATCGATTGAATTCTTTATCTTCGTTGTTTCCGCAAACTCTGTTGCTTCCGCAAGTTATTATCGTTGGTGTGCTCTCTCTCAAATGTCCCACGGGATGTCCATACAATAAGTCTAACTATTTTGCAAAACGTAGGAGAACAGTTTTTGACAACAAAACAAAAAGATGGTTCGCGTAAGCACGGTTGGCTAAGTCGGGCTGGGCATATACACCAAGGGTTTGCGTCGACCTTAGAAAAGTCGAGTACGGGAATTGAATAGCGTCGAGCAAGAATGAGTTGAACTCGGATGAGTAAATATGGGATGACTGTCGATAGGGGTGCTATCGAGCGACGGTATCGTCGATACGACATAGATGAGCGTGCTTGGAAATCGAGGAATGGTTCAAATGGGATTCGATGAAGTCGATTTTGATTCAAAGGATAGTTTTGAGAATTTGTTGAATGACTTCATTCATGAGTGGTGTATGCGATAGGCTCAGGAATGTCGATCGATCAATTGAGGATGCGGGGTGTCGGTGAGTCGATCAGCAACCGTCGCACATATGCAAAGCCTTAGATCGGGTGCGATTAAATAAGTCTTGATCTTGAAGTTTGACGAGTGGATTCGAATAACTTAGAAATTGACGCGCACGGAACGTGCACGGGATTGAGGATTATGCGAAGTATGAAACGCAAGAATGATTGAGTAGGTGAAATTGAATCGAGGAAAAGTTAAGGTATACAAATGGATGACTTGATTCGAGGAAATTGATACGGATCGTATAGAAAAAGTTAGCACGATGAGACGATAGCGTGCATGAAAAGTTGAATTTCGAAGTTACGAAATGACTCGGAGGATTGGAATGAATGTTGCTCGATGGTTTGAGTTAGCAAAGGATTGAGGCGAATTGAGAAAATACGTTGGTCGATGACTTATGATGGACGGATGAACGATACGTGGGTTTGGTTTGAGGAAATTGATGTTGTGAATGAATCGAGGGATATTGATCGAACTTGAATTTGGATGTCGAGGAGACTATCCAGTCGGACGATAGCATCGTTCGCACGACTCGAAATTTGGTTGCAAAGGAAGATCGTCAGGTTACGCATATCGTCGATGGTATTGAGGCGTATCAAAGATCAATATGCGATAACTCGGAGGTACTCTGACTCGGCGAATGACGATCGTGCAAGTGTTATTGTTCGGTTGGATGCGATACTTAGGATTTTGATCGAGATGAATGTTGGATGAAAATGATCGTGTCTTGATGGTTACGTTGAGAGCCACAACGTCGACGATCTTGTCTTGCGCGAGCGCAACTCCAGCCTCGCACATGCGTTGCGTCGGATTTGGGGCGATTGTTCCGCGTCAGCGCTGACATGGTGATTCATGTCACGGGAATGATCGAACTCAGAATATCAGGATGCGACAACTTTGATTGTCTCGACTTGTCGGTTTGATGCGAAGGAAATTTTGAGGATGTTAGGACTTAAGATGGATGAATGAAATAAACTTGAGGATTGAGTAGGTCCAATCCGCGCATCGAGAATGAATTAGTCTAGACGCAAAACAAGAGTTACGTCCCGATGAGGATGATTATCCCGCGGGAGCGTGCATGATGATTCATGGCCACCGTGGAAAATCAGAATCGCGCGAGATCGGGGCGCAACATATTGTTAAGCTAGACGACCTTAACGTGAATTGGAATAGATGACTTAGGAAATGTGGAGTGTAAAAATTTGGTTAGCGATGAATCATATCGTAGCGTGCTTGACTTGGGAAGATTGAAAAGGCGTATTATGTCGAACGTGTTCGAAGAAATAGACTATGCGAAATAGCTTGATGAACGAGCGATATGTTCTTGTCAAGGATTGGTTGAACGTGAATTATCGTAGGATGGCTTTGCTGAATGACTCAGACCCCGTGCGACGAATGTTGAGATGTGTGTAGGGAATCGATGCTCGATGTTTAGAAATCGGAGTGATGCGAGCTTGGGTAGAAAAAAACTTCGTACTATCAATTTGGTTTGACCTTAGGATGGGGTCAGTGTTGATATTGTTGTTTGGGAACTATGATTCCAATACTGACAGAAAGACATAGCCTAGCGGTTAGGCAGGCGTCCGAGTACGAAGTGGTAGGATTTGTGGAGCCACCACTCGCGAGCTCGGTTGACATGCACGTATATCAGGGACGCCCGAATATGTGCACGATCCGACTCGAGTGGTGATGGGGGATTCTCTATCACGAGGCTTGGCTGAAATGCATGTATTTTGGGGACGCCTGGAATATATGCACGATCCATACTAAGTGATACGTTGAATTTAAGTGAGACTCGAGGAACGGAAAAGTGTTGAGGATTTTGAGATTGTAAGTTTTGAAGAAAAGATTGTGGGTAGCACGAGCGTGGCTCGGATTTGAAGGAACGCATAGGAGAAGTGTGCGCGAGAGTCGTTGAACGTTCGAGTGGTAAGTCAAGGAGTAAATACTCAGTTAGTTTCGAGGACGAAAATTTTTCTGAGTGGTGTATGATGTAGTGCCCCGTCCCGCTCAGTCAATCGGAGGAATCGAAACGCCGACGGCGTTCGGACTTAGCCTTGCAACGGCTGCTCGAAGACATTGCTCGGTCGAGGCGACCGTTCGCTCAGGTGGGGTAGTTTCGGTGAACTTGCCTCATCTTAGCCTTCACATAATAAATCGCATGTTTTCAACTTGCACAAGTAGGCTTGATAATAAAAGTGACGAATCCACATAGCTAAAGGGAATAATTCCGACGGTCGAATTGAGTTAGAATATGGAAAGGTCCAATGGTCGGCTTAGAGTTGGTGCACGGCGTGCTTTGAAAATGACACTGGGTCCTTCGTCCCGTGGCTTGGGAGAAGGAAAAGTTGGTCTTTGCCACAAGCTAAGAGTTAGCCAAGTTCATATGCGTCGTCCGCACAAATGCTTCGCAAAACATGCACGGTCTCTTCGCCCAAGGCGTGGCATAGCCTCTGCTCGCCGACGGGATAAGTTATATTGCACGACTTGTGGCATAAGTCTAGGCACCTCAAATGACTTGGTCGTTCAAAGTTGAACGCGTGCACGACACGTTCCATCGAGGCAAGGCTTGACGCAGCCTTTGCTCGTTAAGTTGTAGGCTTGAGTAAGTTAGGCAAAGTAATGCCGGTCGACCTAAGTCATTCCAAGTGCTGTCCCGTTCATTCTGCGGTTGTCAAGTTAAATAGTCCCACGATCCCAAGGCCCGTCATATAAAATATGACTTGGGCGATAGCGTCGCATAGAACGTAAGTCGGTTTGAGGCACGATGCACGGACTTAGTGTTTAAGGCACGAGCCACGGTTGATTCAAAAGTGAGTTTAGAAAAAGGGCTATCAAATGGTCGTTTTGAGTTGAATAAAATGATATGGTAACATGGAAAGAATGCTCGCGGCTACAGGTCGGCGAGGCCTCGCGGCTATAGGTCGGCGAGGCGGTCCCCAAAGAAAGAAGTATGCTCGCGGCTACAGGTCGGCGAGGCAGTCTTAGAAGAAAGAGGTAGCATGACTGTGTGAGACGTCAGTTTGAGTCGAGTCTTGCATGGTCATGGACAACTTGTCGACAAGGTGAGTCGTTTTCCCGCACGACAACCCGGCGGCCACGGGACCGTTGCGGTCGTCGATTGGAAACGAGTAATTTAGCTTTGCTTTTTGCACGGGTTAGGCCGGGACTTGCAGCGGGGCTAGCTACCTTGCGCTGAAAGGGGCACCCGTCTAACAAAAGCTAAGAGGAGTCCACGATGGCTCTAGGAGTCAGTGACCAAGTTCATATAGATGTCGGCAAATAGCGGGTAACCGCGTGTATGCCTCTGGATTGAGTTGAGTTGAAGGTGTGTACAGTTAGAACACAAAGTTTGGGCCTGAGATTGGGTTTCAACATAGGCGTCGTGCTTCAGCACGAGATGTGGCGTCGAGTCTCAAGTGTTGACATGTGAGTTACAAAAGTTGGGTTTGAGTTGTTCAAGTTTAAGTCAGGAAACGCCGCAAGGCAAGTCGGTCAAGTGACACTAAGTTCACAAGTCTCTATTTGGTCAGTTGGTGGTCAAAGTAGCAAGAGCCGCGAGGCGGCGATATAGTTAAGTCTTACTGAATTGCGAGGCACGGCCTCAGCAAGGGATTGTAGCACGGTCACACGGAAAAATGGAGCTTAATCGCGTAGTTGCGTCTCTGATTTTAAGCCGTAAGGCAAACACGACTCGATAGGTTAACGTTGTTGGCACGAGAAGGGTCTTGAGGCAAGGTATTGAGTTAACATTCGTTGCAAGCACGAGATGGTCTAGAGATACGGAATAGGCCAAGGCGTTGGCCCTAAAATTGATCCTAAGGCAAGAGCAGAAAGACAATCATAAAGGGGACTAAGTTGCACAAAAGTAAATCAAACGTGTTGGGTTTGTATGGGTGGGTGAGGAGCTCATTCCACCAGTACAGTTGAGTATTGACACCCACCTAGTTTACATGTGCAGGCACAGGTAGAAGCTCGTGGCGCGGAGCTCGCTTGGATGCGTCGAGGCACGAAGTTCCTTGGCGATTCGAAGCGCGCAGCCGCATGAAGTAAAGATTTATACGGGACATAATGTATGGACGTCGCCTTCCGAAGCTTCCGCTGGATCAAGACTCGTATTGAAAGATGAGAGAGAGAGCTGAGTGACTTGTAATGTGAGCTTGAGTGAACTTGAGAGACTTGTAATATTGGTCTTGCGCCCATTATAATCTTTGTATCAATATCAATAAAGAGCTTTCTGTTAAATAACTTGTGTTTGTTCTAAATTTCCGCTGCATGTTCAAAGTCTCTGCATGGGACTTCTGTGCGACGACCCCGTCGCAGCCGCTGAAATCGGCCGTTATGGAACCCGCCTTGCACGAGCGCAATCTAGGCTCGTGCGGCATCACGCCTTAGCGAGGACGATCGCTCCTACGGGAGCGGGGCGTGACAATCAGTACGGATGACCACTCGCAACAATACGGAAAATCCTCCTAATAGATATGGTTGGGACCTTGCTCTGTTTGTTTCATATGATAACATCTTTTCTTCATGGAGCATTCATTGCGTCTTTGGATAGTATTACTGTACCTAACAATTGGCAGGTTGCCAAAAACGATCCAAAGTGGAAAGCGGCAATGCACGAGGAGTTAGGGGCTCTTGAGAAGAACCACACTTGGGAACTGGTAAAACTGTCAGAGGGAAAGAGGGCAGTTGGATGCAAGTGTGTGAAGCAGAACCCAGATGGACAGGTTGAGCGCTACAAGTCTCAACCGGCGGTAAAAGGATACAGTCAGACGTACGACATTGACTACGACGAGATCTTTGCACCAGTGGCGAAGATGAGCACCATCATGACCCTGATTTTTTTGGCAGCGAATGGTGGATGGAAGCTACACCAACTGGATGTGAAGAATGCGTTTCTTCATGGGGATCTAGTGGAGGAGGTGTACGTAGAGATACCAACAGGATTCTGCACCGATAAGACAGTGGGCAAGGTCTGCAGGTTGAAGAAGTCCCTCTATGGATTGAAGCAGTCTCCTCGAGCGTGGTTTGAAAGATTCCGGAGGACGATGATAGGGATGGGATATCGGCAGATCAATGCGGATCATACTGTGTTCTTCCGTTGGAGTGGAGGCCACATCACCATGCTTGCGATGTATGTGGACGATATGATTATCACATGAGATGATGAGTAGGAGATTGCCCGACTCAAGGGGAAGCTTGGCAAGGATTTCGAGGTTAAGGACCTTGGCCTTCTTCGGTACTTCTTTGGAATTGGGATTGAGATTGCTCGAGAAGCAGAGGGGATTATTCTTTCTCAGAGGAAGTATGCACTGGACTTTCTCACAGTGACAAGGATGTTGGGATGCCAACCTGCAACGACGCCGATCAATCAGAGGTTCAAGCTGGGTACTGAGGTTGAAGAACCAGTTTTCCGGGACAGATACCAGAGTATGCTGGTGGAGCTGAAACTGGATCAAGGAGCCAAGATGAAGCTGTGTGTGACAACCAGTCAGCCATCAGTATCGCCAACAATCCAGTACTGAATGACAGGACCAAACACATCGAAATCGATAGGTTCTTCATAAAGGAGAAGTTGGACAGTGGACTACTGGAGCTAGGTCTCGTTCCAACCAAGGATCAGGTAGCAGACAGTCTGACAAGGGCCATAGCTCAATAAATATGATTAGAGGATGTGACAAGATGGGCTTAGTGAATATCTTGCGCCCATCTTGAGGAGTGTTGATATATTAGAATGTATTAGGGAGTTTTATGTATGATGGAGGGTTGTAAGGCTATATATATAGCTAAGAGATTATCAATAAAGGTCCAAAAATATTCAACAGTTAGCTATCCGGTCAAGCTTATCAAGTGAATATACATATTACATAAATTAATACTGCATAAGCAGATTAATATTTATATTGTTTAGGGTCCGGCTAAACACACCCCACCACTTACTTTACACACCCCATATTTTTTCAAAAAAAATAAAAAAATAAATTTCTATTCTACCCTCCCCTCCCCCTCCCCCTGCTCCCCTTGCCTCTGCTCCGCCGACCCCGACCCCTCCGCCTCCTCCGCCTCCCGCCCCTTCTCCCTCCTCCTCCGACTCCACCTCCTGATCCTCCTCCTTTGACTCCACCTCCTCCCTCCTGAGGGGGCGGGAGGAGGAGGAGGAGGGTGTAGGAGGCAGAGGAGGCTCGGGAGGAGGAGGAGGAGGAGGGGGCGGGAGGCGGAGGAGGAGGCGGGGGAGGAGGAGGCTCGGGAGGCGGAGGAGGATCGGGAGGAGGAGGAGGAGGAGGAGGAGGAGGAGGCAGGGGAGGAGGAGGAGGGTCGGGGGAGGGGGAGGAGAAGGAGGAGGATCGGGAGGAGGAGGATGCGGAGGAGTCGATGTCGGCGGAGCGGCGTCGGCGGAGCGGGGGGTGGGGGGGGGGGGAACCCGGGGGGGGTGGGGGGAGGGTAGAATAGGAATTTTTTTTCTTTTTTTTTTAAATTTTTTTGGGGTGTGTAAAGTAAGTGGTGGGTGTGTTTAGCCGGACCCTATTGTTTATTTAATGATTGTTACAATATATAGTGTACAGTACAGGTTTTTGTAATCTTAACTTATTTTTAGAGTAGAGGAGCATGCGATTTTAGTTGACAATGGAGATGACATGTGATACTTGGTTGGGTTTCAATTAAAGGATATTTCACACTATTAGAATTAAGAGTTTAAGATGTTTGAATGTGCTACGCCAGTGTTCACAAGACTTGCATGGGCAACTATAATCAACAAGTATAGGACAGAGGCAAGGATTGCATCTTAAGTCTTGTTTGATTTATATTTAGGTTTTTTCTAAGGGCACCACCCTTTTTGCTAGAGGCTAGCCCAAAAAATTTCCAAAATATTACACGTTTGCCATCAATTTTTTTTACTTGGGGCTAGCCCAAGCAAAGGTATAAATACCAACTTTTATTTTCATTTTCTCTCTCCCTCTTATCTTTTCTTTTCTCCCTTAACTCTTTTCTTCTCTCCCTCAACTCTAGGTCAAAGAATTTAACCCCAACTCTTTTCTTTTCTCCCTACATTTTTTCCAAATTGTTCTCTCCCTCAACTCTAGGTCATTGACTTCTCCCATTTATTGGTAAGTCAAAGAATTAATATATGTTTAATGTTTTAAACATGAATTTCACATATAAAAGTTGAATTATGTGTTTAATGTAGAAAAATATTGAACATGGAACAACCGAGATCATCAAATGTTCCCGCCACGTCCGAAGAACACGTTCCCGCCACGTCCGAAGACCACTTTGATGCATCGGAAGCCCTCTTGGTAACCAAATTTTAACTTTTCATCGGGTTAAAATTCGTGTTGTGACACAAATGACTGCCAACACCCCGGCAGTCCCGATCATAGACTAGGACTGCAAGAGAGGTGGCAGTCCTTCACATAAGAAGGACTGCCAGGACCCTGACAGTCCTATATATGTGTAGGACTTCCAGGGTCCTGGCAGTCCTTATGTGAAGGACTGCCACCTCTCTTGCAGTCCTAATTTGTTATACCTGAATGCAAAGTTTTAGTCAATACATTTAGTAAAGGTGTTTGATATTTATGGACACCAATTGCTGTATATAAGACGGTCTTGTTATTAACACAATTTGCTATTTATGGACACCAATCTTATGCACGGTCCTCATCTATGTAACCTATTTGCTTTATGATGTTGTCTAATTGTACTAACTTTTAAGTTCTATTGTAGGACTTGAGATCTTCCGATTTTGTGGTACCGGCTCCATTTGCAGTCAATGTAGCCCATTTATTCTGGACCGATCTTTGTTTTGAATCAAGCGAGGGTGCGGTACATTGGTGTTGAGAAGTTGGACGGGAAAACAACATAGTGCTAGTGATATCCAAGTCGGCCCGAAATCGACCGGGACGACAAACTGTGGTGGTTGGCTGTGAAAGAGGTGGTGTGTTCAGAACGCACAAGAAAAATACAGTTATCCAAAGTAAAGTTCCAAGAAAAAATGTTGGAACGAGGAAATGTGGTTGTCCATTCACGATACATATTAGAAACGAAGAAGGAAAATGGACAGTAGAAGTGAAGAATGGAACCCACAACCATGAGATTGCCGAGATACTATTGGGTCATCCGTATGTCGGACGGTTGAACCATACGGAGAAGAAGATAGTCGAAGACTTGTCCACCTCCGGAGTTGCACCGAGACAAATATATTCCGTCATACGACATGAAGATGAGAAGAACAAGTCTACAATGAATTCAATATACAACGCCCTATCTTCTTCAAACGCTGTCCGGGCGAAATCAAGAATGGCGATGCAAGAAGTGCTCAAGTTGCTCGTCGATAATCATTATGTTGAGTTCCATAGAAGACATCCCCAGAGTAATGAAATAATTTCAATCTTTTGGGCTCATCCCGATTGCACAAGTTTGGCCAGGTCTTTTGCCGACGTGTTAGTCCTTGATTCCACGTACAAGACCAATAAGTTCAAGATGCCTCTCTTTCATGTTGTCGGGTTCACCTCTACTTGGAAAACATTTCCAGTGGCATTTTGCTTCATGAAGAGTGAGAAACTTGAAGACTACACATGGGCGTTGGAGAAACTGAAAACACTTTACACTGGTCATACATAGCCATCAGTATTTGTTACCGACAGAGAGTATGCCCTAGTTAATGCTATTCACATTGTTTTTCCTCAAGTGGATACATTGCTATGCACTTGGCATGTCAATCGTAATATTCAAGCCCAATGTAAGTTGAAGTTTCGGAAGGAGGATGGTAAAATCGACATGCAAATTTTTGACGAATTCTACAACGATTGGAATTGTTTGTGGCGAGCCAATACGATTGCCAGTTACGACGCCGCATGGTACTTGTTCAAGCAAAAGTGGGAGGCAAGGGAGCCGGCATGCATTTCTTACATCAAAGATACATGGCTTGAACCGCCCAAAGAACAATTCGTCTTGGCATGGTCGAATGTGGTGAAGCATTACGGCACGACAACTACCAACCGTGTCGAAGGAGCACACTCTTTATTGAAGAGACCTAAAATCATCTCTCGGCAACTTTGTCTCTGTTTGGCAAGCTATACATTTATCAGTAGACCGGACGGTGAATGAAATTAAGACATCATTTGAGATGAGTTTGAATATAGTCAAGCATGAGCATAGAAAGGAAGTATTCTTAGATGCTTTAATGCGCGTGGTATCTCACAAGGCGTTGGCCTTAATAGTTGATGAGATTGAAAGGTCAAAGTTTGTCGGGTTTGATCCCGAGGTTTGCGGGTGTGTATATCGACATATACTGGGCCTCCCTTGTGCACATCAGATTAATGAAAATCGTCGTGAATCCATTCCTATTCCAGTAGATGCTGTCGATCAACGTTGGAGGCAGTTGTCTATGATGCCCCTGGTGAAGACGGACGATGATTTTTTCTCTTTGCCACAAGTGAAACTTCTCCACGCAAGGTGGTGTGCCTCAGTAGGAGCGGAACGGATGTCCATTGAGCTTAAAAATCCAAGAAATTGCATGTCTGGTGAGTACTAGAATGCATGAGCCGTCCGTTGTTTCCAATCCTAAAGGCAGGCCTCAAACAAGATTGACTAGTTCACAGAAGAGAAGGCTGGAGTCGACTAAGAGAGATCCATCGTCCTTTGAGCATGTTGAACGAAGCTTACAGCAACCTTCGCCTGCACGGAAGGGCAAGCTTGTCGTTCGTCGAAAAATGGAGAAAATGGACCTCCCAAGAGAAGAAATCGTTGCAAGTCAAACAACGAGTTTGTATATTGACAAATTTCAACCTGCGCTTCGAAGTTACATTTGGTCTATTGTCGATGTCCCCGGTGATGGCCATTGCGGATTTCATGCGCTTGTAAGGCATCTTGGTTATGATGACAAAGATGGATGGAGACGGGTTAGGCAGGAGTTGTATGAGGAGTTAGAGACTCGTCTTTCATTCTACTCCCGCATCCTAAGCGAAGAAACGGTTGCAAGTTTGTTGTTAAGTATCCCTTGCACCGACAGTGTTACCGGGAAAGACCACTACATGTCAGTCCCGTCTGCCGGCTATTTATTTGCTAATAGGTACATGATACCTGTTGTACTTATCTCGTCGGATATTAACAATACATTCTTTCCGATGTGCGCTCCTCCGACGGACCACGGAGTGTCTAACCTATGTACTATAGGTCTGATCGGGGATCACTTCGTTATACTAAAGATGATCGCTCATTCTCCGATTCCTCCACCTTCAACAGTTTGGTACAAAAGAGCACCGGTCGAAGCCATCGCTTGGACCACACCTTTTGTTGATCAGATCAACCATTGTAAGAAGTTGTTGAAGTTTGAGGAGCCAAGAGACTTACCTGCTGACCACTACGACGTCGAAATCGACTAAGTATGGATATATTTACAGTTTGACATTTTGTATATGGAGGACCACTTTTGTATATAGTGAAATAGGAAGTCCATTAATCTATATGGAGTAAATTTTGTATACAGTGAAATATGAAGTTCAGTATGTTATATGTGTTTACCTGGGTGCTATCTGTGTTATATGTGTCTACCTGTGTGCTATTTATGTGTTTACATGTGTGCTATCTGTGTTATATGTGTTTACCTGTGTGCAAGTATGTGTGGCAAAATATACCAATTTGTTAAAGTATCAGATCCAGTATCAGGACTGCCACCCCCCTGGCAGTCCTACATTGAATTAGGACTGCCAGGGTGCTGGCAGTCCTAATTGAAACTTGTTGTTATATAAATGGCCATTCTCCTGTGTTTTAGCACGGAGAATGGCCATTCTCTCTGTAATTTAGCACGGAGAATGGCCATTCTCCGTGTAATTTTCACGGAGAATGGCTATCCGATCCAGTATCAGGACTGCCACCCCCGTGGCAGTCCTACATTAAATTAGGACTGCCAGAGTGCTGGCAGTCCTAATTGAAACTTGCTGTTACAACAAGTATCAATTAGGACTGCCAGCACCCTGGCAGTCCTAATTTAATGTAGGACTGCCAGGAGGGTGGCAGTCCTATTTGTAAGTCTCTGTGATGAGAGTTTTGAAACTCTCTATCATAGAGAGTTTCAATTAGGACTGTCACACCCCTTGCAGTCCTACACAAGAGGAGGACTGCCAGGGTGCTGGCAGTCCTAATTAAAACTTGTTGTTATATAAATGACCATTCTCCTGTGTTTTAGCACAGAGAATGGCCATTCTCCGTGTAATTTAGCACGGAGAATAGTCATTCCAGTGTTAAAACGCAGTGTAAATTAACACGGAGAATGGCCATTCTTCGTGAAAATTACACGGAGAATGACCATTCTCCGTGCTAAATTACACGGAGAGTGGCCATTCTCCGTGTAAATTAAGACGGAGAATGGTCATTCTCCTGCGTTTTAACACTGGAATGATCATTCTCCGTGTAAATTAAGACGGAGAATGTCCATTCTCTGTGTTAATTTACACGGAGAATGGTTATTCTCCTGCATTTTATGGTCAGTTAAAACTTTGGAGGGCCATAACTTTTGACTGGGAGGTCGAAACGAGGTCCGGTTTGTCGCAAAATGAGCGCATTTTCGAGGAGCCTGAGATTAACAGCTTTATCGTTAGACGGCCTTTCGAATTTTTAGAATCGCAAAAAATGATGTTTGGACCTCCGTTTTAGCACTTTTGCCGAAATTTTAGAATCGCAAACAAATATTAATTCAATGACTTACAAATAGGACTGCCACCCCCTTGGCGGTCCTACACTTATGAAGGACTGCCAGAGTGCTGGCAGTCCTAATTGAAACTTGCTGTAACAGCAAGTTTCAATTAGGACTGCCAGCATCCTGACAGTCCTCCTTTTGTATAGGACTGCCAGGTGGGTGGCAGTCCTAATTGAAACTCTCTGTGATAGAGAATTTCAGTTTCAAACTCTCATCACAGAGAGTTATAAATAGGACTGCCACCCCCTGGCAGTCCTATACAAAAGGAGGACTGTCAGGGGGGTGGCAGTCCTCTGATACTAAATCAAGAATATCAGGAATTGGCCAACAACTTAAGTTTCCAAACGTAAATAACAACTACATATCAGACAACTACATATCCAACATGTACGTAAATAACAACATATCAGACAACTACATATCCAACATGTACATAAATAACAACATAAATAACAACTACATATCAGACAAAATATCCAACTTCAAAAAAACAACATAAGTGTCAACTACATATCATTCAAAAGTCTGCGCAATAACTTAAGTTTCCAAACAACAAATATATTCTTCAAGTTTCAAACAACAAAAACATCTTTAGAAAAATATCCAGATTACATCTAACTAATGATCATTCCACATCCAACTACATATCATGTCGGGCCTTTGAACGAGACTCTCTATTATTCATGAAGGGGAACTCGACCACGTCGTCGATGCGATCAAGCTCGTTCGCGACCGCGACACTAGTGTCACTTTGGCAACCTCTTCGGAGTGTCTGGGCCAATTCCTTCACCTTTTGAGACTATAAATGAAAGTATAAGTGAATTAAGTCTACAAACATGGAAATCTCAGTCTAATTACAAATACGGAACTCACCATCCTCACCAACCCAGCATACAAGACATTTTTGGAAGGAAGAGCTCCAATTGCTCCGACGGCCACGGGACCCGGGTTTGTAAGGTTTGACAACTTAGGATGTCCGACCCCAGGAAGTACGGCATGTAGTCCTCGCTGCAGTCGGCCATCAGGGTGACCGGTCGTCTTTCAGATTCTCGAAGTACATGTCGTTGCCACTCGGAGTAAAAGTCGGTCACCCAGTCGAAATCCGCCGGTTTGTAATTTAAAGGTTGTGTTCCGCGCGGAGGCTCCAACAGTCGTAGTGTGCGCTTCGGCACAGTTTGCACGAAGCCAAACTGACGAAGTACTCTATCGGGCATGTACGGCTCCGTGATATCATAGCATTGATCATGCCATGAAATAAAGAAACTGGTTGGACCTCACGATTCTGCTCACGTAAATTCCGGTATGGATTCCAAAAAATCTGTAGGAAAATAGTTAACAACAAAACAAAATTAACATGACAAAGTAAGTCAAAATTTAGTACCTCTTCTGGCACCAAATTGTCTAGTACTTCACGAATGGAATCCAGTGTTTGCCAATTTTTGGTTTCCAGCTGGGATGGCCTCCATCGACACACTCTAGGAAGGTGTTCAACATACTCTGGGTTCAGGTCAGCCCGTATGAGCATCGGAAAGTGCTCGTATATCCATGCCTATTCAATTTATAAATGAATAATCAAAAAATAAACAACAAAATGAAGTATACAAGATTAAATTGTGAGAAGTTTTCTTACATGTAGCAGAGTCTGACAGCCGGCTATTGTCTTAGTCCCGACATGGAGATGCGATGCCGAGCTCGCGGTAAAGATTGGCTAGGATACCGCTTCCCCAGGATATATCAATGAAGTCATCCACTTCAGATAAATTGAGCATGTACCTAGCATGTATAGACGTTCCGGACTTGTTCGGAATGTCGACCGTTCCTAGGACGAACAACATGTACGCACGGGCCACTGCGTCGACCATATCATCGTCATCGTCATCCACCTCCATATCCATGAAGTGGTCCACCAGAAATGACAGAGGAATTCCATATGACTTCTTGAATCCTGGCAAAGTTGTAAAACTCGTAGCATGAAGTCCAAGGTGACTTGAGACGAAGTTGACGATCTTCTCGTATCATTTCACGAATTTCTCATTGGTGTAATGTTCTTTGGTCATGACGCGCCCGGTCACTGGCAGCTCCAGTATATGGTAGACGTCGTCAAGTGTAATGGTCATCTCCCCTGCTGGGAGATGAAATGTGTTGGTCTCCGGGTGCCATCTCTCCACAAAGGCGGATATGAGGGCACTATCCATTGTCCGATAGGCATTTTGTGCCAAATTGTGCAAGTCGCTCGATATGATTTTGCTCTGGACGGCCTCCGATAAGCTTGCAAACTGCCAGGACACAGTTTTCTTCCCGTGACTCACAGCCCTAAGGATACGATATGTCCTTTGTATATCGAACAACAGAAAAACATATCAATTATGAAATACATATATATATATATATATATATATAGTATACTAAAAACTGGTAGCTTACAAACGTCATGTACATACCGGGTTCTTCCATATTTCATACGCAATGTGGTTCTCAAAAGAAACCAACATTGAGCAACCGAGCGGATGGACATGCGGCTCAGAAGGATCGGCCTCCTTAGAAGGACCGATCTCATCAAATGGAGCAGAACCGCCTTGACGTGATAGGAGTCGGCCAATTGGCACGTCATCGTCGTCGTCATCGGAAGAACGCGTAGGAGTAGGAGCTCGTTGCTTCGACCGAGCTTGACGTGTCGGTGGCGACGTCCGAGACCGAGCTTGACGTGCCGGTGGCGACGTCCGAGACCGAGCTTGGGGCGCCGGTTCGAAAATTGTTATCGGACGCTCGAGAGGACGTCCCGCACGTTCCTTCCGCTTTGACGCGGTGGGCCGTATTCTTTTGTTAGCGGCCGGTGGATTGCATGACAACATACAGTTATTAAATAATAGAAACAACATGCATTACCCACCCCCATATGTCATAACAGTAGGACTGCCAGGCCTGTGGCAGTCCTACTGAAAATCAGGACTGCCACAGTCCTGGCAGTCCTGATTTTCAGTAGGACTGCCAAGAGGACTGCCAGGACTGTGGCAGTCCTGATTTTCAGTAGGACTGCCACAGGCCTGGCAGTCCTACTGTTATGAGACCCGAACTGCCATAACGACATGCTAGTTTGTCGTGTTCTAGGGTTAGGGTTTCAATATAAAATGTGAGTTTCTTGTGTTCGAAAATTAGGGAAAAGAACGTGAAAGAGATTCTAAACCTATTTTATCAAAACTTTTTCAAGAATTAAAAATATTCCAGGGTTTCGAATAGAATGTACAAAATTCTCGAATAAATTAGGGAAGAACGTACCTGGATTTCGGTTGCTTTGACTTGCGTGTCATCTCTTCGAGAAGGTTGTGGAAGAAATCTTGGTGGAGGAATTGGGAGTGGAGTGGTGGAGAAGAAGAAATTAGGGTTTTAGGAGAGGGAGAGGGAGAGAGCTCTTTTTTTCTTCTTGAGGAGAGAGAGTGTAGAATGAAAATGAAAGTGAAAAAAAGGGTTCGGGGGTTGGGCTGCCCCCTAGCAAATTTTGGGTGCCCCCTAGCAAATTCTCCACCTTCTTGGGCTGCCCCCAAGTAAGTGATATCCCCTAGCAATTTTGGTAGTGCCCTTAGAAAAAACATATTTATTATGAACATGGTGTCCACTTTTATGCTACATGATATAATTAGTGGCAAGGATCAAAATATTAGTCTTCTCTTTTTTGGTCACTTATTGCGTCCTCTTTTTGGATGGCACGAGACTTTGGGACATCTATAGAATCTGAAAAAAGAAGAAATCATTTTTTGTCAATTCTGTTGTATTGTTACTTTTGCCATTATCGGATGCCACAAGATTTTAGCACAAACAAATTTTTTTTTCTTAAGAATATTTTCTGCAATGTTGTGATGCTTTGTCATTACCTGTTGCCGTCCATGTTTGACAGGAGGTCTGTATGATGATAATGATGATGATAATGATGATGATGATGGTGTCTGGTATTAAGCATTCAGATCAATTGCCTCTCTTTAAATCATAAATATTCCAAGTTTTCTATACAACACGTACCCTATTATTTATTCAACTGCAGAATATTGCTGTCATCATTCAGAATCCCGTCTTGTTTTGTGTAGTCTTCTACTTGTTTGTTTGCAAAGCTTCAGTCCTATTTTATATATTTTCAATTAGTTTTCAAGCTTTCATTGTTTATGCCAGGGATACAGGCAGTTGCATCTTCTCTGCTCTAATTTAATATTTTGCCCTTAATGCAGGTCATTTGTGAATAATGTTTGGTATATCAAAATACTTTCCCCGGAGGATGTGCAGAAAATGGGGAAACCAGGAGTTGAATCCTTCTCTCAGTTCTCTTGAAAGTGAAGGAGACCAGACCGGTACGTCAGACACGCAATTTATTTATGGAATGTTTTTCTATATGTAGAAGTATGCACTCTCTAGGAGTAGTCGAGTTTTCAACTTTTGTTTTTCTTTTTCTTTCGGAGAAGTAGCTTGTGTTTACAGTTGTTTAAGTTATACTTGCTTTATCATGCATATTATATATGCTTGGGCCGAACATACAGATACAGACCAAAGCAGCATAAGCATAGATTGCATCTCACTTTCAAGGTCCACTTGCTTCCTGGTGATGTGTTCATAAGTAAAAAGAACTTTGGTGAGGATGAAAATTCAAAAGGTTGCGATTAAGTATTGAACTATTGATTACATGATTGTTAAAGTTCACAATTAGTGCAGGGGTGTTTAAATTTGTGTGAATTAATGCCAAGCTATTTTGCAGACACAAATATGACATAATATGGTTGTCCTAGAGTATTTTGGTATGATTTTTAGTACCACATTTGGGGGAATTAATATGCAAACCTAGGGATACTATCTAGGGCCAATTTGGTTCTCATTTGAAATGACAAAAGTTCCATTTCAAACGGAAAATGGGAAATGGTGCCTTTCCGAGCGTTTGGCTTTTGCAATTTTTGTTCATTTGTATGGCCAAAATGGCAAACGGTGGGAACCAAACAATTTTCATTTGCCGTTTCGGCCAAGATGTCCAAGAAAAGGCAAACACTCCATTACAAATGGGAACCAAACTAGCCCCTAGCCAGCAAGAAAAAGAACTGCTTCAAACATGATCACACTTTCAAACCGAGTAGTTGCAGCCAATCTTGCTCTAATTGCTATACTTTTTAAAGGAACTTGTGCCTGCTCTCCCGATGTCTCTAGCTGTTCGTGCAGGCCCTCAATTATGGTAGTGTATAGCGAAGCTGGAGTGTAGTTCTGGCCACACTGCCATGTGACTGAAGCTGTGCATTAGCATGGTTTTGGCTGCATATTATATGTTTACTAGCCTTCTCAAATTGATCTTACCAATTAGAAGATCTATAGGGACTGGAACCAGTACAGAATGCAGTAGAGGATTTTGGGTAGCTCTTGCCCACCCCCACCACAAATTTAGTATTTTGGCCCACTCTCGCCCTCTCTCTCTCTCTACAACCACCACCACCATCACAGGCACACCTAAATCCGCCCCATCCCTGCGTTGGAGTGTAGACATAAACACATCTTCACATCCGAAAGGTGGTATTTTACCACGGAATATCGCATCACTATCCCAGGAGTAGACGGAAATACTTCTCATCATTTCTTCGTATCTGCCTTGTTTGGAGAGTGATCTTCATTTCTGCCTGGAGTATATCTAACCTCGTTTGAAGAGTGATCTTCATTTCTTCTTCACATCATTTCTTCATTGCTTGGAGAAGACAACTATGTAGACAGAAACACCATTTCTTCATTTGCTTGGAGAACACAGCCCTCCATTTCTTTCATTTCTCTTACAATATCGGTTCACACTGGCTTTGTTATTGTTCTCTTAATCATCTCATTCCTCAAGTCAGAGTCGAGACTCTTTGCTCGGATGGAGGCTCCGGAGTCCAGTTCCTTTGCTCCAATGGAGGCTTCAGAGTCCGTTCCGGACATGACAAAGACACCGAGTCCGGGAGGGGGGGAAACGAAGTTTTATGACTAGATGACCTGATGTCAAACGTCTATTTTTGTGCCAGATTTCTCATCAAGGTCGCTATGAGCATGAGAGGATCATGCCATAAAATCCAGGCAGCTGGTTGGCAGGTAGCAGACCTACAAGTTTAAGTTCATGCACCCAAGGATCACCCTCAAGCCTCCTAGATTATGAGGAGTCTAGACAAATAAGTCGATACAATGTTCTATAGGGAATTCCATTAATCTTTATGTTGCATTAAGCCATAAAATGAACAAACATTAGCTTCTCTCCTTGTGCCATTTCAATGTGTCGTCTGGGATTGGGGTATGAGGCCACCTGATATAGCCGTTACCATAACAGAAGGATGATGGGACGACTTCGACTCCTTTCAAAATTGCACTACCCGAAACTGAGTCTTCCAGATCCTATGTTTGGGTCAAACAGACCCTTCGTGTCGAACTCAATGTCTCTGTCATGTCCGAAACCTCCGTCTGAGCAAGGAGTCTTGACTCTGAGTGATAACAAAGCCATACAATTGTGAATCGGCATTGTAAGAGGAATGTATATTTCTTATGCCATCTTGCAAGTAACTAAAGATGATCGTATAAAGCTATCAATCGAGTCATATGACATGTCGCTCGGTAAAACTTAATGACCTTACTATGTGTTATACTATAGAGAAGAACAAAGATAGAGAATGTAGGAAAGTAATCTTTCTTCATGTACATAATACTCAACTAGAATGGTCTTTTATAGACCTATAATGGAATAGAGAAGAACAAGATAGAGAATGTAGGAAAGTAATCTTTCTTCATGTACATAATACTCAACTAGAATGGTCTTTTATAGACCTATAATGGAATGTCAAATGTCATAGGTTACATAAGTTATGAAACCAAGGGCCATAAGTTATGGAAGACAAAAGACCAAGAGCCATGAGTTACATAAGTTATGGACGTCCATATTTATAACACTCCCCCTTGGATGTCTAATGGAATATGCCTCGTTAAAACCTTGCAAAAAAAATCCAATGGGATAAAAACTTGGACGAAGGAAAAAGAGTACATATTCATGAGCAAGCGTGATAAACTGCCTCGTTAAAACCTTGCCAAGAAAATCCAGTGGGATAAAAACTTGGTCAAAGAAAAAAGAGTACAGTGTGAGAATTATTGATCACGCTCTCCCTGATATTGGCAAGAGATCCTTCAGTTGACGCATCCCAATATTCTGAATCATCTTTCTGAATGTTGTGGTTGACAATGCTTTAGTGAATAAATCTGCAAAATTATTACTCGATTGTATCTGCCGAACATCAATGTCACCATTCTTCTGTAGCTCGTGAGTGTAGAATTTTTTGGTGATATATGCTTCGTTCTGTCACCTTTGATGTAGCCATTTATGATTTGTGTAATACAAGCAGCATTATCTTCATACAATACCGTCGGAGTATTTTTGGTCAAGTTAACCCACATGATTCTCGGATACGATGAACCATCGTTCTCAACCATACGCACTCTCGACTTGCTTCATGCAATGCCAAAATTTCTGAGTGATTAGAAGAAGTAGCTACTAATGTTTGCTTTATCGAGCGCCATGATATTGCAGTACCGCCACAAGTAAATACATATCCACTATGAGATCTTCCTTTATGTGGGTCAGACAGATAACCGACATCAGCATAACCCACAACTTGTTATTTTAAATTTTTTGAGTAAAACAAGCCCATGTCGGTTGTTCCGCAAAGATAACGTAATATATGTTTAATACCATTCCAATGTCGTTTTGTTGGTGTCGAGCTATATCTTGACAGTAAGTTTACTGAAAATGTTATATTAGGTCTTGTACAATTTGCAAAATACATTAAAGCTCCAACAGCACTAAGATATGGTACTTCTTGACCTAATAATTCTTCATTATCCTCTCGAGGACGAAATGTATCTTTTTTTTACATCTAACGATCTAACAACCATGGGGCTACTCAGTGGATGAGATTTATCCATATAAATTTTTTTTAGAATCTTTTATGCATAGGTAGATTGATGAATAAAAATTCCATTTGATAAATGTTCGATCTGCAGGCCGAGACAAAATTTTGTCTTTCCAAGATTTTTTATCTCAAATTCTTTCATCAGATAATTAGCGGTTTTTGTGAGCTCTTCGGGAGTTCCTACAAGATTTAAGTCATCAACATATATCTCAATAATTGAGAATCCATTTTTAGAGGTAAAAATACATGTACAAATTGGATTATTTATGTATCCTTCTCTAACAAGGATTTCGCTAAGACGGTTATACCACATTCTTCCAGATTGTTTTAATCCGTGTAGGGATCATTGTAATTTGATTGAGTATAACCCATTATACCTTTTGTTATTTGCTTCAGGCAATTTGAATCCTTCTGGAATTTTCATATAAATGTCATTATCCAGTGACCCATATAAATATGCGGTAACAACATCCATAAGCCGCATATCAAGTTTTTCTGTGACTGTTAAACTGATCAAGTATCGTAATGTGATCGTGTCGATCACAGAGGAATATGTTTCATCATAATTGATTCCAGGTCTCTGTGAAAAATCTTGTGCAACAAGTCGTGTTTTGTATATCACAATTTCGTTTTTCTTGTTGCGCTTTCGTACAAACACCCATTTGTATTCAATAGGTTTTATACCTTCAGGAGTTTGGACTACTGGTCCAAATACTTTACGATTTTCTAAGGATTTTAATTCTGCTTGTATCGCATCTTTTCATTTTGGCCAATCATTTCTATGTCGACATTGTTCAATGGATTTTGGTTCAGGATCCTCATTTACTATCTCAAGTGCGACACCATAAGGAAAAATATTGTCTATAGTAATTTTCTTTCTATCCCAGCTTTCTCTTGTTCTCAAATAATTTAAAGAAATTTCTTCTGAAATTTGTTCATTGTCATGTGTCTCTTCAGGAGCTACCTTAAACTGATTATTCAAATTTTCTATAATGCTTTCATGTTTTGAAACTATTTTCTCTTCAGGAGTAACTACTTGTACCCTTTTCTTTCGTGGATTTTTTATCTTTAGCGCCAATAGGGCGTCCACGTTTTATGCATGGTTTTAGTGTGCCATTATGTTGTCCTTCGGGGATATCAATCCGTGCTGGTGTATTTATTGCCGGTATATGAGATTTTGTCACCTTCTTAAGATCGGTGAATGCATCTGGCAACTGATTTGCGATATTTTGCAAATAAATGATCATTTTCACTTCTTGCTCATATCTACTTGTGCGTGGATCAATAAAAGATGGTACATTCCATGTAATTTCACGTCGTTCTATAGGAAGTGGCATTTTATCTCCCCCTAACAGCGGAAAAACTGATTCATCAAAATGGCAATCAGGAAATCTTGCCTTAAATAAATCGTCCGTCAGGGGCTCAATGTATTGTATTATAGATGGGAATCAAAACCAACATAAATTCCAAGACGTCTTTGTGGTCCCATTCGTTTAGGTGGAGAAATAGGGACATAAACAGCACAACCAAAAACTTTTACGTATGAAATATCAGGCTGCTGGCCAGACATAAGTTGCAATGGTGAATAATGATGAAATGAACTTGGTCGAATACGGACCAATGCAGCTGCATGTAATATTGCATGTCCCCAAACAGAAGTGGGTAAACTTGATCTTAGAAGTAAAGGTCTGGCAATCAATTGCAACCTTTTAATAAAAGACTCTGCAAGTCCATTTTAAGTATGCACACGTGCAACTGAATGTTCGACATTAATGCCAATTGACATGCAATAATCATCAAATGTTTGAGATGTATATTCACCGGCATTGTCAAGACGGATAGTCTTGATGGAATAATCAGGGAATTGAGCCCTTAATCTTATAATCTGAGCAAGAAGTTTGGCAAAAGCAATCGTTCGTGTTGATAGTAGACTTACATGTGACCATCTAGATGATGCATCTATCAAGACCATAAAGTAACGAAATGGTCCACAAGGTGGATCAATAGGTCCACAAATATCCCCTTATATTCTTTGTAAAAACATAGGGGACTCAAGATTAACTTTTATCGGAGATGGTCTTACAATTAATTTCCCTTGTGAGCATGCAACGCACACACAATCACGAGGTAAAAGAATCTTCTGATTCTTTAGAGGATGTCCACGTGAGTTTCTAACTATTCGATGCATCATACTTGATCCAGGATGGCCAAGTCGATCATGCCAAAGCATAAATTTTTTTGGATCATTGAATTTCTGGTTTATCACAGTGTTAGATTCTATGGCACTTATGTTTGCATAATACAATTTTGACTAGAAAACTAGGAGTTTTTCTTTCACATGCTTCTCGCATGAATCATTGGATGTAATACATAGATATTTCATATTCTCCTCATTCATAGTCTTGATATGGAAACCATTTAGATGTATATCTTTGAAACTCAGCAGAAATTTTTTTTGACTTGTAGAATATAAAGCCTCTTTCACCAAAATATTTGTTCCACCAGGTAATATAATGTTCGCTCTTCCGGAGCCCTCAATCAGTTTTGTAGTACCGGAAATTGTATAGACATTTGCTTTTGCCAATTTTAAGTTCGAAAAATATTTTTGATCTCGAAGAATTGTGTGCGTTGATCTACTGTCAACCAGACATATATCTCCACCGTTGGAGTTGTTCACTGCATGTATATTTTTCATATTTCTATAAACAAAAAAATGAAGTAAGAAACATTATGAAAATTTATTTATTAATTCGATATTATAATGACCAAGACTTAGAAACATGAGAATACAAGCATTGAACTAAAATAAAACTTAGGAAAATAAAGTTCAAATAGTCTAAATCCCAACACAATCATTTTAGTTCTTTCAGTTGTCATCATTAGCATCATCACTCCAAAACTTCATCCCATTGATTCCTTCGTTTGGCTCATTTAAGAAATCATCAACATCCATATGAGTAAATTTCATTGGATCATTTTCATCTTCAACAATTTTACTGAAATCTGCAAGATTGATTTCTTTCTCTTTTCCTTTACCCTTGATAGATGCCTGGTAAAGGTCAATTATGTGCTTTGGTGTACGACAGGTACGAGATCAAATGCCCTTTTGTTCCACACCTATAGCAAGCCTCTTCATAATTCTTCGGAGAATCTATTTTCACACCCTTTCCTTTATCATGTTTTTCGCCATTGTTGTTCCACTTCAAGTGGTATGACCCAACCTTCTTTTTGAAGGCATGATATTTAGGACCACTATGATCTCGAGTTTTATTATGACTATAACTACGAACATGACCACGGCCGCGACCATGACCGCGACCACGTCCTTGTCTATAGTTATTTGCATTCGCTTCAGGGAATGGCTGTGATCCAGTAGGGTGGGAAATATGATTTTTCATTAAGAGCTCATTATTTTGTTCACCAACAAGTAGGCATGAGATCAATTGAGAATATTTTGTAAAACCTTTTTCACGGTACTGCTGCTGCAGGAGCATATTTGTGGCAGGGAAAGTAGTGTATGTTTTTTCTAACATATCTTCTTCAGTAACATTATCTCCGCACGATCTCATTTGAGACACAATTCTAAACATTGCAGAGTTATATTCATTTACCGTTTTGAAATCTTGCAACCTCAGGTGCATCCAATCATAACGAGCCTTTGGGAGTATCACACTCTTTTGATGATCATAACGTTCGAATGAAAATCATTGCCTTTGCTTTGTTTTATTCGTTTGCCTCATTTTTCTCTTTGATGGCATGTGCAAGATTCTTTGCACTCAAATGGATTTCAGCCTCAAGAACCCAAGTCAAATAATTTCTTCCGGAAATATCAAGAGCAGCGAACTCAAGCTTGGTGATGTTTGCCATATGTCTGAAAAAGAAGTATTACTTTAGAATATAATACATATACTCAAATCTACAAGTTTGAGTTTTATCAATTAGGCTTCAAACCTAATATATTTTATTTTGGCTTCAAGCCTTATATACAATATAAGGTTTGGATATGAAACTTCAGGTTCATCTAAATACAAAGCTCTAATATATTTAACATAAATTTACAAAGTTTTGGAGCTAATAAAATTATCCAGCTATCAATAAATCTTTTATGTGGTTGAAATGAGTAATACACAAGTCTGTATAACAAAGGACAAGTATTTAAGAAACAGAAGAGTGATAACTAACAAGTACAGTGAATTGGCGCAGATTAATAAAGCAAGCAAATGATAAAATATTGAACATCATAAACTATTGATCCAATTGTAATAAAGTAATGGAGCAAATAGTAAATGAGACACTGAAAATGATTAGAGAGTTGTCAGAATTGATTCTATGATGTTACTGTAGAAAATATAGACGATTCAAATGTATTGAGAAGTATAAGAATTTTAAAACAAGATGAATTGACGAAGCCTAAAACTTATAAAGTGTCAAAGGAAAACACTGCAACTAAAAAAAATTAAAAGAACGACGGAAGTTGGACTTGCAATCTTCTTGAGCAAATTCGTGCTGATAACGTGTTATACTATAGAGAAGAACAAGATAGAGAATGTAGGAAAGTAATCTTTCTTCACGTACATAATACTCGTCTAGAATGGTCTTTTATAGACCTACAATGGAATGTCAACATAGTTTTGATATGCTCTTTTGATTGCAGGTTCACTTCGTAATGCATTTCCAAGGAGTGCTCCCATCTTCAAGAAGTGCATGTTTAGTGAGTTTAGCTTCAGCATGTTATCCGCAGTTCAATGTAATTGAAGGATATGTCACGATCCTTAGTTGTTTGAAGTCTCCTTTGTTAGCTGATCTATGAAGTTTGAACAGCTTTTAGCCTCTTCTGTACCTAAGAATGAGTTATTGTAAGCTTTACTGTCTCCTAAACTTCCTGCTATTTTTCTTTTGATGTTTAATTTCACGACTTACCTACTGTTTCCTGGAAAAACAAAGTGCTTTATCGAAGGAATTTGGGGAATATTTTTTTTTGTTGTCGACGTAAAGTGTTAAATGGTGCTGAATGTGCATGCATAAAATCAGATTATACGGGCTTTCTTCTCGAGGGCCTTCAGGCGTGTAATCGGATTATACTTGGATTATATTTGCTATCTTCTCAAAATGGAACAGGAGCATCCTCTATAAGGCCTAAGGCCGTGGTCTGAAGGCGGATCACATCTAACGTTAGAGGCGACACGAATTGACTTTAAAGCTGGGTTTGGCGCGTACAAGGTGGAGGAAGACGTCGTGGTTGGCACACAATGATGATGTGGATGAACATGTCGGTCTGGTTCTATAGTTGAACGGATTAATATGACTATGTTGGATCTTCTGGGTGTTCGGCTGACGGTAACGAGCAAGGTGCTTGGCTAGCGGGAACGAGTAAAGGGTGCTTGGCTAACGGAAATGAGAAAAAGGTAGCTGAGGTGTACTTGGTTATTCGGTCAACGGAAATGAACCTTCAAAAGGGTGAAACAATGAAGAATTGGTAATTTAGTCGCACATTATGTAGGTGGGATCTTGTCATCATGATGTGTAGATAATTATGATTGGTTCAGCTCTTACATTGGGTTTCTATTTTAGGACATTTAGTCTAATACCGTACATCGTGGACCAACTTCGTTTTGGATTACACAGCGTTCCTAACATTATAATACAATTGTGGTGGATAATTCATCACGTTTGATATCTTGATTGCAGGGAAGAATGCTCGTAAACCTTACAAACTAAGGTCCTGTTTGGATGGCAGGGACTCCACAACAATTGGAGATTTTTTCTACAACTGGAGGCAGCAAATGGCAGTTTCATCGTTTGGTTCGCGATGAAGGTGGAGATAAAAGTGTGGAATCTCTGACACACTCCAGTTGCTGTTCCCCTCCTTTTTTCTATTTTCACCTACACCAAAAATCGTCCGCAATTGCGTTGCAAATGGACTGCGGTGAGCGTGAAAGTGGGGCCGGAGACCATGGGGTTGTGCCCGCGGTGGCAGTAGTGCCCGGCCGGAAGGAGGAGCTCTCGGCGGGAGCAGCCGTGCTCGGAAGCTCCGGATTGAGGGGGGAGGTTGGCGATGGAGAGGGAGGAGGGGGAGGAGGAGGAGGAGGAGGGGCTCTGGCGGTGGAGATGGGAGGAGGAGGAGGAGCAGGGGCTCCGGCGGTGGAGATGGGAGGAGGAAGAGGAGGGGGCTCCGGCGGTGGAGAATGAAGAGAATGTGTGGAAAAAATTTGTTTGGAGGAGAATGACACAAAATGAAGAGAATGAGGGATGTTTTGTTTTGTAAAACCCACTATTTTTTTTCTCAACCCATTATTTGTTTTATAATAAACCCATTATTTTATAATAAAATAATAAGTGAGGATTAATAATAATAATAATAATAATAATAATAATAATAATAATAATAATAATAATAATAATAATAAGATGAAGAAGTGAGGATTATTATTATTTACACAAAAAATTTATATGCCAATTTTATTTTATAGTTTAGGAAATTTATATTTAGTAATTATATATCAATTTCTTTTGTGAAAGAAAATTTTATATTGCAAAATTTAGGTTAAAATGGAAATATTTGTCAAATTTTTTTTGGTGGTAAGCATACCTAGGTTTACCACATCAACAACCAACATACACTTTCAACAACCATTCAAATAACCGAACTCCTTTTTTTCTCCACTTTCAACAACCATCCAAACAACAAGCTCTTTGTATTCTATCCAAACACATTTTAAAAATTGATAATTGCTACAAGTGCACTGTAATTTAACATAATGTAAGTATCATTTTTACGCTTTTGGAGAAAGGGTTGCTGGAGAATGTTGTGTGTTAACATTTACAATATTTAAGGTCTTAAGTAGTGCCAGTTATTGCAAGGAAAGCTTTTCCTTGGCTTTACAAATTTTGTCGCCCAAAATGGCTACAACACTACGCTGCTTTTGTAATCCTTCTTGTCTAAATTTTTCAAAAAATAAATAAAGAAGGAAATAAACTAATTACTATGATAATCTTTTTTTTTAGATTTGTTGCTAAATTTTCGGTAGTAAACTTCGGCCTTTTTGATTCTTTTGCAAATTGATTATTTGTCAAAAAAAATTCAACCAAACCATCAAAAGTTGCAACTAACCTTCAAACGCCTCCTCTTATGAAGAGTAGTACATGTGTCCGTGAGGGTGTAGTCCATTGGGTACACCGGAGGGTCCCGTGAGATGGGCACGGTTTGAATTTTTTTTCTTGGCGTTGCTCGTCGACCTGGAGAAAATGACAGCTCAAAAGAAAATGTATGTTACTAATCAAACTATTTTTTTTCCTGAAACAATTTTGTTGCTTTTCGTAATATTGTTGTTCTAAAATTAAACTAGTTTTTCAAATACTTTTTGGTAAAAAATGTTAGATTTTACGAGAATTTTTATAAAAGTATTTATTTTATGGAAGTTTGAATGTATCATCATTTTTGTCCATGAGGTACAATATTGAATTGGACCCATATGTCTTATTCCAATTATCTACAACCTATGATCCTACCTCCTATCTGTCACACCTTGAGAAGAGAGCCCATATATTCGTGTATACGCATGAATGTTCAGCACCAATATCTGTCTCGAACCAATTAGAGCCGCTCAAATCCGTTCCGTAACCTTGGACTTTGGTACCACTTGTTAGAAACGCGATGTGATCCGAACCGGAGTTGGCCCATGATGTACAATATTGAATTGTGCCCATACGCCTTAAAAGAGAATTCTCATGTAAAACCTGACATTTGAAGGTCCCAAATCTTTGAGTTCCATTCTGAAGGAAAATTACTGCTAATGGTGAGAATATTAAGTCTAAATTGTTTGTCCATATTGAAGGCTTTTTTTAGGGGCACCTCCACATTTACTAAGGGGCAGCCCTTACTTAGGGGGCAGCCCATTTGGTGGAGATTCTACTAGGGGGCAGCCCAAATTTTATTAGGGGGCAGTCCAACCCCCCAAACTCAAATTTCCTATTCATTTCATCATTTCCTCTCTCTCTCCTCCAAAAGAAAAAGAAGAAGAGCTCTCTCTCCCTCTCCCTAAACCCTCGAAAATTCTCCTCCACCACTCTAATCCTAATTCCTCTACCAAATTTCTTTCAAGAACACTCCCACATTCGACGAGATGACACGCAAGTCGAAAAAATCGGATTCTCGGTACGTTTTTCCCTAATTTCTTCAATAATTTTCTACATTTTATTCGAAACCCTAGAATAGTTTTAATTGTCTAAAAACTTTTGATAATTTAGGTTTAGAATGTTTTTAGGGTTTATGAATGCCATTTTCTAACACGACAAACCCACAATTTCTCTTAAAACCCTAACCCTAGAAAACGACAAACTAGCGAGTCGTTTGTCTGTTGGCCGAGTACAGTAGGACTGCCAAGCTTGTGGCAGTCCACATGTAAACAAGGACTGCCACAGGCCTGGCAGTCCTCTTTCAATAGAGGACTGCCAGGACTGTGGTAGTCATTGTTTACAAGTGGACTGCCACATGCTTGGCAGTCCTACTGTACTCAGTTCTGGGGGTGGGGGATAGGGGGTAAGAGTTCTATTTTAGTTTGCATTAGTTATTAATTGTACGGTCGCACAATCCAATGTTCTATAGGGGTAACAGTCCTCCGGACGCACCAAAAAGAATACGCCACACCGCGTCAAAGCGGAAGGAACGCGCGGAACGTCCTCTTGAGCGTCCGATTACAATTTCCGAACCGGAGCGCCAAGGTCGGGCTGGGACACGGAGACCCCCACCGGTTGCACAAGCTCGGTCGAAGCAACGAGCTCGTACTCCTTCTCCTTCTTCCAGTGTTGAACCCTACAAACCTGGGTCCCGCGGCCGTAGTAGCTGTTGGAAATCTTCCTTCGAAAAATATCTTGTATGCTTCATTGGTGAAGATGGTGAGTTCCGCATTAGTAGTTAGTTCGAGATTTTCATGTTTGTATACTAAATTCAATTATACTTTCATTTACAGTCTAGAAGGGCGAAGGAACTGGCCAAGACACTTCGGAGCGCTTGCCAAAGTGACACTAGTGTCTTGGTCGTCACTAGTACCTTGGTCGCCAACGAGCTTGAGCGCATCGACGACGAGGTTGAGTTCCCATTCATGCGTAATGCGGAGTCTCGTTCGAAGGCCCGCCATGATATGTAGTATGATTGTCTAACGTCTGGTTGTATGATGTTGAATACTTGTGTCCGTCTTTTAAACTATTTATGATGTGTGTTGGATATGTTGGATATGTTGGATATGTGATATGTTGGATATGTGATGTTTTTCATGTTGGATATGTGATATATTGGATATGTTGGATATGTGATATGTTGGATATGTTGGATATGCGATATGTTGGATATGTGATATGTTGGATATGTTGGATATGTGATATGTTGGATATGTGTTGGATATGTAATATGTTGGATATGTGATATGTGTTGACACTATTTGTGTTGGATATATGATATGTGTTGACACTACTTGAAATGTTCTGTGATCAAATCACAGAACATTTTAGCTAGGACTGCCACACACAGGGCAGTCCTACACTTGTGAAGGACTGTCCAGTGTGTGGCAGTCCTACTTGAAATGTTCTGTGATCAAATCACAGAACATTTTAGCTAGGACTGCCACACACAGGGCAGTCCTACACTTGTGAAGGACTGCCCAGTGTGTGGCAGTCCTACTTGAAATGTTCTGTGATTTGATCACAGAACATTTGAAGTAGGACTGCCACACACAGGGCAGTCCTACACTTGTGAAGGACTGTCCAGTGTGTGGCAGTCCTACTTGAAATGTTCTGTGATTTGATCACAGAACATTTCAAGTAGGACTGCCACACACTGGGCAGTCCTTCACAAGTGTAGGACTGCTCTGTGTGTGGCAGTCCTACTTGAAATGTCCTGTGATCAAATCACAGAACATTTTAGCTAGGACTGCCACACACATGGCAGTCCTACACTTGTGTAGAACTGCCCTGTGTGTGGCAGTCCTACTTGAAATGTCCTGTGATCAAATCACAGAACATTTTAAGTAGGACTGCCACACACTGGACAGTCCTTCATAATGCCCAGACACAAACGGTGGTGAACCCATAAATAGTGAAATTCTTGCTTAATTTTGCTTTAACATATATCTGACATAATGAAATTCTTGCTTAATTTTACATTAAGCTTACAAGTTCTCAGTTTCAATTTTAGATATAAAGAAATGTTAACGTAGTATTATATGTTTGGTTCTGTTGCTATGTTTTCACTTTTCAACCTAGTGAGTGCAAAATGAGAATTTAACTTTGAAAGCTTTGTAATAGTTCAATGGAAGATCATGTGTTTGCATGAGATTGGAAGATATAAACGAAGAAGTCAATTTTAACTGTAAATCCTTTCGTTGCAAGGAACATGCTTGATTACTAGGTGTTCTCTTTGATGTTTTACATATTCTCTGTTGTTTGTCACACATTTATCCTCTGGTCTTAATTGAAATTCTCATATTTCCTTGTCATATTTCCTTGGACACAGAGGACTGCCACAAATGTGACAGTCCTTCATATTTATAGGACTGCCACAAATGTGGCAGTCCTTCACATATATAGGACTGCCACATCTGTGGCAGTCCTATATATGTGAGGGACTGCCACATTTGTGGCAGTCCTCTGTGTCAAAGTCCAATTTTTGACCCGAAGTAAATGTTAAGTGTAGTTACCACGAGGGTTTTCGATGCGTCGAAGTGTTCTTCGGAAGTTGTGGGAGGAGAGTATCCAGCATTTGATGGTCCGGGTTGTTCCATTTTCTATTTTTTCTACATTAAACACAAAATTCAACTTTTATATGTAAATTTAGGTTAAAACTTAAAATATTACACAAAAATAAATTCGACGACTTACAAATTAATGGGAGAAGTGATTGACACTGTATTCTACCATAAATTTTAGGTTGGGGGACAATTTCACCTAGCTAGGGTTAATTATAGGTTTATATGAGGAGGAGAAAAAAGGAGTGGAGGAAGAGAAGTAGTAGAGGGAGGAAGAAAGAGAGAGATGAAATCTAAAATGAAATTGGCTTATATAGTGTTTTTTTGGGCTGTCCCCTAGTAAAAAAATCCAATGGCAAACTTGTAATTTTTTGAAATTTTTTTTGGGTTGCCCCTTAGTAAATGTGGAGGTGCCCTTATAATTTGCCATATTGAATTGCTTCAGCATATTTCAATATTTCTTGTACACTTGTTACCATAAATAGAACTTTTGCCTAGATATACTAAGAAGGTTGACATGTACTATAGTAACAATACTGGAAAAAGAAATTATGTCATTATGTGGATGCTGCTATAGAGAGTTTATTATCAAAGAATTTGCAAAATCTGAGATTTTAGAATGTTAGATTGCCATAGGCTGTAATTGTGGTTAGAGAGGTATAGATCCTGACTGGGTGGTTGAAGATTGGTGGATCGAGCTACGGGGGCATATTATTCTTTTCATTTATAATAATGGTAAAAGTTGGGGAGACACTAGACCTAAAATACATGCAATACAACGTACACAAAGTCCTGTGCATATTGTCGGGCATCTCAAAACAAAAACAATAAAAAAGAAAAAGAAAAAAAAGGTTGATCCATTAGGAATATAAGATTCCCATCATGAGGCAAAAAATGACATTCATAATAATTATGATTATTTATACTGACATCTCCTATGTTTTGTATTTACTAAGTGGATCTTCTCTAGTTTAAAAATAAATACACTACAGCTCCTACTTAATGTCCTTTATATATATTTTTTAAAAGCATGGGTGGTCAATTTAAAAACTTTTACATAAATTATAAAATTTAGTAGTGATCCGTGTATTTAACACAAAACTTAGGAGGTGTCAGTGTATTTATTTTCAAACTAGAAAAAGTCCGTATACAAAACACAAAACATAGGAAGTGCCAAGGTAAATAACCCTAATAATTATTAAGATATTTTAGAAATCTAGGTTTGACAAGGTACTTCAGTTCACATTTTCAATGACATTTATTTTCTTATGAGACATTTTTCAGTAAAACATTAGACAACATGATATAAAAGAGACATTATTATTACTACTAAATGCACATCATTTGCACGTATAATATAATAAGAATAGTATCTAACTATAATCAAATATCTTTTCTAACTCATGTGCTTAAGGTGTGAGGTATTTAAACTTTTTTCAACAATTTTTTTTTAAATAAAATAGACCGTGATATAATGACAGCTTAGACGGCTCACTTTTGAGCTGTTTTGAAGCCTCATTATATAGTGTAAGATAATAATAATAATAATAATAATAATAATAATAATAATTATTATTATTATTATAATAATTATTATGAAGCAATAGTAATATTTAGATGACATGCCCCCCTACTATAAATATGGGTACCCTTCCCTTTGCTTCCGGATCACAAACAAACACAAATTCTCTCGTCATCCATCGTTTCATCCTTCTTACAAGCAATGAGGTACTACACCTGCGGAGGTTCCTCGGCGGCGGCGGCGGCGTCGGAGGACGCGCTGCCGCGGCTGACGGCGGAGGAGAAGGAGCACATCGGCAGGGTCGCCCGCTTCGTGGCGAGGGACGGGGACTGGTCGGAGAGGATACTGCTCCGGCTCGCCACCAGCTACTACGACAAGTGGGGGTTCCTGTCGGAGGAGCACCCCCACCACTCCTACTACCTGCACAAGAAGGTCTCCGAGCAATGCCGCGCGAGGCAGCTCCGTAAACCCGAAAGGTGTACGATCGATTTCTCGCACAAGAGATGATTCAGGGCCCAGTTTGGATTGCAGTTACCTTTATACGATTAATTTCTCACATAAAAGAGATGATTCAGGGTCGGTTTGGATTGCATTTACGTTTATACGATTGATTTCTCACAGAAGAGATGATTCAGGGTGCATTTACGTTTATACGATTGATTTCTCACAGAAGAGATGATTCAGGGTCGGTTTGGATTGCATTTACGTTTATACGATTAATTTCTCACAGAAGAATTTTTTTTGTTTTTGAATTCTTTTAATTGTATGTATCATCAAATTTATCTCCCCCAATGAAAAAGAATGAACAATGTAAGTGTTTATTTTTGTGATACCATGGGGGAAGGAAATGAATGATTACTCCCAAATTTGTAAATTTGTAGAGAAATATGATTTATATCTAAAGCTAACATAAAGTTTGGTACTTAAAATCTACAAATATGATTCAGGGCTAGTTTGGATTCCATTTACGTTCATATTTACGTTATAGATATTCGTCAAGTGTCTTCCGAACGTCGTTGGAAATGATGGTTTGAACAAATAGAGCGAAATTACAATGAAGAGTAACTGCAATCCAAACTAGCTCTATGTAGCATTAGATCGGAATTGTTCCCACTTGTATACACATGAGAAATCGGATTGATGCAATTTTTATTTTTTGTTTTTGTTTTTGAATTCTTTTAATTGTATGTATTATCAAATTTATCTCCCCCAATGAAAAAGAATGAACAATGTAAGTGTTTATTTTTGTGATACCATGGGGGAAGGAAATGAATGATTACTCCCAAATTTGTAAATTTGTAGAGAAATATGATTTATAGCTAAAGCTAACATAAAGTTTGGTACTCACAATCTACAAAGATGTGTCGAATCTCTGACACATATATCGAAATCAACCAATTTAGGAACTTAAGATACTAATTCAAAAGAATAATACTATTTGTCCCTCCAAATCATTTCTTCTTACGTAACAGCTGACTGGCATGTTGATGTGGCAGTTGACATGTTATAATTAAGGCTTAATTGCTACTTGATACCCTCAACTATTACCGTTTTTCAACTTTGTACCCTAAACTTTTTTTTCGTAACAACTTGATACCTCAACTATTTTTTTTTCAACTTAATACCTAACATTTTAAAAAACCCCAAAATGCCCTTATCCCTTCCCTCCCTCCATCCCCTCCCCCACTCCGGCCACCCCCCTGCTAGCTCCGGCCGACCCCCCCCCCCCCCCCCCCCCCCCCTCCTCGCTTCCGGCCAACCTCCCCCCCCCCCTCCTCGCTTCCGGGCCACCCCTTGCCCCGCCTCCCGTCCCGCACCCTCCTCCCCAGCCCCCCCTCCTCCCGCTGCCGCGCCCTAGGGGAGAGGCGGGAGCGGGCGGGCGGCCGGAGCGAGAGGGGGGGGGGGGGGGGGGGATGGCCTGAAGCGAGGGGGGGGGGGGGAGCTAGCAGGCGGGTGGGCGGCCGGAGCTAGCAGAGGGGGGGAGGGGGGGGGGGGGAGCGAAGCGAGCAGGGGGGAGGGGGGTTAGGGGTAGGGGCATTTTTGTCCAAAAAAATATCCGGATATCAAGTTGTTACAAAAAAAAGTTTAGGGTACAAAGTTGAAAAACGGTAATAGTTGAGGGTATCAAGTAGCAATTAAGCCTATAATTAAAAATAAAAATTAACATTATCATTAAAATTAATATTAATATTAACATTAACATTAATATTAATATTAATATTAACGTTAACATTAATATTAACATGAAAGAAATTGAGTAATTAATTTTGTGGTTAAAATTTGTCATGTCATCTGTCATGTCATATGACACATAACATTATTTATCATGCTACGTCAAATGTCACATAAGAAAGAATAGTTTGGAGGAACAATTTGAATGTACGAATAGCATTACTCAACTCTAAATTAATACTAAAGCACATCAAAATTTCGGCATGACTCAAAGTTTTGAAGTTCCCTTGAATTTTGTTTGAGTGACGCCCATTAATATTTTAGTGATACTTGATGAACCACAATTTTTTAATCTTTTGTAATTCAAAATTCAACTTTTTTATTTTTTTGAAAAAATGTTCTGTGTATTTTTTGCTGCAAAGTTACTAATTACAGTTGCATAGTCAATAATGTCTACAGATTTATTTTTCATAGCTAATATAGCTAATCCATCTTGTGACATATCATTGCACATGTAAGATTTTAATTATTTTAACTTTGCAAAACTAGTTTTACAAAAGCTACTGTAACAAGAATAGTCAATAATATATGCACTTAGAATTTGGATAATAATTCATCTCTTTAACAAAATTAAGTATTTTTTTCCTTTGGAAATCTCTTAGCTCAAAAAAAAAAAAAGAGAAGAATTGATGTAATTAATTGTGTGTATATATATATATATATATATATATATATATATATATATATATATATATATATATATATATATATATATATATATATATATATATATATATATATATATATTTTTTTTTTTTTTTTTTTTTTTTAAGAAAATTTTCTTTGGAAGAGAGACGTGTACTTGTATCACACAAAATCATTAATTATATTTTTATAAAATATAAAATGGTTTCGGGAACGGGAGTAGGCGACCTAGAGAATTCTAGGGTTTTCCTCACGCTGCCTCCCCGTCCGCCGGACCTACTCGGGGAGGGGAGGAGGCGACCTGGGAGGAAGGGAGGGGGCGGGCAGCCCCCTCTGGCCGGAGTCGGCGGCCCCCTAGGCGCGGGGGGGGGGGGCTGGCGGAGGGATCGGGGGGTCGGGCGGACCCCCGAAGGGGCTGGCGGCAGGTTCGAAGGAGGGGGGGGGGGGGGGGGGCGGCCGTCCCCCCCAGGCGGTGGCGGGGGGTGGGGTGGCTCGGGTATCGGCGGGTTCTCCGACGATCAACGGGTCGGTTGCCCCTATGTTCGAATTCGGATCGGGTTCCGGGGCTCGCGATGGTCGGAGTGATGATGATGGCTGGACGACGGTGGTGAGACGACGTTCGGGTGGTGGAAGAAGGGGCTCAAAATCATGTTACGAGTCGGCCGGGTCCTGGAAGGAACGGGAATAGGTCTTCTATTGGCCTAGGTGGCTCTCGTCGACAGAGAGGAGGTCAGGGGCGCTCTGCGACTGGATGGCGGCCTAGGACGACGGCGGCGAAGAAAGGAAAGGGTATTGCTGGGGATATCGGAAGTCAGAGGACTACGTCTGCCACTGGGCCTTGTCTCAAATCCTGGAAGGATGTTTGTATGTCGGGTGGGAACAAGATCCCGGTGTCAATGGAGTACGTGCCACCGATGCAGGTCGGAGGAGGCCTCCGAGCTTACTTCCCAGCAGAGGAGATTGCGGAGGTCACGGACTTCTAGAAGAATACGCTTGTGATGTATGTGTTGGAAAGTAAACCGTTCTACGGGCAGATACGGGGATATGCAGAGAGGGTATGGCGTCCCAAGGGGAGCATGGAGTTCTTCTCCCGTGAGAATGGATATTACTTCGTGAAATTCGGCCTGGAGGAGGATGTGTCCAGGATTATTCAAGGAGGGCCCTGGTCCTTTGACGGGCGGCTCATTATACTGAAGGAGTGGACACCGGAGTTGAAATGTGAGAAGGAGGTGCTGAATGCGATTCCCGTCTGAATTCGATTTCCTGAGTTTCCGGTGAAATACTGGAGTATCCCTCTGCTTATGAGATTAGCTAGCTTGGTCGGTAAGCCGATCAAGGCGGATGAGGCTACGACTTTCCTTACCAGGCTGATGTATGCCAGGGTATTTGTGGAGATTAAGGCTGGGACGGAGCTTCCGAGTATGCTTGAGTATCAGGTGGCGTCCGGGGAGGTTCTGACGCAGGCCGTGGAGTATGATTGGGTCCTCCCAATGTGTTTCCTCTGTGCGTGCTTTGGGCACTCATCTAGTGCTTGCCTGACGAGAGGGACGGAGACAACTAGGTCCTCGGCTGTGCAAATGGAGGTAGCTGAGCCAGAGGTGGCGCCCAGTCCCATTACCAGAGTGGTGGCGACAGTCAGGCCGACGGAGGAGGACTTCTTGATGGAGGTGGCCAGGAGGTCAGAGACTGACACCCCGCCGAGACAGGAGGGTTCCCAGGGCGCGATGGTCCCGTTCAGGCCCCAGAGGATGATGGTGACCAGGGGTATGAGTTCTCTGGTTAGCAGGCAGGATGGATTGGAGACTTCCATGGTGGAAAAGGTCTGTAGCAGGAAAAGACATGCCCCGTCCCCACGGAAAGATGAGCTCCGGCCAGGGGGGCTAGATGATCAGACCGTGGCCAACCCAGATTGGACCTTGGCTCTTTCCAGGATTCATGCACATCTTGCTCCCTCCTCGAGGACGGAGATGGGGGAGGATATAGATTTGACGGACGGGACACTTCCCTCGGGTGTCAGTCCAGATGGAGTTCAGGGGGACCCCACATTAATTAATTAATGTCGGTCCTTGCCTGGAACATTCGTGGAGGGTGTTCTATTGGGAGATGGAGGGAGATTAGTAGTGTTCTGAAGAGGGAGAAGTATGACATTTCTATTCTGCTTGAGACAAAAATTAGAGGGGCGACTATGCTATCTTGCAGGACTCCGGGGAACTGGGGGCAAGCCCACAACCTGGATCTCTGCGCTAGGGCTAGGATCTGGGTTCGGTGGAACAAAGATAGTTGGAAGGGGGATCAGGTGCTGATGACGGAGCAGCTTATTGGCCTCTCCTTTATAAACAAAGGAGGATTCCGCTTCATTCTTGGCGCAGTTTATGGGCACAACGACAGGCGGCTTCGTGATACCTTGTGGGAGGACATTGTTCACATAGGACGGATGGCGGGGCTCCTGTATCTCCTCCTGTTGCTTATGGGAGACTTCAATGCCATGCTTCATCGGCATGAGAAGGTGGGAGGCCGTCCGGTGCCAGATCCGATCCTATACGATTTCCAGAGATGTCTTCTCTTGTCTGGGCTGAGGGGACTGGAGAGGGATGGACACATCTGGACCTGGCACAATAAGGCGGTTCATAACAGGATCGCCTGTCAGCTTGATCGGGCTTTGGGAAATAGCGAATGGTTTCGATACTTCCCAAATTCCAGGACGAAAGGGCTAGCGGCGGGGACCAGCGATCACTCTCCTATCCGGGTAGGTCTCTCTGAGAGGCCCACTTAGAAGGCTCGGCCATTCCGGTACAACAATGGCTGGTACCTCTCTGCGGGATATGAGGAGGTTGTTATAGGAGGGCTGCAGCATACTAGGGAGGGCACGGCTCAGTTCCGCATGGTTCACAAACTCAAACAGGTCAAGGGAGCTATCCGGGATTGGGTAAAAAAGATGTCGCGGTCTTCCCTGGAGGAAAAGGAGGCCGAGCTTCGAGAGGTACAGGAGGCTCTGCAGTCTGACATGCTGAGCGGGAAGTTGGCGGCTAGGGAGAGGGACCTGATTGCGGAGGTCAACATCCTAAGACTTCAGCAGGAGATTAGTGCGGCCCAGAGGGCCAAGTGTTCTTGGCTCAAGGATGGTGATCGCTGTACCAAGTTCTTCTATGATGTGATCCGTGCCAGACAACACCGGAGCAGCATCCCCAGGCTGCTTAATGGTGAGGGCAGGCTTGTTGGAGACCCAGTGGAGATCCAGGAGGAGACAGTCAGGTTCTACTCGGACTTATACCAGCAGTCAGATTATTCCATCATGTTCCCAGGGCTTGTCACGAAGCGGCTGGTAACGCACCATGGGAATAGTTTGCTGCTAGCCCCTGTGAGATTGGAGGAGGTGGAGGCTATTGTGATGAAGGCAGGTCCAAATAACGCTCCGGGGCCGGACGGCTTCTCTTGCGACTTTTTTAGGCGTCACTGGGGTGAGCTTAAGTTCTTAGTCCTGGAGGCGGTGCAGGAGATCTTCTTGGAAGGAAAGTTGTTGAAGGAGCTGAATCACACATTCTTGACCTTGGTTCCGAAGAAGGAGGGTACGACCTCCCTCACCGACTTCAGGCCTATTGCGTGTTGTAATTATCTATACAAGATAATTACTCACCTCATGTGTCGACGTATGGAGGGGATTATGCATCGGCTTTCATCAAGGGATGCTTGATTGCTGAGCACAGCCTTCTTGCACATGAGATGGTGAGAGATTTCAACAAGCCGGGGGGATGAAGGCTTGTGTGAAGCTGGATTTACGGAAAGCCTATGACACAGTCAACAGGGACATCCTATGCCATCTTATGCTTGCTATGGGGTTTGATGAGAGATGTGTGGCAAGGGTGAGGGAGTGCATATGCTCCCCCACATTTTCGGTCCTCATTCAGGGTACTCCATATGGATGCTTCTCGAGCAATAGGGGACTGCGGCAGGGGGATCCTCTCTCTCCGTACCTGTTCACTTTGGTGATAGAGTACTTCACTTGTTTGATGGACCTGGCTGTGCATAGTAGGAAGATTGTTCCTCTCTTCAGGCAGGTCAAGCCGGTGGTGTCTCACTTGATATATGCTGACGACCTCTTGGTATTCCTGTATCCATCTATGAGGGGGATGAGGGCGCTTTCAGATATTTTGGAGGAGTTTGGGAGGCTGTCTGGTCTGCAGCTGAATAGGGAGAAGAGCATGGTCTATTTCAGCTCTCAGTGCACCCTCAAGGAGGAACGGGCCTTTGCTCTGGAAGTGGAGAAAGAAGAGTTATCGGTGAAGTATCTGGGGGTTCCATTGACGGTCAATTATGCCAAGGATCAGGATTGTCTCAGCATGGTGGATTTTGCCCAAAGGAGAGTGGAAGGCTGGCAGGCAGCTGGACTGTCCTTTGGTGGCCGTATTGAGCTGGTGAGGTCTGTTATCTCTGGCATCGCTATGTTCTGGTTGCAGCCGATTCAGATTTTGGTAGCTACCATAAGGAAGGTGGAGTCAATTTGTGCTAATTTTATCTGGAGAGGAGGTATGCATGCGATTGCTTGGGAACAACTCTGCCGGACCCGGGAGGAAGGATGAGTGGGGTTGCGACCTCTTTGGGCGGTTAGGGAGGCATCTGGGGTGCGGATGGCGTGGCGGTTCATCACGGGAGGTTCCCTTTGGGCAGAGTGGATGGCTAGCAGATATGTGCAGCGGATAAATTTCTGGCAATGCAGGATTGATAACAATTTCTCGGTCTCATTTAAGGCTATCCTTAGGTGCAGACCGATTCTACAGTCCGCTATTTGCAGGATTATGAAAGATGGGGCGAATACTGATCTCTGGCTCCGTGGATGGGAAATGGCTCCCTTCTGGAGATCTTGGGTACTCAGTGGGACAGAGAGGCGAGCCGGGGGGTAAAATGCAGTCGGATCATCAGGGATGGGAGCTGGAGGCCCGACACTACCAGAATAAGTCGTTTTAGCGACGCCTAAAGACGTCGCTAAAACGATAAATTTCGTCGCTAAAAATATTTAGCGATAAAATTACCGACGTTTTGGACTGGTCGCAGAAATGTAAGTCGCTGATCTACAAAACGTCGCTAAACGTCGCTAGTACCGACGTGTACCGACGTATATATACGTCGGTATATTACCGACGACTACCGTCGTATCGTCGGTAGTTTAGCGACGTGTACCGACATATATATACGTCGGTATATTACCGACGTCTACCGTCGTATCGTCGGTGGATTAGCGACGTGTTCAAAGTCGCTACACGTCGGTAATTTTTGGGATGATTACCGACGTTCATCGACGTTTACCGACGTCCTCCGACATATAAGAACGTCGGTATCCTGAAAAATATTACAGATTTACCGACGTTTACCGACGCAAAATTACGTCGGTAAACGTCGCTAAATCTGCAAAAAAAATAAAAAAATAAAATACAGAATGTACATTTCTCCCTGCAGTTTAAAAAGATAACCATTTCTTACTGTAGAATAGGATCCAAACAATCACAGAATGTCCAGTTCTCAGAATGTCCATTTCTCACTGTACACAGGTTTCAGTCCCTATAACCAAGTCTACAACAATCACACAATGTCCAGTTCTCAGAATGTCCATTTCTCACTGTACACAGGTTTCAATCCCTATAACCAAGTCTACAACAATCATACAACAACAAGTATCCAAATAACCAAGTCTACACCAAATAACAAAGTCTACAATCAAATAACCAAGTCTACACCAAATAACCAAGTCTACACCCAAATAACCAAAGTCTACAACCAAATAACCAAAGTCTACACACAACCAACAAATAGAATAGGATCCAAACATCCAAATCTACACAACCAACAATTATCCAAGTCACAAACAAAGAATGAAACAAACACAAACAAACAGTCCTAACTAGGACTACTAGAAATCTGGTGCACCAGGGGCACCGCCGCGACGAAGGGATAAGAACAACTCATACTCCTCAAGTGAAATCGATACCGATGGAGCAGACAGTGACGTCGGTGGAGTCGGTGTCGAAGAAGAAGGCGGTGGAGGCGGCGGAGTCGACGACGATAAAGGCGCACCCGGAGGACCAGTACGCTCCAACGCTGTAAGTCACTGGTGGTATGAATCCATGATAGATAACATTCTATCACTGCTCTGGACCATCGAATCCTGCGCCAATCTCAGCCTCTCGGCTATGGTCACCTGTCCTGTCTGCAGCTCCGTCACCGTGCGCTCTAACCCTCCAACGGTGCGCTCTGTCCTCTCAGTCGTCTCCATGAGGTCCATAATGTCGTGGTCGAGCGCATCTAATCGTGCTAGCAGCGCAGGATCGTCCGTAGGGTGCTGAGACTGCTCCTCGATCCGTCGTAGCAGGTCATCACGGAGAGACTCCATCATCTGGTGGACTCGGGCAGACTCCTGGGACGGCTGTGTACCATGCACACTAGCAGGAGATGTCCTAGAGGACTGGGTCGCAACTAGGGCGCCATAGGATCCCGTACCGTAGTACGTACCCCTACGGAGTCCACCTGCGGCGGCAATCCACAGCTCGTCTGCCGACAGAGCTTGAGTGGGCTGCGAGGAAGTACAGGCCTCTCCTGCATCAGGTGCACTAGCAGCCGCCCGTTCCCGCAGCCTCTGATACTCGGCCTAGAAAGTATGGATAGTACTCTATACTTTCTAATTAATGTACTTATTATTACTAACTACATGAATATTTATTTGCATCATATTTACTAAGTTATATTAAAATTGACACGAAGTATTATATTAAGATAACGTATTGTAATACTTACATAGGTCTGCTCGGCCCTCTCGTCAATAAGGTCTTCGCCCTTCCGATGGGTGGCCAGGAAGACGGTCACCATGTCGGTGTTACCGACCTTCCTTACCTGTAATTAAATATATTATCTTAGTAATAATTTATCGGTTTTGCATTAAAATAATATTTCTAAAAGAGGAAGACATACCAGACGACGGAAATGTTCCGTCATCGGAATCGACCCACCGTACCACTTCGAGGCATGTTGCCTAGCCGCCTTGGCCTTCTCCGACTTCTCCTTGTACCTTGGCTCGTCGAATCGAGCCTTCATCGCATTCCACTGATCAGGGGTGATCCAACCTTGGATCGGCTTTTCGGCACGATCACGATCCTTCTGATCATTGATAGCATCGCGGATCAACTTGACAGCGACGGCAGGAAACATCCCCTCGATAAGCTCGGCCCGGTGCGGTGGATAGAAAAACATATCCTAGAAGAGCGCAAACCAAATATTTATCAGTTATATATAATATGCAAAAATTATATGATTCATGTTAAAAGCAAATATATTTTAACCATGAAGCGCGCAAACCAGAAGGCCTTCCTCTCGTCCGGAGCATCAGAGTAGTTAATCCAAGCACTACCATAATTATGCCTCAGCATGTGGCCTAGACGTCTCTGTACCTCTGGGGGACGATATCTATACAAACATATTATATTCATGAAAAAAGTTAATTTATGATAAAAACAGAAAGAAAAAAAAGTATAAACCAAAACACCTACTTTGTACCGTCGGCCCAGATCTCCGTCCTCCTCTCCTCCGGAGGTGCGCACGCATCATCTGCATGATGCTGGTCGGCCGTCGGTGCCGCCGCCTCGACCGTCGCCGCAGCCTCCACCATCTGCTCATCCGTCTCCATCGTCGTATCAATAGCAGGAACGCTAGACGGGCAAGCACTCTCAACAGGCCTGGAACTACTCGTCCCAGGAGATATGCCACGTGACGTCGTCCCAGTAGGCCCAACTACTGTCCGATATGGAGGAGTAATCGGCGACGAGGATCCAGAGCCGGTACCAGTATGAGGTACCGAAGGAAAACTCCGTCCTCTAGCAGTACCTGTAGGAAGTACCGGAGGATCATGACCTCGTCGTCCCCCTCGGAATGCTCCGCGACGACCTGCCATACCTGATAACAGTATATGATAATACAACAAATAATAGAAACTAGAAATATGAAAGTACAACAAATAATAGAGACTAGAAATATGAAAGTACAACAAATAATAGAGACTAGAAATATGAAAGTACAACAAAGACAAGATAATAACCAAGACAACATATGATGATACATTCTACAATAAACATCTAAGTCCAGATAATATATTCTAGAAGAAACATCTAAGTTCAGATAAGTATATCTCTCTCAATCATCTTCAGAATAATCATCTTGTTCGTCTTCCTCGACCTCATCTTCCTCTTCCTCCTCATCTTCACTTTCATCTTCGCCTTCGTCGGCTTCGTCTTCCTCTTCGGATAATTCTACATCTTCTACATTATGTGTCGTGTAATGCGTAACTTTCGTGGAGTCCACATCGACAATATTAGTTACAAGAGGTAGCTCGTTCTCCTCGTAAGCTTTTTCGTCAACATCAAAAGTATCTCTAGCTTTAGTCTTGCATACTGCCCACCAGTCAGACTTCGTTGCTCCCCGTCTCGGATAAGCTGTGAAGTACACGAGCTGAGCCTGAGCTGCTAGGACAAACGGTTCGTAGCCTTGATATCTACGCTTGTAGTTTATATCCAGAAGACCATGCTTGTCAATTTTCTAACCTTGATTTTCAATCGGATCGAACCATTCACACTTGAACAACACGATCTTTGCAGGTTCTCTGCCATTATTATATGACAACTCCACAATCTCTCGCAAGATGCCAAAGAAATTATTTCCTGGATCGACATCTTTGTAGTTCGAAGACTTGATACACAAACAACTATTTTTCGTGGAATCAAGATCCAGGAAGCTGTCTCTGATCGGAGCATTTGTCGACTTGAACCGAAAGCCATTGACACAGTAATTTGGCCATATTTTAACAAAAGTAATTGGTCCCTTGGCAAGAGTTCTAATTAATTCAATCTCGGGTGAAATTAGACGATCGACCTGAATATCAAAGAAGCGATAATAAGTTATTTATTGCGCAGTTGTATTAGAAGAGGCCAGTAATTACCGAGCTACTTACATATTCGCTCAACCAAGAAGGAAAATGACGTCTCATTTCTTGTTCTAATGCTTCGTCTGTTAGGTAGGGTCTAACCAGCCTCAACTCATCATTATATGTGTTGGAAAACAACGAAGCAACCGTCGATTAGTACAATAATATTAGCTTATACTATTACATTGAGATGACGTAAACTCATCATCCAGAGTTACTTACCCCTCTAGCTTCTCCACTTCATCCTCGTCGCAATTGAGTAATACATACAACTGAGCATCTCTTAGTTCTTCGTCATTCAAATATCTCTTCTTTATTTTCCCCGAAGGCTTTCCGGACGCATTGAATACTTTCAGTATTCCATCATTAAATTCTTGATTTCCGTCGTCGTTTCTCGGAGCCCTCATTCTATTCGTAGCAACATGAGGTTTGAAATAGGAGGAGCAGAAATTTGTAATCTCCTCGAGAATATAGGCTTCACAAATAGAACCCTCGACCCGAGCCTTATTTTTTACCTTTCTTTTTAGGTGATTCAAATGTCGCTCGAACGGGTACATCCATCGATATTCGACAGGTCCACCAACACGTGCCTCGTAAGAAAGATGAATCGACAAATGCTCCATAGAGTCGAAGAATCCAGGAGGGAACACCCTCTCTAGCTTGCACAGTGTTACCGTAATGTCCTTCTCTTGCTTTTCTAGACGATCAACGAGCAATTTCTTAGAACAAAGGTCCCTGAAGAATATGCTAAGCTCCGTCAATGGATCCCAAACTGCCTGCGGTAAGAATTCCCGAAATGCAATCGGAATTAACCGTTCCATGAATACGTGACAATTATGGCTCTTCATACCTGTCAGTTTGTTCTCCTTGAGGTCGACGCATCTTCTCAAGTTCGAAACATACCCATCTGGAAATTTCTGACCTTGAATCCACCTACAAAGCCTCACTTTATCCTCCTTCTCCAGTGAGAAAATTGCCTTATGCTGCTTCAACTTCCCATTCCCGTCCTCTATCAAATGCATTGCAGGACGTCTACATATTTCTTCCAAGTCCAATCTAGCCTTTGGATTGTCTTTCGTCTTCCCCTTTACGTCCATTACAGTATTAATTATGTTGTCAAACACATTCTTCTCGATATGCATGACATCAAGGTTATGTCTAATCAGATTGGTGCTCCAATATGGAAGATCCCAGAATATACTCCTCTTCGTCCAGTTATGAGTGCGACCAAATCCGTCACACTTGTAGTCCGCAGCAGGCTGCTCAATAGCTCTTGGTAAATCTTTTACCTCTTCCCATATCGTATATCTGGGCTACCTTGGCGGGGGATTAGCCTTCTCCACAACGCCAGCACGAAAAACATTCCTGTTCCTCCGGTACGGATGATCCTTCGGCAGGAATTGGCGATGACAATCGAAGAAGCACGATTTGCCTCCGTGTTTCAAACGGAAAGCCTTAGTGCTATCCATGCAATACGGACATGAAAGACGACCATGCGTGCTCCATCCAGATAACATTTCATAGGTCGAAAAGTCGTTGATGGTCCACATAAGTGCTGACCGCATCTGGAAATTTTGTTTTCTAGATACATCGTACGTGTTGGAACCTACTTCCCACAGCTGATTCAACTCATCAATCAACGGCTGTAAATACACATCGATGTTCCTTTTCGGATTGTTCAGACCTGGGATAATAACGGTGAGAAACATATACGGAGTCTTCATGCACATCTAAGGCGGTAGATTGTACGGGGTGACGATCACAGGCCAACACGAATACTGGGATCCCGAAAGTCCGAATGGGGTAAAACCGTCGGAGCAGAGACCTAATCTGACATTACGCGGATCAGAAGCAAAATCTGGATACTCTCGATCAAAGTGCTTCCATGCTTCTCCATCAGATGGGTGATCCAACACTCCTTCGGTATGTTCCCGCTTATGCCAACTCATGTTTTCTGCAGTTTCCTTCACCATAAACAACCGCTGGAACCGCGGCTTCAACGGCAAGTAGTGCATCGAAGAGGTAGGCTTCCTGGCACCGACAGACTTTCCTCTACCACATGCTTTGTAGCGATCGACACCACAAAATCTGCAGGCGTCTTCATCCTTATCGTCTTTGTAGTACAACATGCACCCGTTGCGACAGGCATCGATTTTTTTGTATCCCATCCAGAGCGATCTAACCATCCTCTTAGACCGGTAGAAGTCTTTAGGCAACTTTGCACCCTCAGGCAATATTTCTATAACTAACTCCATAAGACGGTTGTAGCAATCTTGCGACATGTTAAAATCGGACTTGATGCTCAACAATCTTGTAACCACCTCCAACGGTGAATGATCCTCACAACCAGGATATAATGGAGTCCTTGCATTCTCCAGCAACTCCATGAACTGTGCAGCATCGGGGTTCGGTGCCTCCTCAGGTGCATCACGATCATCCGGATCGAAACTAGGCCCGGCCGCGTCGAAAACCATGTTCACCAACCCATCGTCGTAAGGAGCGTTGTTGTGGACATCCACATAAGGCTCGTACTCCGATGCTAAAGACACAAGTTCTCCGTGCTCGCTCCACTGATAGTAATTCGGCATGAAACCCTTCGAGTATAAATAATACGTGACATCCACTTCTGGATGATATTTCAAGTTGCGACATCTCACACACGGACACTTAATTTTGGTACCATCCATGTACTGAGGGAACGCCTTGGCAAACTGCAGGAACTGGTGTACACCTTCTATGAATTCATCCCGCACATCGCACATGTCATCAGGATGATGGTTGTACATCCACGTATGATTCCGCAGATAGTAATTCAGCTCCATAATTCTGTAAGATAGATACATCAAGGTAGTGAATGATATGCAAGTGTCAAAGCTTTGAAATAGTAGCTCAACCGAGGGATAGAGTTAATTGGAGGAAGTTACTGGGGAAAGTGAAGACCGACATGAACTGATGACGTACGAAAATGAGGGTCTTAAAGCTGGAACAAGTCAAGTTGTGCTTTGGAAAAAGAACTCTTGCAAGCTCTTTGTTCACAAAACAAGCTATAAATAGAGAATACAGAACAAATAACGAGTTCGTAACTCAAGTATAGAGCATACAAGAGTCGTAAACTCGAGAGATATTCTGCATTCGTTATATCTTACTTTGTGCACAAAGAGCTTAACAAGAATAGAACATATCCAAAACACAACTTTACTTGTTACAACTTTGATCCCCAAATTCTCGTTTGTCAGTTCATGCAGTCTACACTTTTTGCAGGACTACAAGCCCCATTCGAAATTACCAATGTTAGAGAATCACTAGTGGGAAATGTCACCACGATAGATCCCACGAACTCACTCTACTTAATAACCTGCCACTTAGGACACACATACATGATAAGGACACTGACACTAACATAGGATATCTCAGACGATCACTTCTCACTGACACATATCTCACTCATGCCCTTCACTCTTGAGTTACACACACAAGCCTCTATTGACAGGAACTCACTCTCCTATGACACCACCCTAACATCTATGTAGCTCACTGATACATCCCTAAATCGACTATGTATGCACACACTTATTGCCCTTAACCCACATCTCTTGTACACACATTAACACTACTCAGATACATTCACGAATGGCCTATAGGCACACCAAAATACTCTCAACATATGACACTCAAGACACTTAACACATATGCACTGTCAAGTGACAGTTCACTTTTACTAGAATAACTCACAAATTCACTCATTTGACACATGTACACTATAAATGACAGTTCATTCACTGAGCACCACACTCACAACATGGCACCCTCTACTTACTCAAGACACTCAAAACAGTGGTGTACACAGGAAGATAGACCACATTAATTTAAAATAGTAACAATTTTTAGAAGAAGAGAATAAATAATCAGAGCCAAACAGCCCCTTCCCCTCTTCATTCACTGTCACTTAATTCAAATGGAACCGAACTTCTCATTCATTGTCACCTAATACAACTATACTACAAGAGTGGGGGTTAGGGTTTACCGAGACCGAAGGAGTTGATCGGGAGGGGGGTCACCGGAGGGGAGGAGAACCAGAGGCGAAGGCAGAGGCGGAGGGGAGGGGAAAGAGTGCCTGTGGAGGGGAAGGGGGGTCACGGCGCCGGGCTGTAGGCGGAGGGGAGGGGAAGGAGCGCCTGCGGAGGGGAGGGGAAGGAGCGCCTGCGGAGGGAAAGGGGGGTCACGGTGCCGGGCTGTAGGCGGAGGGGAGGGGAAGGAGCGCCTGCGGAGGGGAAGGGGGGTCACGACGCCGGGCTGTAGGCAGAGGGGGGTTGGAGATCGGGGAGAGAGTTCAAAAATTTGGGGCTCGAAAATTTGGGGCTCGATTGAGTGGAGGGAAAAGAAAACCCGATGCCCTATATTAAAAATTTAGCGACGACAAATGGAAACGTCGCTAAACGTCGCCATCAGCGACATATTTATGTTGGAGTCACTAAACGTCGCTAATGTAAAAATTATAGCGACGTTTACCGAATATTCTGTGACATTATCTTTTATGAAATTAAAGCTGGTCGGTAGACGTCGCTGGACGTCGCAAATAGTATCGTTTTGCGACGTCTTTTGAGGACGTCGCTAATATGAAAAATGTTGGCGACATCTTCCTTCAACGTCGCTAATTTTGTCGCTGATTTGACTTATTTTGGTAGTGCGAGGAGTATCCATTCACAGCTCAGTTTGGAGAGGCGATTCGTCGGATATCTATCGATACTAGCCAGCCCGCGGACTCCTGGAGTTGGGTTGCTCCTGGTTCGGTTGGAGGGTCCAGGACATTCAGTTTTAAAAGTTGCTATAATCTGGTTCGGCCTCCACATGACAGGATTGCGGAGTATGACTTCATCTGGGCGAAGGAGATTGCCCGTAAAATACAACTATGCTCATACAGACTCCTTCTGGGCAGGTAGATGATGTGGGACAAACTTATCAGGTTTGGGATGCAAATTCTAGACCCGAAGTGTGTACTCTGTATGGACGAAGCAGAATCTATGGGCCACCTATTCTTTGAGTGTCCGTTGACTTGGCTGTCATGCCCCGCTCCCGTAGGAGCGATCGTCCTCGCTAAGGCGTGATGCCGCACGGGCCTAGGTTGCGCCCGTGCAAGGCCAAGTCCAGAAACGGCCGATTTGAGTCTAGGCCACAGAGTCGCACAGAGTGTCCCCATTTGTAGCGGAAGTAAAAATGAACACAAGTAGAAGCGAATCCAAATCTCTTTATTGAATTTCAAGAAGTTTACAAGCGGCGTTAGGCCGATATTACAAATCGCTCAAGCTCTCTCTCTGAAACATAAAAGGCGTGCCAAGTGGCTTACAACATGGAATGATACATGGCGATGTTCCGATACATTATGTCCTATATAGGGTGCTTCAGCTTCTTGCAATGTTCCAAGGCCCCAGAGTTGGCTCCGCGCCTTGACACGTTCGATGGAAGCTCCGCACCCGCCGGCGTCTCCTGCTATCCTGCAAGCATACTGTGGGGTTATCAGTACATTGTTATGCACTGGTGGGGAGGCTAGCTCGCCCACAATGCCATCATTACCAAACACGTTCCATTTACTTTTGTGCATCTCTATCATTCATTGTCTTTCTAATCTTGCCTTAGGATCAGTTTCATAGCATATTGCATAGCCTAACTCGTGTTACCGAACTCAAGTGTCGCATAAAAATACATGTACGACTTACCCATACTTACCGTCCGGCCTTCCCTGTTCAAGGTAAACCAAGTTAAACAACAATTCATGTATAATAACATAACACGATTCATGTACGCATTCAATATCGAGTGTGTGTCCATTTCTCGGGTTCTAGTGCGTCGTGGGCATGTTCTAGCACGTCGTAGGCACGTTTTAAAGTATTACAATTCAAGCATGTTCCGGGTATTACATTCAAGCATGTTCAGGAGTGTTACATATCGAGCATGTTCAGCATGTTACATTTCAAGCATGTTCTGAGTGTTATATTTCGAGCATGTTCATGAAACACTTCATTTAGTTAACTTAGACTACTTTGATTTCAATGCAAGAACTTGCACGTGGATTGCCACCAGCATAGTCCACTTAATCTACATGCACGGGTCGCTGGCTTTATAAGCCATTTAGGACATTCCCCTGTGGCAATTCTCAACTTAGCATAGGGTGATGGCTGGTACACCCCGTTAAGTCTCTTGAATATACCCTCCTGCTTACGTCTCTTGGTGCCCAAGCCCGCACCCAAGCAGCCCGTAAGCGCCGTTGATTCCGCCTAGGCCGGCCACGGTTTACCCCCCCAACGCACGTGCCGCAGAATCCTTCCACACGACGGCCACGGTATTCCCCCCATCGCCCCTGCCGTTTGTCCACGACCATTTCGTATTGTCTTGTCATTTTAACTTAGCGGCTATCTCCGAGCCGTAGGCTAACCCTTAGCCATAATGCGTTATCGACCAGGTTGGCGTCCGTACAGCGCGGGTAGCGAGCCCCGTTGCACGTGCCCGTCATACCTGTCGATAGCGTCTTCCATGTCTTATCTTTCACGTATTCTTTCTTTTCTTTCTTTCTTTCACTTGTTCATTTGATTCATCGATTCATTCATGTATTCATTCATTCATTCGTTCGTTCATTTGTTGATCCATTCATTCACGCATTACGCAACTCCCAGTGTGGGAGTCGCCTTGGCGACCCATCGGTCCCATAGCCTTTCAATGTTGCTAAACTCTACTCGGAGCGACTATGTTGATAGTCTTTCCGTTTCATTGTTGTAAACCATTCATTGTTTCATTGTTTGAACGCATAAGGAGCATAAACGTAGGCTTGTGCCGTAGCACGAGCATAAAGCGCGGGCGAGAGTTCTCGTACTTTTCCATGTTCCTTTCCATATTCTATACAAGCAAACAAGTTGGGATTATTCCCTTAGCTAGGTGCGTTGAGTCATTTATTAGCATGCAAGAGGTTATCGCCTAGCGATTCTCGTGATAGTGTCCGTATTGTTATGTGTCTAGGCTAAGCACAGACGGGTTCATCGGAGCCACCCACCTTAGCGATGTTTGCATTGGCCGAGCGATACTCCGAGCGCGCCTTTGGAAGTCTAAGTCTGGATTCATCTTGACGGGCCAAGGCAAGTCTGGCATCGATTTGCATCGATACTTCATCGGGTCGAGGCAACTCTTCGGGTCGACGGCTCGTTTTGAGTCGTTGTACACGCCGTTTGGAATCGGCGTTCCGCTAGGGCGGAGCGGGTCACTACATAATACACCACTCAAAACAAGTCTCGTCCTCGAGACTTCTTGAGTGCAGGTCATCCTACCGTTCCTTAACTCGGATCGTGTACACATCTTAGGCAATTTCCTATCGAATGGCTTTATCGTTCGATGGCATCGAACTGTACTCGGTTTCTTTCTAAGTTCCGTGTCGCATACGTTTGGTCGATTTTATCGAATTACTTCTCGTTCATTTTAGACTTGTTATTACTTATTCAATTCAAGCATTCTTCGTATTGGTTTCTATTTCGTCGTGTCATGAGACTGGAATGGCCGTATGGGGCACGTTGTAATTCGTCAAATGCGAGGGTCGTAGGCTAAGGCAAATTCACTTTCGTTCATCTCGGTCATCGAGATGACCCGATTCGCTTCCCAAGCGTTCTCGTCCATGAAATCAGTATGATTTCCTCTTAGCGGGGTCGACCAAGTCTATGTAATTTTCGTCCGATTCAAGACTAAGTATTGCACTATCCTCGAGTATATTTCCCTATCAATGTTATCGCTTCTATCAATGGTCCAATTCGTTATACCAACTTTTATTTGCACGATATCGATTCCATATCATTCACTTGTTTAGGGCCAATTTCGTTGTCGTTCACGCACACTCCGCTTACACATTTCTTTGATTCCGAGCCACGTTCGTACTAGTATCGATCCTTTACTTAACGCAAATTTCGAGATCTTCGACACTCTTCCATTCCTCAAGTCTTGCTTGAACTCGATGTATCACTTGGCTGGATCGTGCATGCATTCCAAGCGTCCCCAAAATACATGCATTCAGCCAAGCCGCATGATCTAGAAGTTTGTCATTCTCACTCGAGTCGCATCGTGCACATACTCAAGCGTCCCTGAAATATATGCATGTCAGCCGAGTCTCGTGAGCAGGGTTTCCTACATTCGCGATTCATACTATCCATTCATACCAATCCTCAAGATCAACTCTTCGATTGATAACTCTTACAACAGGGGCGTTTCGCCTAACCGCTAGGCCAATCTTTGCGAGGCTAAGTCAATGTCAGGATTGGAATCATAGTTCCCCAATAATAATGCCAACACTGACCCCAATCCTAGGGTCAAACCAAAGTCGATAGTACGGGATTTTCTACCCAAGCTCGCGTCACTCTGATTTCTAAACATCGAGCATGATCGCCTATTTCGCATCAAAACATTCGTTGCGCAGCACAACGAATTCGAATCCATTCAGTTTACCAATTCTAACCAATACGTGTATTCGATCACGAGGTCGTCTAGCTCGACAATACGTTGCGCCCTAATCTCACACGAGTCCGATTATCCACGGTGGTTCATGAATCACCATGCAACGCTCCCGCGAAATAATCATTCTCATCGGGGCGAACTCTTGTTTGAGTTTAGACTAACTTATTCTCGATACGCGGATTGGACCTACTCAATCCTCAAATTCAACCGACAAGCACACCAAATCGTTCTCAAGTCACCTTCGCGTCAAACCACAAGTCGAAACAATCAAATTGTCACGCCGTGCAAGTTCGATCACCCTCGCTGTATGAATCACCATACCAGCGCTCACGCGGAGTGATCGCCCTAATCGGCGCGACGCATGTGCGAGGCTGGAGTTGCACTCGCATAAGACAAGAATGTCGACGTTGGGGTTTTCGTCGAAGAAATCCAAACACTTCATTTTCATCCAAGCTGCGATCTTTATTCGACAGTCCGACCGTCCTTCATTCAACCAGAAAATCCTCGAGCCACGTCTATATTTTCCTCGACGTATTTTAATATCCCGAGTATAGCATCCAACGAAACAATGACATTTGCACGATCGTCATTCGCCGAGTCAGAGTACCCCCGAGTTATCGTATATCGATCTTTGATACGCCTCAATACCATCGACGATATGCGTAACCTGACGATCTTCCTTTGCAACCAATTTCGAGTCATGCGACGATGCCATTGTCCGAGTTGGATATTCCACCATTTTATTTAATATTCAAGATCAAGTTCATCTGCTATTCCTCGAGCTCGTTTCAAGATCGTTGTTCAAGATTCAAGTCACATTTCATTTGTATCAATCCAAAATCGTACGTGCGATGCTCTAAGTTTCCTCGATCAAAGACCATTCACTTTCATTCATCGTTCCGAATCGTTTTCTAACATGCGTTGCCTATTCACAAATTGTCTGAACGATATCTCGTTCGGGACATTCGAAGTCATGATCAACTAAGCGTGACACGTTCTAAGGCTTTGCGAGATCGCATCGCCTCGTCGACATACCCGTTCTATCCGTATATCTGGTAGTCTCGCTCGAACAATTTCTATGACGTCCATACACCACTCAGGGTTCGAGCTACTCGACTAGTCATCGACACTCATTTTTATTCTTCTTCCAAACCTATCACATACACCACTCGAATTCAAGCCATATAATCTAGTCCTCAATCATGTTCGCGTCATGCGCTAAGACATCCTTCAGATTCGTTCGACGTATCTCTAGCGTAATCGCTCACGTCGCCTCGACGTACTAAGTCGTTCAGGCTAATCCTCAAAATCCAAGCTAATCTTTCGTGCACGCCTAAGCGTTAACTCGATAGCGTTCCTATCGATAGACACTCAAAGTGTATTTTCGCTCTCGATCGAGCGATACTCGATATCGCTGCAACCCGATTGCACCCAAAAATCGAGGTGCGCGACACGCGGGCTAAGTTGTGCCACATAACCATCTCGTGCAGACTATATTTGAGTTTGCACGCTCACTTGCTAGGTCGACGCAAGACTAGTCAGGCACGCACGCGACATGTTAACTTAGCATATGTTCTCTATCGAGTCAAGTTTAACATCGTTCGACATTGTTAGCGTAAAGTTATTCAAGCAAGCCTTGTGTTTGCTAACTTCTAGCATTTCAGTTTTCCTTCGACTCAAGTCTGTCGTGGTTTGGCACAAAGGCCTTCGCCTATCGATCCCGTTCAACCGAGTACTTGTACGAGCTTTTGAAAATATTAGACTTATTGTATGGAACATCCCAAGGCAGAATGAGAGAGAGAGCGCACACTTCTTTTGTAACCAACCGAGCTTTCAAAACTGAGAAAATTGAAATGAAGTCCAAGGACGTAAAGCCGTGCTCTGATACCAATCTATCACGCCCCGCTCCCGTAGGAGCGATCGTCCTCGCTAAGGCGTGATGCCGCACGGGCCTAGGTTGCGCCCGTGCAAGGCCAAGTCCAGAAACGGCCGATTTGAGTCTAGGCCACAGAGTCGCACAGAGTGTCCCCATTTGCAGCGGAAGTAAAAATGAACACAAGTAGAAGCGAATCCAAATCTCTTTATTGAATTTCAAGAAGTTTACAAGCGGCGCTAGGCCGATATTACAAATCGCTCAAGCTCTCTCTCTGAAATATAAAAGGCGTGCCAAGTGGCTTACAACATGGAATGATACATGGCGATGTTTCGATACATTATGTCCTATATAGGGTGCTTCAGCTTCTTGCAATGTTCCAAGGCCCCAGAGTTGGCTCCGCGCCTTGACACGTTCGATGGAAGCTCCGCACCCGCCGGCGTCTCCTGCTATCTTGCAAGCATACTGTGGGGTTATCAGTACATTGTTATGCACTGGTGGGGAGGCTAGCTCGCCCACAATGCCATCATTACCAAACACGTTCCATTTATTTTTGTGCATCTCTATCATTCATTGTCTTTCTAATCTTGCCTTAGGATCAGTTTCATAGCATATTGCATAGCCTAACTCATGTTACCGAACTCAAGTGTCGCATAAAAATACATGTACGACTTACCCATACTTACCGTCCGGCCTTCCCTGTTCAAGGTAAACCAAGTTAAACAACAATTCATGTATAATAACATAACACGATTCTTGTACGCATTCAATATCGAGTGTGTGTCCATGTCTCGGGTTCTAGTGCGTCGTGGGCATGTTCTAGCACGTCGTAGGCACGTTTTAAAGTATTACAATTCAAGCATGTTCCGGGTATTACATTCAAGCATGTTCAGGAGTGTTACATATCGAGCATGTTCAGCATGTTACATTTCAAGCATGTTCTGAGTGTTATATTTCGAGCATGTTCATGAAACACTTCATTTAGTTAACTTAGACTACTTTGATTTCAATGCAAGAACTTGCACGTGGATTGCCACCAGCATAGTCCACTTAATCTACATGCACGGGTCGCTGGCTTTACAAGCCATTTAGGACATTCCCCTGTGGCAATTCTCAACTTAGCGTAGGGTGATGGCTGGTACACCCCGTTAAGTCTTTTGAATATACCCTCCTGCTTACGTCTCTTGGTGCCCAAGCCCGCACCCAAGCAGCCCGTAAGCGCCGTTGATTCCGCCTAGGCCGGCCACGGTTTACCCCTCCAACGCCCGTACCGCAGAATCCTTCCACACGACGGCCACGGTATTCCCCCCCATCGCCCGTGCCGTTTGTCCACGACCATTTCGTATTGTCTTGTCATTTTAACTTAGCGGCTATCTCCGAGCCGTAGGCTAACCCTTAGCCATAATGCGTTATCGACCAGGTTGGCGTCCGTACAGCGCGGGTAGCGAGCCCCGTTGCACGTGCCCGTCATACCTGTCGATAGCGTCTTCCATGTCTTATCTTTCACGTATTCTTTCTTTTCTTTCTTTCTTTCACTTGTTCATTTGATTCATCGATTCATTCATGTATTCATTCATTCATTCGTTCGTTCATTTGTTGATCCATTCATTCACGCATTACGCAACTCCCAGTGTGGGAGTCGCCTTGGCGACCCATCGGTCCCATAGCCTTTCAATGTTGCTAAACTCTACTCGGAGTGACTATGTTGATAGTCTTTCCATTTCATTGTTGTAAACCATTCATTGTTTCATTGTTTGAACGCATAAGGAGCATAAACGTAGGCTTGTGCCGTAGCACGAGCATGGAGCGCGGGCGAGAGTTCTCGTACTTTTCCATGTTCCTTTCCATATTCTATACAAGCAAACAAGTTGGGATTATTCCCTTAGCTAGGTGCGTTGAGTCATTTATTAGCATACAAGAGGTTATCGCCTAGCAATTCTCGTGATAGTGTCCGTATTGTTATGTGTCTAGGCTAAGCACAGACGGGTTCATCGGAGCCACCCACCTTAGCGATGTTTGCATTGGCCGAGCGATACTTCGAGCGCGCCTTTGGAAGTCTAAGTCTGGATTCATCTTGACGGGCCAAGGCAAGTCTGGCATCGATTTGCATCGATACTTCATCGGGTCGAGGCAACTCTTCGGGTCGACGGCTCGTTTTGAGTCGTTGCACACGCCGTTTGGAATCGGCGTTCCGCTAGGGCGGAGCGGGTCACTACATTGGCACATCTGGGCGGAGCAGTGTATGCGATCGATGGGTGGAGTTGGTAGTGCCAGAGATATCCGGGGGATCCTCAGCTGGATCAGAGACCGCCGAGGCATGGATCCTGGTTGGACCAAGATGGCTAGAGTTAGACTTGCAGCATCAGTTTGGCATGTCTGGAGGGAGCGCAACAGGCGTATCTTTGAGGGACTGGTTACTCCGCTAGTAGGAATTCTACATAATATAGAATTCGATGTAACTGTAATGGCCCCTTAGCTGGGGAGGGAGATGTGAGAATAGTGTATTGTAATACCTTTACTGCGATTTGCGTGGAAATTTTTTTACCCTTATTCTAATATATATATATATATATATATATATATATATATATATATATATATATATATATATATATATTAGACCAAGTAGTTACAATTACAAATCTACCTCCAAAACATTCTATAATCAAAGACTTTCTATAACAAGACTTTCTGTAACTAAGAATTTCCTATAATTAAGTCGTTCTTAACTAAGGACTTCTATTAAGTCGCTCAACACTCCCCCTCAAGTTGGTGCATAGATATCACTCATCCAACTTGGACAAGAAACTTGTAAACACGTGGCTGGCCACAACTTTTGTAAGAATGTCAGCTAACTGGCTTTTTGTTTTGATTGACACTACCTCAATAATTTTATTTTCTATCATTTCTTTGATGAAGAACCTGTCAACTTCCACATGCTTTGTTCTATCATGTATTTTTTTGGAATTAGCGTTAACTTCTATAAGACCAAACACTTGTGGAGGATCACATGGTACATGAGTTTGGTTCAACTTTAAACCAGATGCTTCTAGTCCTGAACGCAATCATGATTCGTATCTAATTATACGGGAGCGGGTCGTGGCACTTAACTATTTTGAATACTTCTCCTAGTAGATAATAAAATTTTAAAATGTTATGTGTATAATATGATTTGACATTTAAGAGATTTGTTAAGGATGCACCACATAGATTAATTCTACTTATTTAATGTTGAAATCTTGTATTAAATCTAGAGATGTTATTACACACCATAGTAAGAGCATCTCCAACCCTATTGTCTTGTTAAGTGTTGTGTGTCTTGTTAAGTGTTATGAGTCTTAGGTGGCATGAGACACAAGACAATGTCTTTCTTAGGTGGCAAGCTTATACTCACAAAAGCCATTGAGATAGAAAAGTTTTCTCCAATGCAAAAATATTGAGGAGACAATAAAAAGTCTTTTTTTTCCAACTTTCAAGACAACTCCTCCACTTCTTCGTTTTTTTAATAAATATTTCTGTTCATAATTAATGATGTGGAGACAAAGTCATTGTGAAGTGCATTGTCTAGATCTAGACAACCAACTTCACATTGTCCTTGCCATGTCAACTTCATGATTTATTCTACATTTGCATTGGAGAATAATTTTTGATTTTCAAATAACTGAGAGTGATTGGTAGTTGCTACTTCAATATATGGATTTTAGAATTATTTTACAATATTACAAATATTTTATCCGGAGTTTATTAATTATCCAACTTCTCATTTAGTTTTAACTGGAATTATTAACATATTTCATTTATTTGGAAAATACAGAAATACTTCTGGTTTTGATTATGTCGTTACTAGGAAACAAAATTTTAAAATATTGGCGTGAAATACCTCTTCTATATTGTTTGATTGCGATTTTTGATCCAAAAATTAAATTAGATGGTGTATTTATATTATTAGATGATTTTTATGACAATATGTATGTTGAGGTAAGTAGCTTAAAAATAGAAATTAAAGAATGTTTAGATACTTTAATTAGTTTATATGAAGAAAAAGTTGTATCAAATAGACCTGGTACAACCTCAAGGTAGTAGTAGCTCTGGTTTAATGTTTAAGTTATTCCATGCTAAGCGTATACTACAAAGGAAGGAAAAAAAATCTTTCCTACCAACTCAAGAATTGTTTTATTTAAATTCTTATGATGATGATGTTGATTCTAGATTATATGAATTTTCAATTTTAGAATGTTGAAAAATATATTAAGAAACTTATCAGATACTTTCTTCTTTAGCACATGATCTTCTAATGGCCTTGGTGTCCACGGTAGCATCAGAATCTTGTTTTAATGCAGGTTCAAGAATGCTAAGCAAAAAGATGAGCATGATACTGCCATATTTTGGAAGTCTGCGTTTACGTTCAAGATTGGATTCGTGCAAAAAAAAAAAGAGCTCAACACTTAAGAGATGAATATGCCGACATTAATGAACTGGACTTTTATTCTCTTATTGTGGACTACCCTACTAGAGGAGGAGTAACTGCACAATAAACTCGATAGAAGACTGAAGATGGAAGACTTGAAAATGTTATATAAAAAAATATAGATAGTTTTTTTTACTTTCATATTTTTTAGTTTTAAAAAAATAGTTGTATCAATTTATTTAATTTAATCAAATTAATAAAATTATACTTTCATTTTCTTATTTCCTTTCTTCAAATATTTATTCCTTAAGTTTTTTAAACTAAATCGGGCCAACTAGGACCATGCCCTAAACCGGCCAGAACCAAGTCTGGTCTGGTCCGACCCACCTCCAATCCAGGTTATGATCTGGGATGGGTTTGGCCTTTCAAGACTTCGGCTCGTCTCGTCTTCTTTTTGGGCTAAGCTCGACCTAGCCCAGATTTGGTAAAGATCGATCAACTCTGAACCCGGTCTGGCCCAGACCGACCCGGGTTGATTAACACCTTGAGGATAGAGCAACCAAAACACAGGTAACAATCAAGCAAAAATCGCATTATTCGAGTAATATTTGAATCAACATGAAACTTGACGGACCCGAACAATCTCCACAGGTATTTGATAGCGGAAAAGTCAATACAAGTATGAAATAAGAAAGTAACACAAGAAGAAAAGTATTTTTTTTTTTGAAAATTTTTGAGAAACACCCGACTTACTTTACCATATTTCATGGTGCACCCCTGTCATTTACCATAATGTATAACGCCCCCCACTTTAGACGTTTTCCGTCTCTTGCTAACAGTTGACCGCTCTGATTATATTTTTATGACAAAAAAAGCCCTTAACTCACTTTTTGAGGAGCCGTAATGAATGGAAGCTATTTGGATATTCCTAAAATAACCCTCCCTGCTCCAAAACCCTAAAACGGATCGCCACTGCTGCTCTCTTCCCCTTCCAACGAACCGCTCTCTTTCCCCCTTCCAAATCGAAGCCTCCCCCTTCCAAATCGAAACCATCGATGGTCATTCAAAGACGCAGGTAATGTTAAATTCGTACTGCTATTTTCTTTAAGCCATGCAATTTTAGGTTTTGCCCCTAAATTATCGCCTTTTCTACTTTGTACAGATTTCTCTAAATCGAAACATCACCGATCGTCCATGGCGAACCAAACACGCAGGTAAAATCCTTGATTGTATGTAATTTTTACAGATTTTTCTATTTCTCTTGATTGTATGTAATTTTTAGGTTTTGCCCCTATTTCTCTTGATTGCTTAGGTGGTATTTGTTAAATGTTAGATGTTAAAAATTGGTCTATGCTACAAAGTTTGCAAAGTAGGGTTCAAAGGTGTTTCCCTAAAACTGTACACTTGAATTAGGGTTCAAATATCTGTAATTAGGGTTTAGAACTGAAATTTGGGTTCAATATCTGAAATGTGTATGTATATGCTAAAATTAGGGTTCAACATGTGTATTTGTATGTTGTATATGAATTCATACTGGAATGGTACATGTGTCTTTGTATGCTAAAATTAGGGTTCAACATGTGTATTTGTATGTGTATGCTAAAACTGTACACTTGAATTAGGGTTCAACATCTGAAATGTGTATTTGAATTCATACACAGCATAGGTACTGTACACTTGAATTAGGGTTCAACATGTGATATTGTAGGCTATTATGGTTCAATATATGAAATTAGGGTTCAATATGGTATGCTAAAACATGTGTATTTGTATGTGTATGCTAAAACTGTACACTTGAATTAGGGTTCAACATGTGATATTGTAGGCTATTGTATGATATTTGTATGATATTGTAGGCTATTATTGTTATAGACATTTATGTCTATTTCTCTTATTGTTATATGTGAAATTATAGGCTATTTTAAGGGTAGTTGTACTGTTATACATGAAGTACATGCTTAGGGTCCATTTTAAGGGTAGTTCAATTGCTGTTGAAGTGGACCCAGACTTTATAAGTCTGTTGGATTTACCTTATACAGTTGAAAGTAACCATTTGGAGGGAGTTTATAAGTACTACTGGATTGATGACTTGAAGAATGGGAAAATAGTGGAGCTCCTCACTGATGCTGGGTTGTTGGATATGTTTAGTAAACAACTTCCTGACAAAAAAGGAGAGATACACATATTCTTAGAAGAATTTGACAACCCTGCAAGTCAAGAGCAACAACCTACTGAGTCACTAACACCAAGCAAAACTAGAAGGATTAAGAAAGTAGCCCACAAACCAGTTAGAAGACATGTCAAGAAGGGTCTTCATGAGGAGCAGTTGGATCCACTACCTAGTGACAGTGATGTGGATCTTCCTGAGGAGCAGCTGGATCAAATGCTCTCAAGGGTCTTCACTGCTGGAGGGTCTGACCATGGGGCTCCCATACAGACAGAGGGTGACCAAGAATATGGCACACAGGCAGAGACACAAATCTATGGAGATAAACCAACTACACAAGGTGTAGCTGTAGACTTAGCTGTTACACATGAGGATGAAGAACTTGGTACACAAGCTGAGACACAATATTATGGAGATGAACCACCCGCAACCCTTGACCATTCAAGTGAGGAAGAAATAGAGGGTGAAGAAGAAGAAACAGAGGGTGATGAGGAGTATATTCCATGTAACAGTGATGATGAAGGAGCATCTATGTCAAGAAATATGGACATTTCAGAAAACAACAGTCAAGAATGGGAGGAAGAAATTGAGTTTCAGAGGCAGGAGGTTCAGAGAAGAAAAAACTTGCAGTTGAAGAACTAGAGCCTGAAGAGGAATACCATAGCAATGACTCATCATCTTCTGAATGTGATCATCAAGCTGGGACTGAACTTGATGATTTGTACAATGAAGGTGAGATGGGTGAGGAGGAATACAGAGCTCCTGAGGTGATTGATCTAGTCCTAGGTCAGCAGTGGATGAATCCTAGTGAGTGCAGAAGATATTTAAGGACTTTTGCTATAAAGAACAGGTTTGAAATTAAGTACGTTAAGAATGAAGTGCAGAGGATATGGTGTGTGTGTCAAGAAGAGACATGTCCATGAATGTGCAGGGTCAGAATTGGACCAGATAAGACAACTTGTACACTTAGACAACTCAATAAAGCACACACTTGTAAACACACCTCCAAGTTGCAGAACAAGATGGCAAACAGCAGATTCATCTATGAAGTTTTGGAAGATGACATCAAGGCACACCATACTTCATGGAAGGCAAAGGATGTTCAGAAGCAGATGTGGTCCAAGTTTACAGTGAAAGGTGTCATATTGGAATGCACACATGGCATTGTTCAGAGTTAAGGAGCTAATGTTTGGTGGCTATGATGAAAGTTATAGGAAAGCTCCCGAGGTTGCAAACCAGGATTTAAAATCCAACCCTGGGAGTGTGGCTTTTTGTGTAAATATACCAGGGACAACTGAATTTGGATATTTATGCACATGCTACTTTGCAAGCTTCAATGGATTCATAAATGGTTGCAGACCACTAGTTGGATTGGATGGTTGTCACTTGAAAGGAAAGTATGGAGGGGTGTGTTTGTCAGTCACAGCTTTAGATGGCAATAATGGACTGTTTCCACTTGCCATCTATATATGCACTTCATAGTGTGAAGCTACATGGGGTCATTTCCTTAGCATTATTAAAGACAAGTTATTGCAACATCCAGGGAAGATATCCTTCATCTCTGACAGATAGAAAGGCCTAGGGAAAGCTGTTGATAGTGAATTCTATGGGCACCCACATAGGTTTTGCTTCAGGCATTTCTACAAGAACTTCAAGTCCTATGTCAGTGCTAGCCAACAGATGAAGCATCTTACATGGGAGGGGGCAGCCAGAGCCTACAGAGAGGTAGATACTGCTAAATAGATTGAAGCAATTTCTCAACAGTGTCCAGAGGGACTTGAGTACATGATGGAAGAGCACATGACCAGATGGTGTAGAGCCTACTTTGACAAAACAACCAAGTGTGAGCACATAACCAACAATTTCTCTGAGAGCTTCAACAGTTGGATAAGAGAAATCAGAGGTAACCTGTAACGATCCGCTCCGCCCTAGCGGAACGCTGATTCAAACGGCAAGTGCAACGACTCAAACGAGCCGTCGACCCGAAGAGTTGGCATCGACCTGATGAAGAATTGATGGGAATAATCCCATCTTGTATGCTTGTTTAGAACATGGAAAAGAACTCGAAAAATATAAGAACTCTCGTACCGCACTCCACGCTCGTGCTAAGGCACAAGCTTACATTTCAAGTTCCTTATGCGTTCAACAATGAAGAAATGAATGGTTTACAACAATGAAACGGGAAGACTATCGACATAGTCGTTTCGAGTAGAGTATAGCAACATTGGAAGACTTTGGGACCGATGGGTCGTCAAGGAGACTCCCGCACAGGAAGTTGCGTAATGTATGAATGAATGAATCAACGAATAAGTGAATGAATGAATCAACGAATGAATGAATGAATGAATACGTGAATGAATCGATGAACGAACGAACAAGTGAAAGAAAGAAAATAATGAATAAATAAAAGATAAGAAAGAAAGGAATGATTAGCGACAGGTATGACGGGAACGTGCATCGGGGCTCGCTACCCGCGCTGCACGGACGTCGCCGCCAATCTGGTCGATAACGTATTATGGCTTGCAGACAGCCTATGGCTCAAAAATAGCCGTTAAGTTAAAATGATAAGACAATACGAAATGGTCGCGGACAACCCACTCGTATACAGGGAGAAGAGGAGCAATAGGGGATTCCGCGGCACGATCAAGGAGGCATCGTGGCCGGCCTAGGCGGAATCATGGCTTACGGTGCTGGCCTGGGTGCGGACTTGGCCACCCAGGAGACGTAAGGTCGGGTATTTTAAGAGACTATCAAGGTGTACCAGCCAGCACGCTATGATAGGTGAGAATACCAAGAGGAACATGTCCAAAATAGCTTGCTATGCCAGCGACTGGTGCATATAGATTAAGTGGGCTTGCTGGTGGCAATCCACGTGCAAGCCCTTGCATTGAAACAAAGTAGTCAAAGTTAACTGAACGAAGCGCCTTCTGAACGGGCTTGAATATAACACACCAAATGATCGAGAGTACTTCATGCAAATGAGTTAGAAAATACGCCTACGATGCGCTAGAACCTGAGGCAGGGACACGCCCTTGACACTGAATGTTTACGTGAATTACGTTAAGTTGTTACTTATGTATTGTTGACTAACTTGGTTTACTTTGGACAGGGAAGGCCGAACGGTAAGTATGGGTAAGTCGTGCATATATTTTCATGCAAACACTTGAAATCGGTAACACGAGATAGGTTATAAAATATGCCATGAAACTGATCCTAAGGCAAGATTAGAAAGACAATGAATGATAGACGGTGCATAAAAGTATATAGAACGTGTTTGGTAATGATAGCATTATGGGCGAGCTAGCCTCCCCACCAGTGCATAACAATGTATTGATAACCCCACAGGTTTCTTGCAGGGTGCAGGAGACGTCGTCGGGTGCGGAGCTTCCCTCGAACGTGCTAAGGCACGGAGCTAACTCTGGAGCCTTGGAGCGTTGCAAGGAGCTGAAGCACCATATACAGGGCATAATGTATCGGAATATCACCATGAATCATTCCATGTTGTAAGCTACTTGGCACGCCTTTTATGTTTCAGAGAGAGAGAGCTTGAGCGACTTGTAATCTCGGCCTAGCGCCGCTTGTAAACTTCATGAATATCAATAAAGAGATTGAATTTGTTCCAACTTATGTTCATTTATTTTCTGCTGCAAATGGGGACACTCTGTGCGACTCTGTGGCCTAGCTCAAATCGGCCGTTTCTGGACTTAGCCTTGTACGGGCACAACCTAGGCCCGTGCGGCATCACACCTTAGCGAGGACGATCGCTCCTACAGGAGTAGGGCGTGACAAAACCCGTCACTATGATTGTGGAGATGTTTCATATGATGGTGATGCAAATGATCTATGATAGGAAGATGGCTTCTAGAGCATGGGGTGAGGATGACTTGACCCCAAGAGCTGAGAAGATAATTGAGCAAAGATCAAACCTTGTCAACAAATATCAAGTGACTGGGGCTGATGAAGGATTATTTTGTGTCACAAGTGTGTACTATATTGAGAATAGATGGACTGTTGATATAACTAAAAGAAGCTGTGACTGTTGTGTGTGGGATTTAACAGGGATTCCATGTGTCCATGCTGTAGCTGCTTTGTTACCTAGTAGGCCTCAATGGATAATGTAATTACTATCAATATTCATTTGTCTTGTTACAGCTTATACTAGAGTTGTACACTAACAATATTTACTTGTCTTGTTATAGGTTCACAAGTCACTACTATCATGCCCACTACCTACCAGAAAGCATATGCTGGAAAGATTGTTCTAATGCCTCAACAAAGCTTATGGGGCAAAGTAAGTCACTATAGGCTCTCTACTTCATTTATTTTGCAGCTTTCTACTTCATTTAAATTACCTATCATGCCACTCACTACTTCATTATTTTGCAGCCACCATATGAGGTTGGTCCACCTGGTAGACATAGACTTCCTGGAAGACCAAAGGGTGTTAGGAGGAGGAAAGCTGATGAGTTGCCAAGATGTGTCAAGAAGCAGAGGATATATGGGAGGTGCAAGTTGCCAGCAGATCATAATGCTAGAGGGTGTCAGGGAGGACCAGTTGGAGGGAACAAGAAAACACCAAGGGCGCCAAGACCAACCAAAGAACCAAAAGAAAAAGTTCCAAGGGTGAGCAACACTGTTTACAAGAGGCCAAAGGTTTCAAGGGGTAAGAAGAAGGCAGTACAACAAGCAGGTGAATCAAATACAGCACAAACTATGCATTCAACAACTTTCATGGCTCCAAGGCCTTCAACAAATTTCATGCCTCCAAGACCTTCAGTTGCAGAACAAATACAACAACACTTGGCCAATGCATCTGGTAGGGCAAATGACATTGCAGCATGTCTACCACCAAGGATGTCACCAAACTCAGTGTTCAGACCTCCATGGAACTCAAGTGTTAGATCCAATAGGGGAGGGAGCAGCAGCAGTATCTGGCAACAGCAGTAGTCATTTTGTGCAGTTATATAGGCCATTTTGTGCAGTTCTTAGAAAGTCATTGTATTGTAATTACTAATGTCAACAAACTCTAATGTTTGAAGCATGCCTTCATTTTGTAGGAATATTACTGAGGCATGCCTTCATTTTGGGAATATTACTTTCAGTGTTGTAATTACTCTAATGTGAACAAACTCTAATGAAAGTCATTGTATGTTTATCTGCAGTATGTTACTTTCAGTGTTGCAATATTTATCTGCATTATTATTAGCCCAATGATTATATCGTATTTTTGAATATGACTAATCAGTTAAATTTAACATAATGATGTCACTAATACTCATACACTCACTATCATGTTGCTACTTAAACTTAGCATTGTCCTAATTGTCCTATATCATATTTCTATGCTTGTATCGTACTGCAACATATTTTGCTCGCCTAATATGTATTTGTAGACATGCAGTAAGCATGATCTAACATGATCAAACCAGGACATAGGCAATAAAGAATTAATGATGGACCATAGACGGCGTCATACAAAAAGATTTCTCCGAACCGCCTAGCGACCTATCCAGCGCCCCCCGTCGGGGGTTCGGGGGCGAAGCCCCCGAAAGGTATTCAGATTTCCAGATCTGCTTATCTTTGGACGACTGCTGTCAAGGAAAAAGACGTCTTCAGGTCTGCTCAAATATCAGAAGAAATGCGTCATCAAAGGGCTCTTGGTTTTTCTATTTGTTCCAAGTCTATAATCTTTAATTTATTGAGTCTAGGAGAATGTATATGTTGAGTCGCACTGTGTCATCTCAACCCCTAGACATATCTCTCCAAGCTCTACCATACAAACAGATCAATTCCTGAACCAAGCCCAAGCTCCACCAAGCCAAACAAAGGCCATTCTGCCACCTAGGAGGCAGAGTTTGGGCCGAACTCTGCCCCCACACAGAGTTTGGGCCGAACTCTGTCCCCTGATTTCCAGGAACTGATTTTTAGGGCCTGTTTGGTACAAGCTGTCCAACGTTCAAATATTTGAATTATTGGGGCAAAATTCGGGCCGAACTCTGCCTCCGCAGAGTAGTATAAATAAGGCTTGATTTCTCTCATTTCACATTATCTTTCTATCTCTCACTCTCAATCATCTAAGCCTTATACTACCTAAGCCTTACTCTTCCAATCTACTAGCCACAAAACTTCCTAAGCCCCAAGGTGCTCAAGTGTGATTCAGCTAGAAGTTTTTGTGCAAGAGTTGAAAAGAAAAGTCACTTGGACAATTCCAAGTTTCGCCACCTGTGAATCTGTAAGAAGTTGGCGTGCTCTTCTAAGTAAAGGCACGTAGTTGTACACTATTTCACAAATAGTGGATTTCAATCCTGAGCTAGAGTTCTCAGGCATGGACTAGTCCTCCACGAGGAAAACCAAGTTAAAACTGCTGTGTTTGCGTATACTCTACTGATCTTTATTTACTTCCGCATTTCTCTCTCATTTATTTACTATCTCGATAGTTGTTTTGTGGAGGTGATATAGAGTTAATTTTTTATTTGGTGATTATCGACACAAACTCTATTCACCCCCCTCTAGAGTTGCCTACACGTTATTTCAATTACTTTCAGTATGTTTGTAATATTTTTACAATGTTTTTTGGACAAACTCAGTATTGCTTGCAGTATGTTTGCAATGTTTTTCTGGACAAACTCAGTGTTGTAATTTCTCAATGTCCATGTCTTCATTATGTCTTCATATGAAAGTATGTTATCTGCATTATGTCCAGATCATTGTATGTTTGTGGGACAAGTGTTATCTGCATTATGTCCAGATCATTATGTCCAGGTCATTGTATGTCTTGTTATCTGCATTATGTCCAGATCATTGTATGTCTTGTTATCTGCATTATGTCTTCAATATGTTATCTGTATTATGTCCAGATCCTTGAGAAGCTAATTTTGTCTGGACATGATTATCAGTTACAAACTGCAACAAGTAGTTACAAACTGCAGTATGTCTTCATATATTTGAGATTGCATTATGTCCATGTCTTTATATAGTTACAAACTGCAATAAGAAGTGAAAAATTGCAACATAATTATCAGTTTTCAATATTACATAGCCAATTCTTTCAATATTACATGATCTATCATATTTCAATATTACATAGCCAATCTTTTCCCAATTTTTTTACAAAACTCTTCTAAAGTCGTGTTCACTACAACTTGAACAGGGATTTAAGATTTCTTATCCTCACTAAGAGTGGCCTCATTCAACCATTGGAATGCATTGTTGCATTTCAAGCATTGTAAGCATTTTCTTCCCTTGCTGTGACTCATCTTTGACATTAAAATAGCTCTTTTTCCTCCACAATTCCGATTGGGACAAGTGCTTCCTTCCCAAGGGCATTCCTTCTTCCAATGGCCTAACTCACCACATAAGAAATAACCTCCTCTTTGAATTGTTGAAGATGAGCTTCCAGAGCTTGAACCCAAAACAGCAATATCCAGCCATTGAAAATCCGAGCAGAGGGGGCACTTCAGAAACTTTCTCCCTGGATTTGCCTTGGTATTTGACTTCGAAACATACATAATCCCCTTGCAGTTTTCCATCTTGCAAGGTGAGCTCAAGAACGGACACTCATCTGCAAGGTGGGTGTGCTTCCAGCAAAGTTGACATTTCTCCTAAACATATTTGAAAATGTCACACATTCAACGAAAATTAGAGGGACAAACCACAACAGCAAGAAATTTCATACATTCAAAGAAAATACACAAAACATAGCTTACCGGAGTTGCAGAGCTAGCCGTGGGAGCTCGGTGAAGCTTCGATGAACCCTAAATTTTTGGTACCAAGCCACGCAATTGAATGGAAGAGAATGAAAATGAGAGGTTACAGTAGAGATCGAGTGGAAAAGAGATTGGGGGTTAGGTCAAGATTTAATGTGGAAATTGAAGAGAGATTGGGGTTAGGTCAAGATTAAATGTGAAGATGGAAGAGAGATTGGGGGTTAGGTTTCAAACGAACGGTCGAATTGGCTGTGGTGTAGGGATTTATAAAAGAGAAGGGTAGTTTAGGGATTACACAAGTAAGTTAGGGGCTTCCATTCATTACGGCTCCTCAAAAAGTGAGTTAAGGACTTTTTGGTCATAAAAATAGAGTCAGAGCGGTCAACTGTTAGCAAGAGACGGAAAACGTCTAAAGTGGGGGGTGTTATACATTATGGTAAATGACAGGAGTGCACCATTAAATATGGTAAAGTAAGTGGGGTGCGACTCAAAATTTCTCTTTTTTTTTTCTAGACTAGCGCTAAGAGCACAACATTAAGTGTTAGAGACAACATATTTTTGACAGTCTTGGACATTCGTGATTATCAAAATTTTGGCAGATCTAATTTTCTGAGCACTTTCGAATTTTTGGCAATTATAAGCATAGGACTGTCAAAATTTTAATATTTCTCTAATTAATTAGAATTGACAAAATACTTGAGAAGTCTTAACATATTGTGTAGTACCTTTAGCGTGGGCCCTTTTCTTAGGAAGGTTTAAATATAAAACTATTTTTCCAAATTGGTCATAGTCTTTTAAGTAAAGTCTAATGGCCGAGTACAAACACCATGTGGACGTGCCGGAGTGGTTATCGGGCATGACTAGAAATCATGTGGGCTTTGCCCGCGCAGGTTCGAATCCTGCCGTCCACGTTTTTTTTCCCTACCTCTTCAACTTATTTCAGTATTTTCATTTATAATTCAACTCTTCCTTCTTTAATTCAAAAAAAAAAAAAAAACTCTTCCTTCTTTTCTTTCAGTGAAGTAATTTTATTATAATGATAGTCTTCATTTTTTTTTTCCGGTAACTTTGACTACAATTCAACTCGTGACTGTAGGTAGGAACTTCAAATTCATCGGTCAGTGATGAATTATAAACAGTTTGTTGCACAATACTTGACACAGTTACTACAAACGAAAAATAATATTTTGCCTGCGATTTGTGATCGCAGACATGACCGCCGGTTGACGTTAAGCTAAGCCCAGGAGAAGGGATCTCCTATTGAAGCTGAAGGTTTAGGTCGACTCAGATTAGTTGTGAGTAAGACTAGATACATGTACTTTGGCGATATATGAGATTTAGACAGCAAACTATCGTCACGCAATCATAATTCGTATCTAGTTATATGGGAGCGGATCGTGACATTAAAATATTTTGAATACTATATGCAAAAAATAATGTTTGACATTTAAGAGATTTGTTAATGATGCACCACATAGATTTAATTCTACTTATTTGATGTTGAAGTATTGTATTAAATTTAGAGATGCTATTACACACCATAGTAAAGTTAGTCCAAGTTTTTGATTTCCAAATAACTTAGAATGATTGGGTAGTTGCTGCTTCAATTTATGAATTTTTAGAATTATTTTACAATGCTACATATATTTTATCCATAGTATATTATCCAACTTTTACTTTAGTTTTGACTGGAATTATTAACATTTTCATCTATTTTAAAAATATAGAAATGCTCATGGTTTTGATTATGTCGTTTCTAAAATAAATTTTTAAAAAAAGGACGTAAAATACCTCTTTTATATTGTTTGATTTAGATTGTTGATCCAAAAATCAAATTAGATGATGTACTTAGTTTGTTAGATGATTTTTATGACAATATGTAAGTTGAGGTCAGTAGCTTAAAAATAAAAAGTAAAAAAAGGTTTAGACACTTTAATTAGTTTGTATAAAAAAAAAGTTGTATCGAGCCGACCCGGTACAACCGCTCAATGTAGTAGTAGCTCTGGTTTAATGTCTAAGTTATCACATGCTAAGAATATACTACAAAGGAAGAAACAAAAATAATATTCTCTACCAACTAAAGAATTGACGTTATATTTAAATTCTTATGATGATGATGCTGATTCTGGATCGTATTTTCCAATTTTATAATGGTGAAAAAGATACGAAATAAACTTATGATATACTTTCTTCTTTAGCACGCGATCTTCTAATGGCCCGGTGTCCACGGTAGCATAGTAATCTTGTTTTAGTGCATGTTCAAGAACGCTAAGCAAGAAGAGTAGCATGAGGTTGCCAGATATTTTAGAAGTCTGCGTTTGCGTTCAAAATTGGTTTTGTGCGAAAAAACGAACTTAACACTTAAGAGATGCCAACATTGGTGAACTAGACTTTTAATTTCTTAACATGGATGATCCTACTAGTGGAGGAGTAGCTGAGCAGTAAACTGAATAGAAGACTGAAGATGGAAGACGATATTCTTGAAAATGTTATATCAAAAAAAATATAGATAAAATTTTTTACTTTCATTTTCTATAAATTTTTTAAAAAATGTTAAATTATTTTTTTTAATTTAAATCAAATAATACTTCCATTTTCTTATTTCCATCTTTTTTTTTAATCTAAACTGGGCCAACCCGAACCATGCCCATATATCGGCCGGAACCAAGTTCGATCTGGCCCGACCCACCTCCAATCCAGGTTCGGGTCTAGGCTAGGTTTGGTCTTTCAAGCCTTTGATAAGGCCCGACCCGTCTTCTCTTCAAGTTAAATCTAACTTGGCTGTTATGATTTTTTAGGAACTGTCAAATTTTCGACAGTATTAAGCATAGCAAAACTGCAAAAAAATTTGACAGTTCTCCTTTGAATTAGGACTGTCAACTCTGCTAGTATTGTGCAGTGGTTTTAGTGCTGACATTTTTTCCTTAGGGAAGTTTAAATATAAAACTAATTTTCCAAAGTATTTATAGTTTTAGTTAAATCTAATCGCCGAATGTACCATGATGTGGACGTGCCGGAGTGGTTATCGGGCATGACTAGAAATCATGTGGGCTTTGCCCGCGCAGGTTCGAATCATGCCGTCCACGACCCTATTTATTTCAGTAGTTTTTATTTATAATTCAACTCTTCCTTCTTCTTTTTTTCCCAGTAATGTAATTTATTGTAATTATGGTCTTCATTTTTTTTAACTTTCATCGTAATTCAACTCTTTAGTGTAATTTCAAAGTTCATATTCACTGATAAAATATAGAACTCTTCATCGGTGGCATTTTCTTGTTCATTTATTTCACCAGTTTTATTTATAATTCAACTCTTCAATCCTTTTTTCGGTAAAGTAATTTGATTATAAAGTCAACTCTTTCAATTTTTTTCTTCCCATTTTCGATTATAATTCATCGGGTTATTTAGTAATAGGATCTCATATAATAGTGAACAATAATTTGGAGACCCAAATCCTAACTCGGTCGTTTTCGAGATCCAAATCCTAATATCCTCATATGTGGCCCAGTGGGAGATTGTTAAAATTATTCAATAATTATGGGGCCACACATGTAAAATTAATTGTGTTTGGGCTATCTAAATAATTAAGCCAAAATAAAGTGGTCTATTTAGAAAATTGGCTTAAGGGTATAATTGTCATGGAATTAATGTGTAGATACCGGAGATAATTCTAATTTGATGAGGGACCAAATTAGAAATATCACAACACACATATCTATATATATGTGTATTCATTAGGGTTATGGTCCCCAACTCATACGGCCACCAAGAGAGGGTTTTCTCTATTCTCTTCTGTATCCCCATCAACAAAGAGAGGAACAAAGATTCCATCTTTGTTATTAAGGGCCGTAGCGGGTTGGAAGATCGAACCCAATAAAGAGACGATCGCTTCAACATCCATCAAGTTTAGCAATGGATTCAGGTACGCTTCCGCAATCAATTTAATTTATGTTCTTCATCTCATGAATCGACAGGGCACAATAAATTTCTAACAAGTGGTATCAAAGCTTCCCTGTTTGATTTATGAGATTGAAGTTTTTAGTATCTTTTTTTATTGGATTCATGAACCCTAGATCGTTATCTAATTTAATTTAGCGTTCCAATTGTTGGATCAATTTTTTTAATGAAACACTAAAGGTGTTTTCGTTCCTTTTTATTCTTTCTCAAAGAATAAATTGCAGTTGCTATATAAAAAAAGGACTTTAAACTTTGTGCGGCATATATGTTGTATCTGGCAATTCTTGAATTTTTAGATTTGTTACAGACCTGGATGTCCTGTCATATTGCCTTGACTTAAAGCTAATATTTGTTAGCCATTAATAATTTTATATATGATGAATATGTCTTCGGTATTGGCCTTCTTTAGTTATATGATCAGAGATGTTGATAGATATTGGCATCCAATTGTAACATAAGTTGAACAATACTTTTTTATTCCCTCCTCTTCTCATTAAAGAGAAGTTGGTGAAACCATCTACAGTTGTTTTGTCTGAGTAATAGCATCCATGCATCATCTATCTCTAGTCTTTAATGTGCGAAAAAAAAGTGATTTTTTTTATGGTTAATTCAAATTCATTGTTGGGAGCCGTGCTCTTTAAGGATCAAAAGAATTAAAGTTACTACATGATCATGTGTATTAGTTCATTGGTTTACAGATTCAATTTTAATGTAGAATTTGGTCCTATTTGGTTTCTTTATTAGATAAAAAGTGTTGGAGTTAAAATCCTCCATAGGCCCCGGATATTTCGGAATTATATCAGGAGATTATATCACAAAATTATTGATATGGTGCTTGCTAAAAGCATATATGGAAACATATTGTTTATGATGTTGGTCTGTATATGGTTTCTATATGGATAAGGAAAGGTTTTATTGTGTCAAAGATACATAAGTTTAATTTGGAATGTAATGACATGTTGACATTTTCTGGTCATAATGACCTTGGTATATGAATTTTTTTTGGAAATTGGTAATGATTTCAAATTTTTTTTCTCATGGTTGATGTGATACAGACATATGCTATTAATATGATTTTTTTTTGTTTAATTAATCTTGTAAATATGTATGTACATAAAGATTTAGTCAACATTCAAATTTTTGGTGATTCTTTATAACTAGCAATAGTTGTCTAACATTCTGACTAGACCCATTGAAACAAGATGTCGCCAAAGTGACCTCTCTTGCGTAGATAGTCTATGAGGGATGTTGGATGTTTGTGTGTGTATATTCATGCGGATATTAGTCGGCCCAAAGGAAGGTTAATACTTGGCCGAATTGCACACATACTTGTGGTGATAAATGTGTGACAATTGTAAGGTTTACATGTGAATAATAACCCGAGCCAAAGATAGGCTTATTATTTGACATGACTTATTGTCAACGTTTGATCATTACACCAAGAGTACCACTTGCAGTTAATATCACTGTCCAAAGACTTGATATTAATGATGTACTAGGTATCTTGAGATGGGGTTCACCATTATTTGAATTTGTTTGACTATATTTTACTCTTTGGTTATTAGTTAGAGCATGTTTGTCTATTTATTTTTGTTCTCTTTACAGTTAATGTTGCTACAATATCTGCCAATAAGAATTTAATTTTCATGTTTAATGGGATAAATTTTAAGGGCGAAAAAGAAAATAAATACAGAAGCTGTTAAGGGTCCAGCTCAAAAGAAATAACAATGTAAAACTAAGGGTTATTTCTTTTGTGACAAGCCAGGACACAAAGAAGAAATGTACAAAGTACCACGCATGGCATATAAAGAAAAGTACATTTCCAAATTTGGTCTGTTCTGAGGTTAATTTAGATTTAGTACCTAAAAACACGTGGTGATTAGATTCTGGTGCTACTACCCACATTAGTGTTTATAGACAAGATTGTCTGAGCTACCGAAGCCAATTGATGGTGAAAGATACATCTATGTGGGTGACGGCAAATCGGTAGAAGTGAAAGTAATATGACATTTTAGGTTATTTTTTGGAACCGATTATTATTTGGATTTGATAAACATTTTTATTGTACCGTCTTTTAGGCGAAATTCAGTTTCAGCTTTCTTAATGGACAAATCTGGTTATCATTGTTCATTTGGAAATAATAAGTTTAGTCTATCTTTAAATCCAAATATTATTGGTAACGGTTCCCTTAAGGTTTATGATAACCTATATTTATTTAAAACTATTGCATCTTATAATGAAACCTTGCAAGTGAAGTCATGTGGTACTAAACGCAAAATTAATAATATATTTTTTTTAGCCTTATTATGACATAAGCATTAGGTCACTTCTCTAGAAATAGAGTTGAACGATTTGTGTCTGATGAGATTTGGATTCCATTGACTTCATAGACTTTAATGTTTATATTGAATGTGTAATGGGAAGACAGACCAAAGTTAAATTATAAGCAGCTACTTTATTGGTTATGCTACAGATCAAGGGGTTGATAATTATACAATCCCACACTAAGATTTTTTTTTTTTTGAGACGAGAAGTGTAATATTTTTTGAGGACGTTGAGTTTGGGGGAGAAATAAAGTCAGGAACATTATCTTTGAGAAGGAATCAATTACGATTTCTACTATCACTTTTGACGATGTGCAGGATTCTATATCTGTCATGATCAAGAAGTGAATTCGGAGTCTCAATAAGACAATGTCGAATTATTTCTATAAGTCGTTGTTGAGATACCTTAACAACGACAACGTAGTGGCACCCCATTCAAGATGAGGTAATTATTCCTAAGGAACAAACTCAACAACCTCAAGAACCGATAATATTAAGATGGTCTACCAGAGAAAGGAGAAATATAATTTCGGATAATATTGTCATATTTCTCTAGGAACGTGAGGAAGACTGTGGATACTGGAAGATGATCTAATCAACTTCCGTCAGGCCATGGAAAGTTCTAGTTCTCAAAGTGGATTGATATAATAAATAAGGAGTATAAGTTCATGCAAGACAATAAAGTTTAAGAACTTGTCCCATTACCAAAAGGTATGAAATCCATTGGTTGCAAATGGACATTTAGAACCAAGAATGATTCGAAGGGTCATGTTGATGGAACTGGGGATTCCCAGGACCCTTCCTTTGGTGTGCGTATTGATCAATAGAAAGTTAAACAGATCTAATACGTGTTCTAATCCTTCATAGGCGGAAACTAGGGTTCACGAATTATACCTGCGGCGGAAAGGAGATAAGTAATTCCTGGCAATCTCGAGTGGACGACCCCAAGATCTTCTGCACGTATTCCTTCCTCGAGTTGGACGTCGTGTGGGCGACGATCTCCCAACCTTTTCTTCTCCTTGGCAGCACTCTCTTTCTCTCCTTACGTGAATCACGAATTTAGAGAAAATTTCAAATTTCTGATCAGTAATCTGGCGGCCATAGAATAGATGATATATATAGGCTACGGCAGGGACCATGAGAAGAAATTAGGGTTAGGCCTCCTAACGGATCTGGATATCCCGTGTTCAGCCCGAACACACAATCCAGGCCCATTAACAATAGCTCGGTCCACTAATGAGCTATTGTTGTACTACCTCCCTAATCCCAAATTATGTTTGTGGGCTCCTTTTATTATATGCTCGTTTGGCTCCCCATGTTAAGATATCGTATGTCCGTCGATTAAATTAAGTTGCTGACAACTATATTGATTCGACATCTTTTATCCTTAAGTAGTACCGCTCAACTTTATTTGTCATGTCGGATATAATCCACCTGCAGGGTTTACATGACAATCCTATGAGCTCCTTAAGAGGACATCATCAACCCGATGTATCGGGATATGGATTCCATTTATAATCAACAGCCCATCATACATACAATGTTATTACCCAATTCATAGAGGTTGTTGATCCATAATGAATCTCACTCTTTTATGAGTCAAAGTAATGTATATTGTATATACATGTCCGTTATTATATCCGGATTAAGAGTACAAGCATCCATAATAACAGAGGTGTTTGTTCTCTTATATAGTCAGTACAAAGAGAACAACCTCAAGTGGTCCTGTTCAATACACACAAAGTGTACTAGTGTAAACCTATAGTCAAGATAGACTAATATCAGATTACACTACAACCTTTCCAATAGATTGTCCAAGTCCATCTAGGTTGTGAACTATTTATATACTCCATAGAAAACTGATAATATGATCTTCTGTGTGACACCACACACCATATTATCTACAATATAGAATATCAGACATTTGCATTAACACTTGCAACAAATACAATATGCAAACATTTGCCCATATGATTCTCATTCAAAATTTAAGGAAATAAGGTTACTACAAAAGTGATGCTTTTAGTATATAACCCTAACAATCTCCCACTTATACTCAAAGCATTGCTTTTCAGTATACTGTTACAAATCTCCCACTTATATTTAAAGCCATGCTGCTACACATCTGACTCCCATTTCCTTAACATGACTGTCAAAAGCCTTAGCTGGTAAGCTCTTTGTAAAGGGATCAGCTAGGTTGTCGGCTGATGCTATCTTGATCACAGTAACTTTTCCTTTCTTTACGAAATCTCGTATCAGGTGGTACTTGCGCTCAATGTGTTTGCCTGTCTTATGGGCTCGTGGTTCCTTCGAGTTTGCAACTGCACCACTATTATCACAATAAAGTATAATAGACTTAGGCAAACTAGGTACCACATCCAAGTCCAACAGAAAGTTTCTGAGCCAAACCGCTTCTTTGGCTGCCTCAGAGGCTGCCACATACTCGACTTCCATGGTGGAATCAGTAATACATTTTTGCTTGATACTCCTCCACACAATGGCTCTACCTCCCAAAGTAAACACATAACCTGAGGTAGATTTCTTGGAATCCCTATCTGACTGAAAATCTGAGTCTGTATACCCCAAGGGAACTAAACTATCTGCCTGATAAACTAGCATATACTCTTTAGTCCTTTTCAGGTACTTCAAAATATGCTTTATGGCAGTCCAGTGCTCTTGTCCTGGGTTAGACTGATATCTGCTGACCATGCCTACGGCAAAGCAGATGTCTGGTCTCGTACATAGCATTGCATACATTAAGCTTCCTACTGCTGAAGCATAAGGAACTGCCTTCATGTTCTCTATCTCTTTAGGTGTCCTCGGACACTGCTCCTTTAATAGAGCAATTCCATGTCTAAAAGGTAAGAAACCTTTCTTAGAATTTTGCATACTAAAACGAGTTAGTACAGTATCGATATAGGAAGCTTGGGATAAGCCCAACATCCTTTTCTTGCGATCTCGTAGAACTTTGATCCCAAGGATGTGACCTACTTCTCCCAAGTCCTTCATATCAAACTGTTTGGATAACCATACCCTTACATCAGATAATACCTTCACATTGTTTCCAATGAGCAAGATGTCATCCACATAAAGTACTAGGAACACCACTACATTTCCATCACACTTTCTGTATACACATGATTCATCCTGACATTGATCAAATCCATAGGATTTTATCACCTGATCAAAATAGATGTTCCCAGATCTGGAAGCTTGCTTAAGTCCATAAATGGACTTTTTGAGCTTACAAACAAGATGCTCCTGGCCCTTTTCAATGAACCCATCTGGTTGCTTCATATAGATGTCTTCCTCAAGACTTCCATTAAGGAAAGCTGTCTTGACATCCATTTGCCAAATCTCATAATCGAGATGAGCTGCAATAGATAAAAGAATCCGAATAGACTTAAGCATGGCTACAGGAGAAAAGGTTTCCTCATAATCGATACCCTCTCTTTGAATAAAACCTTTTGCTACAAGCCGAGCTTTAAAGGTTTCAACCTTATCGTTTGATCCTCTTTTTCTCTTATAGACCCACTTGCATCCAATGGCTTTTACACCAACGGGTGGTTCTACAAGCTTCCAGACCTGATTAGAATCCATAGATTCTATTTCAGATATCATTGCTTTTTGCCAAGACTCTGTATCTTTATCTTGGAGTGCTTCATTATAGGTACAGGGATCATAATCTTGTTCCTCAGGGACGAAGTCTGACGACTCTCCCAAGAACATATATCTATCAGGTTGTATCACAACCCTTCCACTACGACGAGGCACTATCGGTTGTGGTGTAACATTTGTGACACGTTGTGCAGTTATTTGTGGTTTATCCTCTTGTACTGTTGGTACTGAAGTATTTGGTGTCTCACGTCTCAGTTCTTCTAGAATAACTTTACTTGTGGGTTTATGGTTCATCACATAGTCTTCCTCTAAGAATCGGACATTGGTGCTAACAATGACCTTCTGATCCTTAGGACTATAAAATAAACCTCCTTTCGTTCCTCTTGGATAGCCTATAAACAAGCGTACTTCTGTACGAGATTCCAACTTATCTGCTTTCCCATTCAGCACATGTGCTGGACTACCCCAAATTCGAACATGTTTCAGACTAGGCTTACGCCCAATCCACAGCTCTGTGGGAGTAAGAGGTACTGACTTAGAAGGAACCAAGTTCAAAATATAAGCTGCAGTCTCTAAGGCATATCCCCAAAACGAATCTGGCAAATCCGAATAACTCATCATTGATCTAACCATCTCCATAAGAGTTCTATTTCTTCTTTCGGCTACACCATTCTGTTGGGGCGTTCCAGGTGCAGTCAATTGGGATGCAATCCCAGCCTCTGATAAATAATTCCTAAACTCTCCAAAGAGGTACTCGCCACCACGATCTGATCGTAATGACTTGATACATTTTCCATGACGTTTCTCCGTTTCAGCCTTGTACTCTTTGAATTTCTCAATGCACTCAGACTTACGGCGCATCAAATAAATGTATCCATACCTTGAATAATCGTCAATAAATGTGATAAAATATTCAAAGCCACCTCTAGCTTGGATAGTCATAGGTCCACACAAATCAGAATGAACCAATTTCAACACATCTTTGGCCCTATACCCCTTTGCCGTAAAAGACCTTTTGGTCATTTTACCTTCCAAGCAGGATTCATAGACTGGTAGTGCCTCCACTTCCAATGAACTCAAAGGTCCATCTTCAACCAGTCTTTGAATCCTTCTTAGGTTAATATGCCCCAATCGTAAGTGCCAAAGATATGTTTGGTTCATACAAGAAGGTTCTTTTCTCTTATTTAAGTTAGATGACATATTATTCATTTCCATAAGTTGCATTGTGGGCGAAATAGGATTAATGACATACAAATTATCAACCAATGCACCAGAACAGATAAAATATTTATTCTTTCTAATAATAATATTGTCATTAAAATAAACTGAATATCCATCCTTAACTAACATAGAAACAGAAACTAAATTCCTTCTAAGTGAAGGTGCATAAAGATAATCTCTCAATGTCAAAGATTTATTTCTACCAAAAGATAAAGTAACATCTCCTAATGCAACGACCGATACTTTTGTAGCATCACCCATGAACAAGCATATCTCTCCATCTCTGAGCCGTCTGATTTCCTGGAACCCCTGCAATGTATTGCAGACATGATTAGTGGCTCCTGTATCTACACACCAGGTGCCGGTAGATAACACCGCTAAACATGTTTCAACTACTAGTAAATGAGATATACCTTCTTTGTTCCCTTGTTTGAGAATTGGACAATCAGTCTTCCAATATCCTGACCCTTTGCACTTGAAACATTTGCCTTTTGGCTTTTTCACCGCGCCTTGAGGTCCCATGCCCTTCTTTGCTACGTTTGCCTGTTTCTGAATGTTATTCTTCTTCTTACCGCCTTTTGGCTTAGAAGTAGAAGCCTTTTCAGAAATAAAAACATGACCACTCTGCCTAAAGAGAGATTCAGCATCCTGTAGCTCTTTTGCAAGTTCTGTCAAACTATACAACCTTTTGTTCATGTTGTAATTAAGGCAGAAATTGTCAAAACTTTTAGGCAGTCCCGAGAATGATATCGACCTGGGTTTTTCCATCGATTTTAGCTCCAAGGATCTCCATCTCATTCAGATGACCCGTCATCTTGAGAACATGATCCCTTACTGGTGTACCCTCAGCCATTTTTGTATTCATCAAACATTTTATAGCAAACTGCCTAGCTGCTCTACTCTGATGTCCGAAGAGTTTCTTGAGATTATACATCATGTCATAAGCTGTGGCCATGGCCTGATGCTGATGTTGCAGTACATTTGACATAGATGCCAGAATGTAACACCGCGCCATCTTATCTGCCTTTTTCTACTTCTTATAAGCCTCTTTGACCTCTTTATCAGAGTTAGCATCAGGCTTAGGTGGGCATTCCTCAACAAGTACATATTTGTACTCCTCAGTAGTCAGAACAATATCCAAATTACGTTTCCAGTCAATATAATTAGGTCCAGTAAGTTTATTTTCTTTAAGAATCACCATAAGTGGACTGAAAGAATCCATTTTTGAAATCCTGAGAATCACATAAATAAAATTATGTAGGGCAAAAAAAAAACTTTTTGAATTAACTAAATATTGATTCCCTCAAAACAATAATAAGAAATTCACCAACACCTTGAACACCATGAATTTAGCATGCCACGATAGTGTGGACGTATACAAATTCAACTTTGTTCAAGTAGATTTTTCTTATTAATTTTACTATCATGTCAATATAACTTTATGACAAATAAAATTAATATGCTGGTCTTGCTCTGGTCATACAAATAATAGCAGTGACTCCGATGGGGAGGATACCATTATTTGTATCTAAGTGTATACCATTACTTAATACTAAGTCTATTACCTTGTAATGAGTTCCTTCAGATGGAGAAGTGAACACATACTAGGTAACTTTCTACAATTATCCCTAAGAAAGTTTGTACTGGTGATCCATAATTATACTCATCCGATATGGAGGAAAGCACTAAAGCCAACACGCAAGTATAATTATATCACCTACAAACCAGTAATGGAGACCATAGGATTTATACTAAATAAAAATCCTCTCCCACTTAGTTATTTAACAATGAGGGTTTTTCTACTAGTTGATATTATGTCCATGTTGTCCATTATTAATGTAGGCTTGGTTTTTCAAAAAAACAACCACACAATAATAAACATGCATAATCAGAAAAAGCAAAATGACAAAAATAAGAGAAAATATCCAACTATTATGGTCATCTTTGCTGCTCCGTCCTCAACTATCCGAATCCAAAATCTGGCGCTAAACCAGCATCTCGTCCGGCGTCAGAAACAGCCACCACCGCCATCACGATTGATCAAAAATAATTAAAATTACATCAATCCTATGTCTCCCGAAGGAGTTCACACATAATCTAGATTGGAAAATTAAATTAATAAGCACGATCAACCCTCGTGATTTTAATTACTTCCACAGCAACAACAATATCCACGACATGTTCGTGGTTTAAACAACACAATAAAAAAATGTGCATTGGACCATAATAGTTGGATCTAAGATGCCTGCAAAACCGAGTTAGAACAGATCTACATCTACCGACTATTACATAGCGCAAGTTTTATTGGACAACATGGACGTATCAATCAATACGTAGATCCAAAGTGGCTCTGATACCAATTGATGGAACTGGGGATTTCCAGGACCCTTCCTTTGGTGTGCGTATTAATCAATAGAAAGTTAAACAGATCTAATACGTGTTCTAACCCTTTATAGGCGGAAAGTAGGGTTCACGAATTATACCTGCGGCGGAAAGGAGACAAGTAATTCCTGACAATCTCGAGCGGACGACCCCAAGATCTTCTGCACGTATTCCTTCCTCGAGTTGGACGTCGTGTGGGCGACGATCTCCCAACCTTTTCTTCTTCTTGGCAGCACTCTCTTTCTCTCCTTACGTGAATCACGAATTTAGAAAAAATTTCAGATTTTTGATCAGTAATCTGGCGGCCATAGAATAGAGGATATATATAGGCTACGGCAGGGACCATGAGGAGAAATTAGGGTTAGGCCTCCTAACGGATCTGGATATCCCGTGTTCAGCCCGAACACACAATCCAGGCCCATTAACAATAGCTCGGTCCACTAATGAGCTATTGTTGCACTACCTTGTAGGGTGTGAAAAATTCTGACACACTGACATAAGGCCATACGCTCAGCCAAAGGCCATACGCTCAGTACAAAGGCCATACACTCAGCAAAGGCCATACGCTTAGTGCAAAGGCCATACGCTCAGTGCAAAAGTCATACGCTCAGTGAATATTTTATTGTTTCTTGACTGACAGCACAACATACGTTCAGTGGGGGATGAATCTGACACTTCGTCTTTCGTGCAAAGACAGCTGTCTTAGGAGAATTAACAGTCGTATGGATTTTCGAGAATTAATTTTGTCTTTTACGAGGACAGCTCATTAGCTATCATTAATATACAGCCACCATTACTGTCATTTCTGACAGTCTGTCAGCCGTCATATCCGCAACACGACGCTCGAGAGATATTTGTCAGTTATTGAGAGATATGGCGTATTCGAGAAGATTGAGGACAGCCACGTGTCTACTTCCTCAGTCATATGACTCCTCATCAAGGCAGCGTATGTACTCCATACGACTCCTCATTAAAGCAGCGTATGGACTTCATACGACTCCTCATCAAGGCAGCGTATGGACTTCATACGACTCCTCATCAAGGCAGTGTATGGACTTCATACGACTCCTCATCAAGGCAGCGTATGTACTCCATACGACTCCTCATTAAAGCAGCGTATGGACTTCATACGACTCCTCATCAAGGCAGCGTATCAAAGCAAATATATTCAGAATGATTTCAAATGTACAGTCAACATACGTCCTCACGTATCCTGTACTCGGTTACCCACTCATTCAGAAGTTATGGAACGTGGCATTCATGCCATCAATCTCTCCTAGATATACTCCACTACTCTCAACCGCACTTCAACGTGTCTTCACCAAAATTCGCCATGCGTCTCTGCAGTTATGCACACGTCAAGTAACTGACTGAGCGTATACCCAGAGCAGTTATCCAGAACTCTATAAAAAAGAGTTTCTCCATCTTCAACAGACATCACATTCAATTCAGAGAGCATAGAGAGATTGCCCAGTTGCTGTCCAAAGTTCTTCGAGATCCGAGCCTTCTTCATCGCATCATCCAAGGGATAAAGTAATCGTCTTCTAGATTAGATTCCTACAGTTGTAATTTTCTCAGAAATACAATAAATAAATAGAATTTATTTATGGAAAACAAATTGACGACTCTGCTGGTGAAAGCTGTCTCCTATAACGAGACAGCAACAACTCAATACGATACTTCGTCGATCGGCTCGACGAAGAAGACGATGGTCGTACAATTTGACCAATCTGCTTATGAAGAAATGCTCAAGGCGAAGGAAGGCCGAACTGCTCCCTCCGCTTCTCTCTCTGCCAAGAAGAAGGGACGTTCTGTCTATGTCCCTAAGTCTTCTCCGGCGGCCCGAGACGCTTCTGTCACTTCCCACGCTGACAAGAACACGTCTCCAACCTCAGAGAAGCACGCCTCGGCTTCTCTGAATACGGCAACAGTGGCTTCTCCTAGTCATGCTGATAAAATGGGCTCTTTAGCAAAATTAGCGTGTCCAAGGAAAACCATCTCTGGACATGTCAAAGTCTCTTCTTCTTCTACTCCTACAACAGCAGTCGGCTCTTTAGCCATTAATGACTCTGTGCGTAAGACAGTCAAAGGGCAGCGTACGGCAAAGGCAGCGTACAGCAGAGGCCAGCAACAGACAGCGTATGCTAAACCAAAGCCAGCGTATGCTAACCAAAAGACAGCGTATATCAACCAATACAGTCCTTTGACTGTTTCTCAAGGCCAGACTGGGGGTTCTCTTCCACAGAATATACAAATGATTCCCCCACAGCTTGCACATCTTGTGCCAACCAAGGAGAACGACTCTTTAGTCAACTCCTCTACTCCTAAGGTTTTTACCTCTGGGGTTAAATTGACTAGTACTCTTACTAGATCAAACATAGGAAAACGCCTTTTGGCTACTTCCTCTAAAGATGGATTATTACCGACTCCCAATCGGAATAATGTTCATCTCCCTTCTCTCAAAATTTCTCGATCCGAGAAAGGCAAATTACAAGTATCTAAGACTGATACCAAGGTTGTACCTCCTATGGATCTTCGTAACAAGCTCAACCGGAATCGTCTCGGTTCTATTTTCGGCATAAAAAAGCCTTATCAAATTGAGACCAGTATAATGGACCCTGATGCACAATATGCTAAGAACTATATCGCTCAGATCAATCGGTCTTTATACATTCAAGAACCAAAAAGACAGAAGGATAAAAGACAAGTCTCTACACAGAGACTATCTTCAAACACTTCCCAGTCTGTTTCCGCAGATCTCCGGGAACATCTGTAAAATAAGCGGAGAATCAACACTCCATCTGTCTCTGACATTGCTCATATTCGTCATGAAGAGCATTGTTGTAACTTCCAACCTCGGGTCGTGATCCAGTGTTGTCGTTCACCGAAAAAATGATCTATCTTCGAACGGATTTAACATGAACCAATATCGGACGAGGACGAACCTCTTTATGCTTCCGTCAACATGACCTCCAGAAATACTGGGGGTAGAATATGATCTGAGTCTATGTCAGATTCTGAAGACGGTGTTTACCTCGGCACCAGATCCAGAACCGGAGCTTCGACTAGGGTCTCTTCTTCTTCTCATCCAGGTGATAATCCTGAGACTACGGAAGACTTCCTAGGAGAGTCCAACTTCCCAGTATTAACTCCCGTGAATAGCTCCGAGAAAGATGTTGATTCTCATAGCGACGATTCGGAACAGACTGTTTCATCGTCGATATCTCGAATGATTACAACTTATATGGTAGACGGCAATCATGAACCTTCGACTAGCACTGAGGCTCATGAACAAAGGATTTCTTCTTTGGAACAACAGTTACGAGCCATGGCGGATACATTAACTGCTATGCATACTCTTATACAAGCTTAGCAACAAACTCAGCAAGTTCAACAAACAATACCACCAGTGGTATTAAATACTCATGTTGCCCCAAACCTGGAACCTTCTACTATTCTGGGGGTACAGTCTAATATTCATGTACAGCCCACTCTAAGTCAGTCCGGAGCTGGGGGTGGTACATATACTGCAGTCCCTCCTCCCAATTATATCCAACAAGCAACGACACCGCAATCTTCTGAAGCGGTCACTGAAGAGTTGAAGAATCTTCGATCTCAATTCGAAGCGTTCAAGCAGAAGGACGGCTTACAAAGATTAGGTATCAAGCAGCCTTACCCCATATAATGGAAGGAGGTATCGTATCCCCTAAAATACAAGCCTCCGACCATCTCTTTCTTTGATGGGACCACTTCCCCAAGTCAGTTCATTAATCACTTTGAGGTAATGACTGATCAGCTACAACCGAACGATGCCCTCCTCACTCGGGTATTCGTTGGTTGTCTAAAAGGAACTACTTATGAATGGTATCGAAGTCTCCCTGATGGGTGTATTACTTCGTTTGCCGGCTTCAAACAGATGTTTCTAGAACGATTCTATGAAGGTGTCAATGACATGACTATGTCAGCCCTTATAAGAATCAAACAGAAAAATGATGAAAGTACTGAGAGCTTCATTGAAAGATTCAGAAGAGAAGCTCTAAAAATGCCCCTCGGAACTCCCGATGTCGTCACTATCGACACTTGCAAGTCGAACCTCTTACCAATCATCAGCATGTGGACATGATCCACTCAATTCCAAGATTGGCCTTCCTTTATCGTCAGTGCCAAAGCTGCCGAAGTCAGTACTGAGACTTTCAAAGGTCTGGGGGTACACATGACTCCTAAGGAATAAAGTCAAAGTACTAGCAATAGTGCGCGACCCAACAATCGCAAAGAAAAAGAGACTCTTGAAGTCAATCTCCAAAGCAACAAACAAGAGGTAATGTCTGCCCAAGCTACTCCAGCTCCAACAAATCAACAGCAGAGACCTCTTCGGTCGAAGGAAGAATACTCTTTCGACGACGATGATGTTCAGGGCATCTTCGAATGTTTACTTAAAGGTAACAAGATTCAACTGCCAGATATCAAGAAGCCTGATAAGCCAACAAGACGGATCATCCGAAATACTGTCCATATCACAGAATGCTGGGTCATACAATCCGGTCTTGCTTCGTATTAAAAGAAAAGATCCAAGAAATGATCAAATCAGGAGCTGTGACATTAACACCTAAAGACAAGACAGTCACAACAAATGTGATTTCAATGCAGTTCGGTGACTTCCCTTCGTTATTGGTGGAAAGTGGGATTGTCCCTATCCCTAAAGCAACCCTTGAAGTTGTGAATATTCCACCAGCCCAGAATGAAGGACTTGTTCCCGTCACCACTAAGAAGGGAGATATTATGTGGATTCACCCCGATTTAGTAACAGAGTTCGAGACATCTTCCTCTTCTCCTCGGAAGGCTCCTCTGTCTAAAAAGAAACCTGGGAAGACTAAGTCATGCCATATGACTTCTAGCATCACACCCAATCTTTCTCTAATCTCTACTTTCATCTTAGCAGGAAAGTCACCCTCTACGGAGGTAAAAACTGTACCTCGATCTGAAGACAGATACAAACTGGCGTTTCATCTATATAGTTCACAATCTCGTAAATTAATGGCGAAGATGGGTTATGATCTAGCCACTGCTCCTGGTTTAAGCTCCGGCAAAGGACTCCGAGCACCTCTAGCCCTCACTTTGAGACATAATCAATCCCGTGTTGGCCTCGGTTTCTGGACTGAAGCTCTCATCAAGCACCAAAAAACCAAGAATAAGATGAAAGATTGTAACATGGTTTCGGTAGACCCTGAACCTCAGCCTGAAGCTGAAGCTCTCGCCGGAACCCGGTCAGGAAAAACATATCTAAAAGATTACACTGAAGCCCCTGAGGAAACTCCTGACGACCCTCCGGTTGCAGCTCCAGCACCCACCTCTAATGAAGGACCATCAAATGCCCCTGCTGAGACGGTTCCCCCTAAACCAACAGCAGCCGATAAAGGGAAGCAACCTGCCCGCTTCGACAAGCCAATCAAGAAGTCCCTTTCTCCCGGATTGCAGAAGCCATATAATTTTGACATTCTGGCTCAACTTGCTAACACTCCAGCCAGGTTGTCCATCTTCGAACTTTTACGTTTATCCAAGGAAACTCAGGAAACGTTAAGTGAAGCTCTACTACAAGCATATTCTTGCCTGACTCATCTGAAGAAGCCGGAAGCAGAGCCGGTGACTTGCCTACATTGCAACAGTGTCTTGGAAATCATTCCAAACATCACTTTTACCCAAGACGATATGGTTCTAGAGGACAATCGTCATGATCGCCCTCTCTACTTCACTGGGTACGTTGACACGATGAAGGTCAACCGTATTCTAATTGATCCAGGATCAGCCCTAATTATTATGCCTAAGAGTCTCTTGGATGCTTTACGGATTCCAGTTCATCGTCTAGTCAAGACAGTCACTACCATTTTAGGGTTCAATCAAGGCAAGAGCGAACCTCTGGGGAAAATTCGCCTAAAAATACAAATAGGTAATTTTCGGTCAAGTGTCACATTCTATATGATCGAGTTAGTTGGATCTTACAACCTGCTTTTGGGAAGACCTTTCCTCCATGAACACAATATCGTCCCCTCCACTCTTCACCAGTGCTTCAAATACATTGATGAAAATGGAGAAGTTCAAAAGGAAGTCGCGGACATTAATCCTTTCAGAGGAGTCGAAGCCTACTACAGTGATTCTCGCATGTACAAAGATGAATATTCAAAAGTTTTACAAGCTATGGATGATGATGAGACATCAACAGTTGACACCTTGGTTATTCCTGTAAAAGGGCGTATCACTCATCCGCAGTCTACTAAATCATCTGAAGAAAGTCTACTGATAATTCCTGTCAGTGGACGTACCACTTCATTGCCTTCCCAAGCTCCACAACGTTCGCTGATAATCCCAGTCAGTGGACACACCACTCTCCCACCATCTTCTCAGGCTAGACCAGATACTCTAGTCATTCCAGTCAGTGGACGCACTACTTATCCACGATCTTCTTTAAGGGAGCTCACCTCCTCTGAGCCTTTTGTTATTGACCTTAATCGAAACAAAATTTCTGCTCGCCCTTCTTTTCCCCCTTTAGTCATTAATTTGACTAAATCTACTAAGGCCCAGCCTTCTTCTGTAAATACAACATCTGATATTAATAAAGCATCTCCTTTACAGTATATTGATGTCTGTAATCATGTACAAAGTTATTTACATTTGTTAGATAGCTTAGAGCCACTAACTATAGGAGTTGTTCAAACTCTTCATACAAAAGTATCATTAGAGTCTGTACAAAATTCATACTTCTTTGTTCCTATTAGAAAGTCAGGAGAAGCTCCAATATTCTTCTACAAGGGGCCCCAGAATCCTCCTAATCTGGAAGACGATGACAAAAACGATGATAATGGAAGACTACAACTACGTCGCTACAGTCAGCAGTCCAAAAACATCATCAAGAACATGGGCTATGACTTTAAAACCGGCCTCAATAATGGAAAAGGAAGAAGAATGCATGTTCGAATTCCTCCCTTGAAATACGGAAGAACAAAAAGCGGATTGGGTTACATTACTCCTACCCCTTTCATCAACACAGTCTATGGGGATCCAGAATTCAATAGAGACGAACGATCTGATTCTTCTGATTCTGACACAAGTATCGGCGATTTTCATCGTTCTACTTTATCCGCCAATATGGTCTCTGCCAACGGTCCGCAAGAAAATGATGAAGATGAAGATGATTTTGAAATATCACCCGAATCGGAACAATAGGCTCAAAGATTAGACAACCAATGGGAATTCAGGTTCGAACAAAGAGAACCTCCTACTGAAGATAAATTGATCCAAATTGATGTTGGTGAGGAGGGATCCTCCAAGCCAATATTCATCAGCGAAAGTCTTTCAGAAACAGATAAGCAAGACATGATCAAGCTTATTCATGATTACATCGATGTCTTCGCATGGAGCTATGAGGATATGCCAGGGCTAGATCCAAAGATCGCTACACACAAACTTAATATCATGCCTGATGCTAAACCGGTCAAACAACAACAGCGACGATTTCGTCCAGACATTATGGATGCAATTGAAGCTGAAGTCAACATGCTTATAGCTTTCAGATTTATCCGAAAGGAACAACATCCTGAGTGGGTGGCTAACATTGTTCCTGTCCTCAAAAAGACTGGCAAGATCCGAGTCTGTATAGACTTTCGCGATCTCAATGCGGCTTGTCCTAAGGATGAGTTCCCTCTTCCAATCACAGATGTCATGATCGATAACACATGTGGTTACGAACGAATGTCATTTATGGATGGATATTCGGGGTACAACCAAATCAAAATGTTTCCAGACGACGAGAGACATACTTCCTTCAGAACGTCGATCGGTACATACTGTTATACAGTGATGCCGTTTGGTCTGAAAAATACAGGAGCAACGTATCAGCGAGCAATGAGCACTATATTCCGCGAACATCTCCGGAAAACAGTCGAATGCTACGTGGATGATATTGCAGTCAAGAGTCGACAAAAGGAGGATCATATCCAAGATTTGAAGACTATCTTTGATTTAATGCGTCAGCATCAACTTAAGATGAACCCTACTAAGTCCTTCCTGGGCGTCTCTAGTGGTAAATTTCTCGACTTCGTCATTACCGCTAAAGGTATACACGTGGATCCCGAGAAGATCAAAGCCATCCAAGAGATGTGTCCTCCACGCACCTTAAAAGAGCTACGAGGATTTCAAGGAAGAATTGCTTACATCAGGAGATTCATCTCTAACTTATCAGGACGCTGCAGACCGTTCAACAAACTTCTGAAGAAAGGTGTATCCTTCGTCTGGAACGAAGAATGTCAAAAAGCATTTGACGATATCAAACAGTACCTCATGAACCCTCCAGTTTTGGTACCTTCCGTCTCGGGAATACCATTCCTTCTATATGTTCGAGCCATGGATCATTCTCTCGGTGCATTGCTCGCCCAAAAAAACAAAGATGGCCATGAACAGGCTATTTATTACCTTAGTCGCACAATGACAGGTGCTGAACCGCGTTATTCTCCGATTGAGAAAGAATGCCTAGCATTAATGTTTGCCGTTCAGAAGACGCGACATTACATTATCGGTCAAACGATTCATGTTATTTCCAGAGTGAATCCCATCAGGATTATGATGAAGAAACCTGGTATTCTCAATTTGTCACGACCCGCACCCTGATTAGGGGCACGAGAACGTAGGTACGTCCAGCCTACGCCGCAGTATCGGCGGTAGAATGCTGTATAGGTTATCTATAACAACTAACATCTAACAATAAGACATATAAACCTGTCATCTCCGCACGGAGGTATAACATAACATCTCAACTCTATATCTCAAACACAAGTCTAGGAAAGACAAGATAGAACATGATATAGAATCAGACGAAAGAAAGAACTGAATATATATAGAGTTATCACACCACACAAAGTAGATATCCAACACAATAAGTACAAGATCTGAAATATAACTAAGTCACAACAAACAATCGGAATAATCCGATACAAAACTGAAAGCTGTAAACACTAGACTAGACTAGACACCCTCTACTGAGCTAGATGCTCCTCAGGCTCCTGAAGTCACCCTCATGTGTCCCATAGAAGGTAGGACAGTCACCATCATCATCTGTAATATTTTCAACAGGCCCAGTCAGGACAGGAACGAGCACAATACATCTCACGCAGTTCATATCAGGTTAGAAAATGTAAAGCATGCATAGAGTAAGATACATGAACTGTAAAGAATATATGTAAAACGAGAGAGATTTGATAACTGGAAATATCTATATATATGATAAGTAAGAACTGTAGGTAACCTGTGATTTAGAGCATGATATGGTTATATAAACGGGCTTAGGACATATACAAGATTTCACAAGATTTCACAAGAGTTTGTACAAGATGGGATTTGATCACATAACCATTTCCTACTCACCCTCCCCAATCAATACACAAGGATCCAGTCAAGTTACGTTACTTTGTACAAGAGGTTTTTATCATGTTTGCTCACGTGATCATGAGAGTACAAGATTGCACAAGAGTATACATGAAAGCAGTGTACATGAAATACAAGATGTTCGTGAAAAGCACATGACAACTGTATCTGATGCACCCCGAGGGAGATAACATCGCATAACAAGATCCATATAGTACCAATCCGTGATAATGACGTGACAGCATCATGTAAAGTAATCTAAAGCAAGAATATAAGTCCTAACAAGCATGAAAAGATCAGAGAATGTACTCGCCTGTCACCCTGTATGACTGATATGAATAGATGTCCGAACTGGTGTCACAGAGTCCTATTTAGAGTAAAACAGGTCACAACATATCCATAATGGTAAAAAATAGAGTATACAATGCATACTACATGATTCTAGGTCAATCTGGTCAAAAGTCAACTCTTGGTCAACTCTAAAGTCAAACTAGTCGAAGTTAGGTCAACACTAGTCAACTAGTTAGGGTTTTAGTCAAACTAGTCAAACTAGTTGTTAGGTCATTCCTAGTCATTTCTAGGTGAACTAGGTCACTTTTGACCTAAGGTTGACTTTGGTCAACCCTTAGTAATCAAAGGTCAACATGTTGGTTTTGGGCCATTAGGGTTAGCCCCAAGCCATTGGCTAGAAATCCTAGGCCATAGGCTAATGATGGGGTTTTCATATAAACCTATAACTAGGAGTTATATATATATATATATATATATATATATATATATATATAACTATATCTATATATATAGATACACACTATCTATCACCACCCAATATCAATACAAACCCATAAACTTTTAATACACTATATTGACCTAATGAGACCTAACACAAAATATACATATATATCATTTATATATAGATATATATATATACAATACATATAACTATATAACTATATATATATTACATATATATATAGAGGGAAAGGAAGTGAGAGAGAGTGAGACAGAGACTGTGAGAAAGAGGGGGGTGAAGTCTGGACAGTAGACAGTAGGGGGAGGGTTCCAGGAATTCTGGAACCAAAGTGGCTCCCAACACACACACACAATATAACATATATACATACATATGTATATATATATATAACTACACACACACCACCACCAATTCTCCCCAAATTCGATCCACACTCACAAATACATATGTAGTACACCTATACACACTAAAATACACTAGTCCAATGTATTAAACATAAGGAAAATCGATTTGAAACTCGATTTCTAAAACTGGAAAATAAACCCAAAACTGTTAACAGTGCACAGTGCACTCGAAATGGGGTAATTCGAATTACCCATACTAAATCGAGCTAAGACTCGAAACAAACGGTTGGTAACTAATGCCCCATAGATACTCTAGTGTCCCAAGTCACTGACACGACACCATGACACAGTTTCACGTGTCCAAACACGCAAAACATCCACCCGGGTAAACACTGATACGCGCATACGAAAACAGTATCGTGCACGCGTTCCAGGAGCTCGTGGACACACCACGAGACACGACACGTCTCGTGGTCGTGCATACGTGTAGCCCACACGTAGGGCTACACATTCCACACCCTGACACGTGTCCACGACACGCGTGGACACAGAACGAACTCCGTATCAGTCGTGAAAACACGACTGATACACGCGAGTTCAGGCCACGTCGTGCACGCGGTTACACGCGTCGTACACGCGACACAGGACACGAAGCACCACGTGCTCGTGTCCACGTGTACGCCACGTATAGGGATTCATGCCCGTGTCACTACGAGATGCTCTAGTATCGTGTCCATGCGACACGACACACTCAAAGCTGTGCGCGCGCGCGTGTGCGCTGACAGCGCGTGTCCAGTGCGAGTGAGTTTTCTCACTCGACACGACACGACGCGACACGAGACTTTGGGTGCATGCTCGCAGACATTGCCCCCTTGTCTGTGTCAAATATTTCGTGTCCTAGTGGCCTGTGTAGTGCACACGAGGTGTCGGGTAGCAGGGCATGCACGATGGGCTCGTGCGGTCGGTTCGTGTCCAATTTGGACACGGACACAGCACTAAAATGTGCTCAGTCCACATGTTTAGTGATCAGCATGTATAGGGCTACAAATTCGTGTAATTTGTTTCACAGTTTGATAAAATCGAATCCATTGTGGCATTTCACCAAACAAGGATTTAGCCCTACGATACGTGTCCGATACGGACACCAAAATACATCTAATTCCCACCAAACTTTACCCACAGTATTGTTATTCCTATATGAATGCATTTGTGAAAGAAAAACAAGAATTTGACTAAGTTTGTGAGAAAATACCTATTGTGCAAAACCAAGGAAAATGGGGGTTGTGCTTCCTTCAATTTGATGATGTCCAATGCCTCCAAATCCTTGATTGCTAGTTCCCCTTAGTACCCTAGATGTTGTAGGGTCCCAATGCAAGAGACTAGAGTGAATTTGGATCAAGAATGATCAAGTTGTGAAGGTTTGAAGAAAAATGGATTTTCTAGGAATTAATTTCATGTAAATTATTCATGAATTAATTCAATGGGGTTTTATAGAATTGTGGGCTGCCAAGGGGGGGTCCTTGGCTGCCATGGGAGTAGGGGAGGTGTCCTTGGCTTTCTTCTAGGCTAAGGCTTGGACTTGTGTAAAGGGGTTGGATATTTGGAGTGATTTAAGCAAAATATCAAGAATAGTAATATCTAGATATTTAACTTACTTTACCCCATGACCAAAACTTCATCCTAATGCTTCTAGATTAGTGGCTAATCTCTAGTTTAGGGTAGGATAGGTTAGGGACTAATCATGGGACTTTAACCATGATTAAATAATAATAAAATCACATAATCTCAAATAAAGTCTAGTAAATTACCAAAATACCCTTTAGGCTAAAAATCACTAATTTGGTGTTCTAAGCCTATGGCTAAGCTCTCATGGTCATGGCAACTTCTAGGTTAGAGAAAACTAGGATTTATACTAAGTTATACTAACCAAAATCACAAAGTCGTAAGTCATGACTTAGCATGACTTAGAAAATGGTTTAATCACACTAATAATCACCAAAAATCATATCATGACTAAAATACTATTAATTAATAATAAAAATAATAAATTTTCAAAAATATCCCAATTTCAGAAAACTGGGTGCTACAAGTCTACCCTCCTTAGAAAATTTCGTCCTCGAAATTAGAATGGTCATACTCCTTCTAGGTCAAACACCCCAACAATCACAGTCTCAAACACACAGTCCGATAATCATATGCGTCTGTCCGAAATCATGATATTCGGAATCTTCGTCATGCTAGTGAGCAAGGCTACGATATTCACAGAGTCCTCGACTAAGGTACATACCTCTAGAATCATGGTATTTAAAATTTTCACATTGCCGCATGCCTGGCCGCGAAAACCTTAAATTCCCACATCCGAAAAATACGTCCAAAATCCGACTATATGTCCTCACTATGCCAGCTAACATGAATATAGAAGACTCTAGATCCCATGATCGAGACGACCTAGCCCATACGACTTATCTCAGAAGAAAAATAATTCACAATAAAATATCCGGACAAAATTTATCAACTATAAGGAACAGATAGAATCGAAATTCCAAGACAGTTATAAGGAGGCAAATGCGGAAATAGAATCGAAAAGGTTGGAACCTGCAATCAGCTCTCCCTCTGTCTGTGCATCATCGACTGCCATGGCGAAAGCTCGCCCCGGCTGGCCTCCCTTGGCCTGCTGCTGATGCTGGGCAAACCTCTGCTGCTGAGTCTGCAATGGTGGTCCTGTCTGCTGCCCTGTCGGAGCTCTAGCTCCTGCTACTGTCTGAGTCAATCGTGCCAAGTTCTTGGAACACTCCTTCAACTGATGCTCTGCTGAACCACAAAGCAAACACAGGCCCTGCCTCTTCCTGCAGTCGTCCCATCCGTGACCTTGCTTCTTGCAGAAGTTACACATAGGGTGCTGTTGCTGCCTGGGTGCCTGCTGGTGAAGTATATATCCCTGGCCCTGAAACGGCTGCTGAACTGGCCTCTGCTGCTGTATGTGAGGGCGCTTGGCTGGCCTTGCACTAGAACTAGCCCCTAAGGTATCACTGCCCCTCTTCGGCTTGAGGCCGAAGTCCTCCTCTGCAATCTGTGCGTCCATCAATATCTGATCGAACGTCACGTCACGGCGTCCCGAGGTGCGGGTGCGCACTGCATGAATAAGTCCCCTACGGAACTTACGAGCCTTCTGCCCCTCATCCTGGATTATATCGGGAGCGAACCTGCTAAGGCGGAAGAACTCAGCTGCATACCTGCATACTCGTCCACCGACGAGTTCCCCTGCACTAGACCCACGAACTGGCCCTCCAATGCTGTAAGAGCCACGTCCGGGAAGAACTTCTCCTTGAAGAGCCTCCGGAAGTTCTCCCAAGTCAGCCCTCTCACCGACGCACGAGGATCCGTACGGTACCATGTCAGCGTAATGTCGAAGAATCGGCTGGCTGCGGCCGAAACCCAAAGCGCTCTAGGAAGCTCTGCCAGCTCCATGCTCCGCTGTACATCCTCTAGCCAGTCGTCTGCATAGAGGATGCCCTCCGTGCCTGTGAAGTCCCTGGAGCTCATCTTCCTGAAGTCCAATACTGTCCCCGGCCTGGACTGCTGCTGGTACGGCTGCTGGCCAGTAGGGCCCTGCACCGTACCCGATGCCACTCTCTCTACTGCTGCTATGGCAAGCTGATGCGAGTTCTCCATACTCTGCCTCAGCATCTCGATCTGTCGGTGTGACGCCTCCGACTGGCGCTGCGACGCCTCTGTCTGGGCCCGCTGTGTCTCCATCATCTGCTGAAGGAGAAGGAACATATGGTGCGTATCCGTCGGTACCGGTGGTGGTGGCAGCAGTATCTTCGGAACAACGGCCGTAACCCTCTGGGGTGGAGGTGGTAGACCTCCCTGTGCAACTGCCTGGGTCTCCGGAATAGTAGAATCACTGGGGGCAGTCTCGTGAACCTCCTCCTCTGCCTGATCAGATCTCTCAGGCAAACTACTCGATCCAGTGGCTTGCGGGTACGTCTTCGTCATCCTGGAGATGAATTGAAACAAAGAGGTCAATATGGCACATGAGTAGATTTATCAAGGAAGGACAGTTAAATTAATACAAGGAAAGTAATCATGATAATCAAAAGATCGGAAATTTTCTAGGTTTGATTGAGAAACTCCTATCATGTTCTAGGTCCTATGTCCTAATTGCAGGCTCGTAATTAGTACACTAAGTCGAGCACCATTACGAGATCGCACTAACTGCGACACTGGCCTGCATGGGCCACCACAAAAATGTGTCACGACCCGCACCCTGATTAGGGGCACGAGAACGTGGGTACGTCCAGCCTACGCCGCAGTGTCGGCGGTAGAACGCTGTATAGGTTATCTATAACAACTAACATCTAACAATAAGACATATAAACCTGTCATCTCCGCACGGAGGTATAACATAACATCTCAACTCTATATCTCAAACACAAGTCTAGGAAAGACAAGATAGAACATGATATGGAATCAGACGAAAGAAAGAACTGAATATATATAGAGTTATCACACCACACAAAGTAGATATCCAACACAATAAGTACAAGATCTGAAATATAACTAAGTCACAACTAACAATCGGAACAATCCGATACAAAACTGAAAGCTGTAACCACTAGACTAGACTAGACACCCTCTACTGAGCTAGATGCTCCTCAGGCTCCTGAAGGTCACCCTCATGTGTCCCATAGAAGGTAGGACAGTCACCATCATCATCTGTAATATTTTCAACAGGCCCAGTCAGGACAGGAACGAGCACAATACATCTCACGCAGTTCATATCAGGTTGGGAAATGTAAAGCATGCATAGAGTAAGATACATGAACTGTAAAGAATATATGTAAAACGAGAAAGATTTGATAACTGGAAATATCTATATATATGATAAGTAAGAACTGTAGGTAACCTATAATTTAGAGCATGATATGGTTATATAAACGGGCTTAGGACATATACAAGATTTCACAAGATTTCACAAGAGTTTGTACAAGATGGGATTTGATCACATAACCATTTCCTACTCACCCTCCCCAATCAATACACAAGGATCCAGTCAAGTTACGTTACTTTGTACAAGAGGTTTTTATCATGTTTGCTCACGTGATCATGAGAGTACAAGATTGCACAAGAGTATACATGAAAGCGGTGTACATGAAATACAAGATGTTCGTGAAAAGCACATGACAACTGTATCTGATGCACCCCGAGGGAGATAACATCGCATAACAAGATCCATATAGTACCAATCCGTGATAATGACGTGACAGCATCATGTAAAGTAATCTAAAGCAAGAATATAAGTCCTAACAAGCATGAAAAGATCAGAGAATGTACTCGCCTGTCACCCTGTATGACTGATATGAATAGATGTCCGAACTGGTATCACAGAGTCCTATTTAGAGTAAAACAGGTCACAACATATCCACAATGGTAAAAAATAGAGTATACAATACATACTACATGATTCTAGGTCAATCTGGTCAAAAGTCAACTCTTGGTCAACTCTAAAGTCAAACTAGTCAAAGTTAGGTCAACACTAGTCAACTAGTTAGGGTTTTAGTCAAACTAGTCAAACTAGTTGTTTTAGGTCATTCCTAGTCATTTCTAGGTGAACTAGGTCACTTTTGACCTAAGGTTGACTTTGGTCAACCCTTAGTAATCAAAGGTCAACATGTTGGTTTTGGGCCATTAGGGTTAGCCCCAAGCCATTGGCTAGAAATCCTAGGCCATAGGCTAATGATGGGGTTTTCATATAAACCTATAACTAGGAGTCATATATATATATATATATATATATATATATATATATATATATATATATATATATATATATATATATATATATATATATATATATATATATATATATATATATAGATACACACTATCTATCACCACCCAATATCAATACAAACCCATATACTTTTAATACACTATATTGACCTAATGAGACCTAACACAAAATATACATATATATATATATATATATATATATATATATATATATATATATATATATATATATATATATATATATACAATACATATATATATAACTATATATATATTACATATATATATAGAGGGAAAGGAAGTGAGAGAGAGTGAGACAGAGACTGTGAGAAAGAGGGGGGGTGAAGTCTGGACAGTAGACAGTAGGGGGAGGGTTCCAGGAATTCTGGAACCAAAGTGGCTCCCAACACACACACAATATAACATATATACATACATATGTATATATATATATAACTACACACACACACCACCAATTCTCCCCAAATTCGACCCACACTCACAAATACATATGTACTACACCTATACACACTAAAATACACTAGTCCAATGTATTAAACATAAGGAAAATCGATTTGAAACTCGATTTCCAAAACTGGAAAATAAACCCAAAACTGTTAACAGTGCACAGTGCACTCGAAATGGGGTAATTCGAATTACCCATACTAAATCGAGCTAAGACTCGAAACAAACGGTTGGTAACTAATGCCCCATAGATACTCTAGTGTCCCAAGTCACTGACACGACACCACAACACAGTTTCACGTGTCCAAACACGCAAAACATCCACCCGGGTAAACACTGATACGCGCATACGAAAACAGTGTCGTGCACGCGTTCCAGGAGCTCGTGGACACACCACGAGACACGACACGTCTCGTGGTCGTGCATACGTGTAGCCCACACGTAGGGCTACACATTCCACACCCTGACACGTGTCCACGACACGCGTGGACACAGAACGAACTCCGTATCAGTCGTGAAAACACGACTGATACACGCGAGTTCAGGCCGCGTCGTACACGCGGTTACACGCGTCGTACACGCGACACAGGACACTAAGCACCACGTGCTCGTGTCCACGTGTACGCCATATATAGGGCTTCATGCCCGTGTCACTACGAGATGCTCTAGTGTCGTGTCCATGCGACACGACACACTCAAAGCTGTGCGCGCGCGCGTGTGCGCTGACAGCGCGTGTCCAGTGCGAGTGAGTTTTCTCACTCGACACGACACGACGCGACACGAGACTTTGGGGGCATGCTCGCAGACATTGCCCCCTTGTCTGTGTCAAATATTTCGTGTCCTAGTGGCCTGTGTAGTGCACACGAGGTGTCGGGTAGCAGGGCATGCACGATGGGCTCGTGCGGTCGGTTCGTGTCCAATTTGGACACGGACACAGCACTAAAATGTGCTCAGTCCACATGTTTAGTGATCAGCATGTATAGGGCTACAAATTCGTGTAATTTGTTTCACAGTTTGATAAAATCGAATCCATTGTGGCATTTCACCAAACAAGGATTTAGCCCTACGATACGTGTCCGATACGGACACCAAAATACATCTAATTCCCACCAAACTTTACCCACAGTATTGTTATTCCTATATGAATGCATTTGTGAAAGAAAAACAAGAATTTGACTAAGTTTGTGAGAAAATACCTATTGTGCAAAACCAAGGAAAAACAAGGAAAATGGGGGTTGTGCTTCCTTCAATTTGATGATGTCCAATGCCTCCAAATCCTTGATTGCTAGTTCCCCTTAGTACCCTAGATGTTGTAGGGTCCCAATGCAAGAGACTAGAGTGAATTTGGATCAAGAATGATCAAGTTGTGAAGGTTTGAAGAAAAATGGATTTTCTAGGAATTAATTTCATGTAAATTATTCATGAATTAATTCAATGGGGTTTTATAGAATTGTGGGCTGCCAAGGGGGGGTCCTTGGCTGCCATGGGGGTAAGGGAGGTGTCCTTGGCTTTCTTCTAGGCTAAGGCTTGGACTTGTGTAAAGGGGTTGGATATTTGGAGTGATTTAAGCAAAATATCAAGAATAGTAATATCTAGATATTTAACTTACTTTACCCCATGACCAAAACTTCATCCTAATGCTTCTAGATTAGTGGCTAATCTCTAGTTTAGGGTAGGATAGGTTAGGGACTAATCATGGGACTTTAACCATGATTAAATAATAATAAAATCACATAATCTCAAATAAAGTCTAGTAAATTACCAAAATACCCTTTAGGCTAAAAATCACTAATTTGGTGTTCTAAGCCTATGGCTAAGCTCTCATGGTCATGGCACTTCTAGGTTAGAGAAAACTAGGATTTATACTAAGTTATACTAACCAAAATCACAAAGTCGTAAGTCATGACTTAGCATGACTTAGAAAATGGTTTAATCACACTAATAATCACCAAAAATCATATCATGACTAAAATACTATTAATTAATAATAAAAATAATAAATTTTCAAAAATATCCCAATTTCAGAAAACTGGATGCTACACAATTCTAGACTGGCTAATTGGGGAATCTTGTTAGCTCAATATGACATGCATTATATTCCTCAAAAGTCAGCTAAAGGACAGGCTCTTGCTGATTTTCTGGCAGCTCATGCAGTTCCAGAGGATTCTAAATTATACGATGAGATTCCAGATGAAGTTATTGATTCAAATCAGGTTTCTGAAGAAACTCCTACCTGGCGTCTATTCTTTGATGGAGCGTCTAGAATAGGTCCCGATGGCGATATTGTCGCCGGAGTCGGGATTGTCTTGTATCCCCAAAAGGGCTGACTATTCAGAGGGCTTATTCTCTGGATCAATCGTGTTCAAACAATGTAGCCGAATACAATGCGTTACTCATCGGTCTTCAACTTGCTAAACATCTGGATATTCAGTATTTAGAAGTTTATGGAGACTCCAAACTTATCGTCAATCAAATCAGAGGTACATACGAAGTCCGTCATCAGGATTTAATACCTTATTACCGAGCAGCACTCTCTATGGCCTCTTCCTTTAAAGGTTTCTTTATTGAACACGTTCGGCGAGCCTGTAATACAGAAGCCGATGCTTTGGCTAATCTTGTCGATGTGCTAGCCATACCGGTCAGACGTCAACAATTGATAGTGGTTTATAACCGGGAGCTATTCTACGTCGAGAATAATTTGGCTTTGGGTTTTCTCCATGACCCAAACGAAAATTCTCTCAACCTTGATGAATTTAACCTTAATACTGGATTAGGGTTTGACAGAGCATCCTCGTCTTCTTCTGATTCTACTATGGAATACGTCTTTTCCAACGAAACAGACACCATGACCGAAGACTGGAGACGTCCGTTTCTAGACTTTGTATTGTATGACATACTTCCTGATAATCCGAGCGAAGCAGCGTCTATTCGACGTCGATCTCTCAGATTCTATTATAATCATATGACAAAGACACTATATCGTCGGACCTATGACGGTCTTCTCCTCCGATGCATCGCTGGTGAAGAAGCGCAACAGATTATCCGTGAAGCACATGATGGTGTCTGCGGAGCCCATCAACCAGGTCCTAAACTTCAAGATCGCATCCGACGTATGGGTTATTATTGGCCTACGATGGTGGCTGACACCATTCAATATGCCCGAAAATATAAAGCCTGTCAAATCTATGCAGACTTCATCCATCAACCGTCAGAGTTTTTACACCCGACAGCGGCATCATGGCCCTTCGAGGCCTGGGGCATGGACATCATTGGTCCCATCAACCCACCGTCATCAAAAGGACACCGGTTTATTCTAGCAATAATCGATTACTTTTCCAAATGGGCTGAAGCAATCCCGCTATCCGAAGTCAAAACTTCTAACGTCATCAACTTTGTCAAGCATCATGTCATCTATCGATTTGGTGTTCCTCGGCGTATTATCCATGATAATGGACCACAGTTCGTCAGTCAGAAATTTACTCGATTCTGCGATGACCATCGAATCAATAACCTAGCTTCTACAGCATATAATCCAGCAGCTAATGGATTGGCAGAAGCTTTCAATAAAACCATCATCAAACTCCTGAAAAAGTTTGTTTCTTCTAACAAACGCAACTGGAGCGAGAAGCTTGGTGAATGTTTATGGGCCTACCGCACCACAGTTCGCAATGCAACCGGGTGTACGCCTTTCTCTTTGGTATACGGGTGCGAAGCTGTCCTTCCCCTCGAGATCCAGATTCCTTCTCTGAGAATCGCAATCTCCAATGAACTCACAACGGAGAATAATGATCGTCTTCGACTTCAAGAGCTAGAAGCTCTAGACGAAAAGCGATTGTACGCTTAACAAAATATTGAGCTGTATCAGGCCCGAATTTCAAAAGCTTTTAACCAGAAGGTGAAAGTCAGAGCATATCGGAAAGGAGAACTTGTTCTTGCCGTTAAACGTCCGATGACTATGACACATATGAGCAAAGGCAAATTCGACGCGAAATGGGAAGGCCCATTCGTCGTAAACAAAGTCTTCTCAAATGGAGCATATCAGCTTACCTCTATGGATGGTAAAGTCACGATGATGCCTATCAACGACAAATTCTTAAAGAAATATTATGTATAAATCTTGTTAATATATAATATTTTCATTTGCTGCAATTATTCCCCAGCAAATATTAAATCAAAGTTTATTCTTCCTCACAAAAGTTGTCTCGATATCGTTATCCCCAGCAGAAATTGATATTCTACCACATATCATCTTCCCAGAGAATTTGATATTCTGTCTTATTAGATCCCCAGTGGATTTAATAAAGATCTCATATAGAAAATCACGTCCATATTACCTCTGAATTTTCTATTTCAGTATCATATTTTCTATTCTATGAAAATGATATCTAGTCTTTTGATTTCCGAGTCCGAAGATCATGGAAAATTGAGTTCAAAGATATCTTTATATCTGAATTCTGTTTTCTCTAATCAGTATTAAACTAAATTTTTTTTGGTTTAATATCATCTTATGAAATTACAAAATTCTTTTGTATATTTTATTCTATTGAAATATGTCATGTATTATTTACCTCTGAACATATTTTCTACAAAAATATCATACACAAAATCGAAATTAGATCAAATGCTCATTTCCTCAGTCAAAATCAAAATATTGATTACAAATGAGTATTAATCTATTTAGAAGGAGTAATAATCTCCTGAATATGAGCAAGTACATTATTCATCTTCTCTTCATGAGCTTTACGAATTCGCTCTGTTGCTTCAATCGCAACTATTTGTTGGTCAAAATTAATGATAACAGAACTACGACGATTGGTTTCTTCTATCTGATCAGTCTACATCTGTTCCCGCTCTTGCTGTAGAACTTGATAGCGGGTAGCTTCAGCTATACGAGCAGCGATAATATCAGATTGCACTTTTTCTGCGGATGCAATGCGCTCCTGGAGATGAGCTAATTCTTCTTTTAGCTTCTGGAGTTCTTCAGCTCTAGATATTTCCTCAGTTTCCAGACATTCTATCTTCTGACGAGTTGATACTATTTCCTCATCCTTCGCCATTAACTTCTCAGATGACAAAGCGAGGAATTCTTTCAAAGCAGCTTGCTGGATTTGAGCTTCACGTTCTAGTTGAGCAATCTTAGCCACAGTCAAGGATTTAATATCTTCTTTCTTGATCTCCCAGTATTTGTGGATGGTTACTTCCAAATCATCTAAGAGATGCTCAAAGAAAGTACACTGAGTTTCATAACCAGCCTGTCGCAAAGCTAAGAGCGGGAAATTAATCGCTGCTCGGAGGTTGGAAAAAGGCATAGTCTCGTCCTTCATAAATCGCCTGGAGAATGTATCCAGATATGAATAAATAATATCTGAATACATCGCCATGGTCCTTGCTATCCCCGTTTCAAAACCGGGAGTTGCTGCCATTGTGAAAGAAGAAGCTGGGATAGGCTCTATTCTGGAAACAGAAGTATGTGCTTTTGGAGAACTTGGTAAAGGTGGGCTTCCCTCACCAACCTCAGTCCGAACAGGTGGAGCATGAGTTGAACTCATCGCTGGTGTAGTTCCTACAACTTTTGGAATCAAAGAAGCTTGATCAAAATTAAAGATAATAAAGCAAGAGAAGACAAAACTTTGCTGTATAAAATATTACCTGAAGTTGGCTCATATTCTGTTTCTTTGGGATCGTTCAGCCCTGCTCGTAGTCTATTCAAAGTGTCTTCTGACACTGGTTTTATTTCACTACTTCCTGCCCCAGAGGTGCTCGGAACATGGACTTCTATTGCTAGAAGGTTCTCTGGCTCTGGAGTCAACTCTGAATGTTGGCCGACCGTCTTCAGTTTGTCGATAGGGATTTCAGTTGGTGACTCATCTTCAATCTCCATATCCTCATCTTCAATCTCCATGTCTTCATCTTCAAAGGAATGAGACGAATGTTCATAGTCAACTTGTTCTTCTTCACCCTTATCGCTCTCCGAAACATCAATCAAAGCCAAATCAGCAGGTGGCTCGAGAGTGGTTGCTTCCTTCACTGATTCTCTCGAAATGAGTAAGTCATCAGCTGTTTCAGTTTGAATCTCGGCCTCTACCGCAGGTTGATTGATTACCTGTGTATCATCGGCCGTCGGCAGAATCATCTCCGTGTCAGCAGGTACGGATGGTCCAGCATGCTCATCCACTACCATGGAAGGATCCTCGGCAGTCGGTGTTGTTTGGTCAGTGGATGGTTTAGCTGCTGATTCTTCCATCACATCCTCCCCAGCAGCTTGCTTCTCTCGAGCCAATCGTTCAGCACGATTGGTGGGGCTTTCTGCATCAAGACAAATTATGGATTTAGTCTTTGAAACTACCACTTTTTTTCCCTACTCTTTTCATTAGTGGGATGGTAGGATAATCGTCTTTGGGGTCACTACCTTCTTCGTCAACATCTCTGATTTGTCGACTTGAAGCATGAGAAGTTCCTGGGATAGTAATCCCTACACGACTTCGAGTTTCTGCTCGAGTAACTCTTTTTGGAGCGGGCCCGGAAGCATCCTTGCCACGCTTTCTCTTTGGTGTACCCTCAGCAGATACACTCTCTTCAACACTTCCAAGCGGTACATATAGTGGCTGATGAAGTTCATCAGAAAAGAGATTCTCTCTTGAGACTTCTTCATAAACCTCGTCAGTAGCAAGAGGATCTTCTCGGTCGTGACAATCTTCTGATAGAGTTGACTTAGCTGATTTCTTATTTACATGAATGAAGCTCTTACCCAAGATACTGAACTTCTCATCAAATGTATTCGCAGATACATAGAACTTGGCATAAGATGCCAACATCTTAGCTCCTCTCCGATGATTCACCGGATCTGGCATTGTAAAGGTAGCTCCGGTGCCTTTGGCAATATAATATATCCAAGCTCTCGCACCGTCAATCAATCCACCTTGATGACGGAAGCATGTCGTTGCATTCCCTACATGCAACTGATCATAGCCAAATTGCCGAGCAAATCTACTCGAAAGATATGGCTCCAAATAAGTGATGTCGTTATGGTGACAGATCAGGTGGGATGGTCTGATCCTCTTCAGCCATTCGTGCTGAACATCATCCAGTTCATTGGCACCAGTGCCATCAATCATTTTCGCAGGCATAGTCTCATAGTCGATAGGCGGAGGAACACAGGTGAAACTCCATAGTTCTCCCCTATTTAGTATGGTCCTGCAATCTGACAGGGTGTCATACTTCCACTTTGGTGTATGACTGTATCTTTCCAAGAACGTGTCATCTGGTCTGGCCAGTCCAGCTCTCATAAGAGACCCAAAGTGTAGGAGCAGCTACCCATACAAATATGTGAAGGACATTTCTACCCGAGGAAAAGTTGTAAGTTTTTCCTTTGCCAGGTTAAACATTCTATATGTATATGCTCTTAAACCAGCGTTCAGACGGCATGTCATCGCCGTTAGCAAGTCCATCCTGTACCCGAACGTTAAACGGACTGCTGCAAATACGATTTCTCGGTGCATCCTGTCTGCCGAACAGGTGCCAGGAACTACGAACCTTCTCAGCCAAAGGGACAGAAATCCGGCCAGATGACCTTCAGCAGATAAAGTCCGGCCACCTTGCTTTATGTAGGTCTCTAACCTATCACCAGCTTTATAGGTGCCTTCATCTTCTTCGATTATGATGTCATCATGGGTGGTCTCTTGGATTAATTTGTCCATTTTGGCTTGACTCAGAGGTTTAAAACGACCGATGTATTGTTCGGTCTTCTTCTTCTTCTGAGTTTCTTCGGTGCGGCCTTGGAATAAATAGGCCATCCACTTCGAAGTGTAGCAGCCTGAATCTGCACCTTTTGCCTTATAAAAGGCCTTACAGATACTATAGTGGCACATTAATTCTTCGAACACATGAAGAATTAGCGGATTAGCGTCAGAAATCTTGTTCATTTCATCAATGAACGGGATATATTCTTCATATGGCAGATCTCCTGTCGGCAGCTGAGAAATGTACGCCATTTCGTGGAGAGCAAATCCCATCTCGCTTCTCGGAGTCATAAAAGTTTCGGTGCGGTAGTTGTACCTTTCTGCTAATGCCAAGAACAGATCTGGGTTTGGCCTAAAACCATAAGCAGTATACTTGATGGCATTGTACAGGCCTATCACCTTCAACTGTTCTCCATAATCCCTCAGAATCCATCTCACGAGAGTAGTCCATCTGGTATTCTCTGGGTTTACGAGACCAGTGAGTCTCATAGACTATTTCGGATAGACTGTATTTTCTAGCTGTGCAAATTCGTTCGCAAAAATCGGGACTCTGACCGGCAACAGAAGTGCAGAGTCCTCAGGAGGAATTGTGGCTGGCAATAATCCTCGCAAGACTGAAACATGCGGTTCAGTACCACTGCGAAATCTTCCTTGGCTGTATCCTATCCATCCAGCTTTCGCTTGACGGGTTGGAGTAATATCCCATTTCATGTGCCTTTGGTGACTCGCATGGAATAAGCGAGCTATGTTGATACCCTTAGACAATCCAGTCAAATACATCGGCTGATTCTCATCACCATCCCGGTAATACGAATATGACACTTTGTCGGAGGCTGGCTGGGAGTCTTTGTCAATAGCATCCCCAAATAGAAATGCTGGTTTTGAGTGGATAGTACCGTCCACACTCTGCAGTGGTTGACCACTTATCAGATTCAGCAGGGTTTCACTCTCTTGATTTTTCAAAATGGCTATTCTTGTGGAAGGTTCATCAAATTGGGGAAAGTGGACATGGGATAGGTCACTCTTATAATTGCTCCCTGCACATCCTTCAAATTGCGCTTCTTGGGCCAGAATATCCACTGCAAAGAAAAAAATAAGAGGTTAAAATCCTTAAACTCTAAAAAAGTACAAAAGGATGACAAGTTCAGAGATCAATCTACGCTCAGTTTATCCTAAGCGTATGTCAGATTCCAAGATCAACTTACGCTCAGTTTATCCTAAGCGTATGGCAGATTCCAAGATCAACTTACGCTCAGTTTATCCTAAGCGTATGACAGATTCAAAGATCAACTTACGCTCAGTTTATCCTAAGCGTATGTCAGATTCCAAGATCAACTTACGCTCAGTTTATCCTAAGCGTATGGCAGATTCAAAGATCAACTTACGCTCAGTTTATCCTAAGCGTATGTCAGATTCCAAGATCAACTTACACTCAGTCCATCCTAAGCGTATGTCAGATTCAGAGATCAACCTACGCTCAGTCTATCCTAAGCGTATGACAGATTCTCAGTTCAGCATGCTAACAAGAGAGTCAGCGTATCTCAACGAGACAACTTGACATAGCGTATTCCTTCAGATCAGCGTATTTTTACATTTCTATCAAAGATACGCGTATCCTACAGAAATACGCTCAAAACATATTTTTCGTATAGACGAAAAACATGGAATACGACTAAACCCTAAAGAGGGAAGTGTATTTTCTGACGTATTGACCCTAAAAAGGGGATACGTTTTCTGATTTTGTCCTAACCAGAGCCCTAAAAAGGGATGGTTAATGTTTCATCGTCCCCATCCTCACCGTATAGGGGTTTCAAAGGAAGTTTGCCCCATGGAAGACGCTGCTCGGCAGTTCTCTTAGTGGTTGCGGCGGCGGCGGCGGGTTGAGACGACTCTGCGGGAGCCTTGCCCTTCCCCTTCGCAGCAGCATCGAGCTTGGGTGCCATTGACGAAAATTAGGTTGAAGAAGAAGAAAGTTTGAGTTCTGAATTCTCTCTCGAAGACAAAGGCAAAAGTAAAGAAAAGAACTAAATTCTTAAAGGCCTATTTATAGAAGAAAGAGAAGCCCAAACGGTAACCGTTTTTCAAATACAGAATCCCTAGAGATATGCACTGATATCGAGGAAATAACAAACTCGTGCCATCGTGTCAAGACTTATTCCCACTTTTAGTTCAAAGTAATTTCGAACTTTTGAAAATCATAAAGTTCAAAAACTTTGAAGGAGGTCTTGTAGGGTGTGAAAAATTCTGACACGCTGACATAAGGCCATACGCTCAGCCAAAGGCCATACGCTCAGTACAAAGGCCATACGCTCAGCCAAAGGCCATACGCTTAGTGCAAAGGCCATACGCTCAGTGCAAAAGTCATACGCTCAGTGAATATTTTATTGTTTCTTGACTGACAGCACAGTATACGTTCAGTGGGGGATGAATCTGACACTTCATCTTTCGTGTAAAGACAGCTGTCTTAGGAGAATTAACAGTCGTATGGATTTTCGAGAATTAATTTTGTCTTTTACGAGGACAGCTCATTAGCTATCATTAATATACAGCCATCATTACTGTCATTTCTGACAGTCTGTCAGCCGTCATATCCGCAACACGACGCTCGAGAGATATTTGTCAGTTATTGAGAGATATGGCGTATTCGAGAAGATTGAGGACAGCCATGTGTCTACTTCCTCAGTCATATGACTCCTCATCAAGGCAGCGTATGTACTCCATACGACTCCTCATTAAAGCAGCGTATGGACTTCATACGACTCCTCATCAAGGCAGCGTATGGACTTCATACGACTCCTCATCAAGGCAGCGTATGGACTTCATACGACTCCTCATCAAGGCAGCGTATGTACTCCATACGACTCCTCATTAAAGCAACGTATGGACTTCATACGACTCCTCATCTAGGCAGCGTATCAAAGCAAATGTATTCAGAATGATTTCAAATGTACAGTCAACATACGTCCTCACGTATCCTGTACTCGGTTACCCACTCATTTAGAAGTTATGCAATGTGGCATTCATACCATCAATCTCTCCTAGATATACTCCACTACTCTCAACCGCACTTCAACGTGTCTTCACCAAAATTTGCCATGCGTCCCTGCAGTTATGCACACGTCAAGTAACTGACTGAGCGTATACCCAGAGCAGTTATCCAAAACTCTATAAAAGAGAGTTTCTCCATCTTCAACAGACATCACATTCAATTCAGAGAGCACAGAGAGATTGCCCAGTTGCTGTCCAAAGTTCTTCGAGATCCGAGCCTTCTTCATCGCATCATCCAAGGGATAAAGTAATCGTCTTCTAGATTAGATTCCTACAGTTGTAATTTTCTCAGAAATACAATAAATAAATAGAATTTATTTATGGAAAACATACCTCCCTAATCCCAAATTATGTTTGTGGGCTCCTTTTATTATATGCTCGTTTGGCTCCCCATGTTAAGATATCGTATGTCCGTCGATCAAATTAAGTTGCTGACAACTATATTGATTCGACATCTTTTATCCTTAAGTAGTATCGCTCAACTTTATTTGTCATGTCGGATATAATCCACCTGCAGGGTTTACATGACAATCCTTATGAGCTCCTTAAGAGGACATCATCAACCCGATGTATCGGGACATGGATTCCATTTATAATCAACAGCCTATCATACATACAATGTTATTACCCAATTCATAGAGGTTGTTGATCCATAATGAATCTCACTCTTTTATGAGTCAAAGTAATGCACATTGCATATACATGTCCGTTATTATATCCGGATTAAGAGTACAAGCATCCATAATAACAGAGGTGTTTGTTCTCTTATGTAGTCAGTACAAAGAGAACAACCTCAAGTGGTCCTGTTCAATACACACAAAGTGTACTAGTGTAAACCTATAGTCAAGATAGACTAATATCAGATTACACTACAACCTTTCCAATAGATTGTCCAAGTCCATCTAGGTTGTGAACTATTTATATACTCCATAGAAAACTGATAATATGATCTTCTGTGTGACACCACACACCATATTATCTACAATATAAAATATCAGACATTTGCATTAATACTTGCAACAAATACAATATGCAAACATTTGCCCATATGATTCTCATTCAAAATTTAAGGAAATAAGGTTACTACAAAAGTGATGCTTTTAGTATATAACCCTAACACATGTGGAGAGGTATAAAGTATGTCTTGTAACTAGTGACTTTACTCAAAATTTTGGGATTGATTTTAAAGAGTTTTTCTCTTCGGTATCTTTGAAAAACTCTTTCAAAACAATCATAGCACATGTTGCACATTTTGATCTTGAGTTACATCAAATGGATGTCAAAACGACGTTTCTCAATGGTAACATTGACGAAACTATTTATATGGTACAGCCAGAAAACTTTGTGTCGAAAGATCCAAATAATATGGTTTGAAAATTGACAAAATCCATTTATGGACTCAAGCAAGTTTTTCGTCAGTGGTACTATAAATTTCACCAAGTTGCTACCTCGTTTGGTTTTGAGGTTAACGTTGTTGAAGATTGTGTGTATCACAAATTCAGTGGGAGTAAATTTTTTTTTTTTGGTTTTGTATGTTGATGACATACTGCTTGCCACAAATGATATAGGCATGTTGCATGACACTAAGAAATTTCTATCAAATAACTTTGAGATGAAAGATCTTGGTGATGCCTCTTTTGTATTAGGAATTCAAATACACCGAGATCGTTCTCGAGGTATTCTTGGATTATCACAAAAGAGCTATATCGATAAAGTGCTTAAAAGATTTGGCATGCAGGAATGCAAACCAGGTGACACCCCAGTCGCTAAAGGAGACAAGTTCAGTCTCAATCAGTGCCCTAAGAATAGCCTTGAAATTAAGAAAATACAATAGATTTTTCCTTCATGACCAGTTGTAGGGAGTCTAATGTATGCTCAAGTATGTACGCGTCAGGATATTGCGTACATATTAGGATGTTAGACAAATATTTAAGCAAATATGGATGGATCATTTGGTAGCAGCCAAACTACTTAAGTAATTAATAGAGAACAAGAAATTATACTCTTTGTAGGAGATCGGATAATTCTAGAGATCATAAGGTATTCCGACTCCGATTTTGTTGGATGCCAACACAGTAGGAGATCCACATCAGGTTATGCTGACTAATGGAGATATATTTTGGATGAGTGTCAAACTTGTACTCATAATTTTTTTCACCATGGCAGCAAGGTTTATAACATGCTGTGGGGCATCTATTCAGGAAATATGGTTGCGAAATTTTGTCACAAGGTTGCGCCTACAGTACGGTGTTGAAAGACAACTTAAATTATGGTGTGACAATAAATCAGCAGTAATGTATTCCAAAAATAACAGAAACTTGTATAAGTCAAGGATATTGACATAAAGTTTCTAGTTGTGAAGGAAAGAATTCAGAATGGTTAAAGTGTCCATATAGCACATTATGACAAACTCCATTTTAGCGGATCCGCTCACAAAAGCATTATCACCCAGGGTCTTTCATGAGCATACTGCTCATATGGGTGTTATCTCAATCAAGTATATGGCAATATAGTGGGAGTTTGTATTTTATGTATTTGGGTGCTATTTGGTTTTGGACACATTTATGTATTAAAGTATTTTGGATATTTATCTGATTAGATATATAAAAATTTAGTTCATTCTGTTTTTATTATGTTAAAGTATTGATCTCATTAAAGTTATGGAGGACCAGTTGGAAATAGACATGTATTGATCACATTGCGTGTAATTTCCATGCTACGCATCCATGATTGATCTATGTCGTTTAGCTATATTGGTATATGTGACCATTGATGGTTTAGTTACGCTATATGTGATGAAGGCCACTTTGATCCTATGTTGATATGGTTAATGGACGAGATTGTCCGGATATACCCTAAGGATTAAGATAGCAATTTATGAGCTCACTAAGGTTAACACAATTATAAGGTTACATATGTGGCCCAGTGGAAGATTGTTGAAATTATTCAATAATTATGGGGCCACACATGTAAAATTAATTGTGTTTGGGCTATCTAAATAATTAAGCCAAATTAAAGTGGTCTATTTAGAAAATTGACTTAAGGGTATAATTGTCATGGAATTAATGTGTAGATACCGGAGATAATTCTAATTTGATGAGGGGCCAAATTAGAAATATCACAACACACATATCTATATATATGTGTATTCATTAGGGTTATGGTCCCCAACTCATACGGCCACCAAGAGAGGGTTTTCTCTATTCTCTTCTGTATCTCCATCAACAAAGAGAGGAACAAAGATTTCATCTTTGTTATTAAGGGCCGTAGCGGGTTGGAAGATCGAACCCAATAAAGAGACGACCGCTTCAACATCTATCAAGTCTAGCAATGGATTCAGGTATGCTTCCGCAATCAATTTAATTTATGTTCTTCATCTCATGAATCGACAGGGCACAATAAATTTCTAACACCTGTTACTAAATAACCCTAATTCAAATAGTGATCTTAAGCATAAAGTACAATTAGAGTCGAACGATGAATCGACGTCGAAACTAGTTTCTCCCTCACTGAGTTCTTAGATCAATAACCAATCTCCTCTAATACCGAAAGTCTCTCTACTACAATATCTTCCACCATGAAATAACCAAGGTATTCCAAAATCCACCTTTGAGCCCGATTCCAAGTGTAAAGTAAGATATCATGAGTAATTATGTGTCCAGTGACCATTTGTCAGAATCATATAAGTCATTTGTATGTCAATTATCCTCTTTATATATTCATAATAGTAGGAAGCTTTAGCGGATCTTGAGTGTCAACCCCCTTTCCTGTATTTCGTATTTGTACTCGTAATTTGATTTTGGCACGTATTTTATTTTCTCGACTTGCGGATTTTGCTTTCTCGTAAATGGGTTTGGACCATGGCTTGGTTTTATTTTGTGGAGTTGGTTTGGTTTGGTTTGGTTCATCATGAGTGGAACACCTTAGCCTATTCTCCACCTCCATTCCATCACATCCACCCTCATTAAAACCTACCAACCTTTTCTCTCTCCTCTATAACTCCATTAATTTCTTACAACTTCTTCTTCTTCCTTCTTCCACACAACAGCACACCTTAGGCAAGTGCACCTTGCCATCAAATAAGCACGACTTTTTATTTGTACATTAACTAGATTAGGCCATGGGGAACAACTTTAGAACTTGACATTTTGTGATTTGGAGCTTTCATTCTTCTAGATCTAGGTTTTAACCGATTTCAAAAATCCTTGGTTTTGATCTATTAAACTTCGATTTTTGCATGTTTTGATGCTTCCATGTGGAAGAGAATTCGATTTTACTCAAGTTAGAACTTTGAAACTCTAGATTTGGTTTTGATTTGGCTAAGTTATGAAGATTTGAAGTTTTTGGTGTTCTTGAGGAGTTCATCTCAGCCTTAGTGTAGGCTCTCGGCCAGTGCTCTTTAGCACTTGACCGTTTGCACACCCCGGCCTGTGCTCTTTAGCGCATGGCCGATTGCGCATAGGCTCAGCCAGTGCTTTGCGCTGCGCTGGATTGCGCTGGCACAAGCTAGCCATGCGCAACCCAGCCATACGTAAGGTAACCACTGCGCACTCGACCATTGCGCAGTCCATACCCTGTGCAGTCTACCCTTGTGCAATCCTCCCTTGCGTAATCCAATTGATGCGCAAGGCATCTCCTGTGCCCCTTTAACCCTGTACCCCTTGACCCCCTGCGCAGTCTACCCTTGCGCAAGGTAACCCTTGCGCAAGGCAACTCTTGCGCAGCTCTTCCATCCGCAGTACATACCCTGCGCAGCCTAACCCCTGACCCCCTGCACAACCTACTTGTCTACGATGAATTGTTTATTTCTTTAAGCTTGGCTCTTCTATAGTCCTATATATATTGGTATTTATTTAGATATTTTACACCCATTTTATATCCTTACGCCTTTTGTCATGAACTGATTTTACTTAATATGTTTGGAATGACTATTGTACATGGCTTGGTATGGCAAGGAACTAGCATAACACGACAGTGACCCGTAGTGGTGCACTCCTGACATGACCAACCTGACATGATAGTAGCCCGTCGTGGCGCACTCCTGACAGTACCCTGACATGATTTATCTTGATAACTTGATAGTGGCCCGTGGCGGCGCACTCCTGACTTGACTTGACTTGTAACTTGTAACTTGACTCGTATAATCAACTTGACACCATGGGTGCTCCCTCTTGCTTGCTTGTACAATCCACTTGTCTTGTCTTGCATCATGTCTAGGACGTGACTTCCTGGGTACCACGGCCAGGGACTCACGCTAAATTGGATTAGGCTAATTATTAGATCAAACTAGAACATGAAGAATTCCCAGTCACATGCAATCTCGTTATCTGGGCGCTTTAATGGACTTGTAGCTTGTCGACGAGTAGAGCACATTTCCAGCACACTGTCATGTATTGCACCCTCTAAGTCACCTAAGGGTACATTTGTCTCCCGGGCAATGTACCCACCTATAACTCTCAACCCGCGGAAGGATAACTGGATAGTCTGCAGGGCTTGGGACTGGGAGTTTCTCACTTGCATCTTGTTAGTAATTAGGCTTGTGATAACCCAAGTTAGTTAAAGTAGTAAGCCGTAGTACTTGCTTGGCCGATTGTGAATGAATGGTGTCCAGCTCTGTCTAAGTCTTGTCTAGCCCCTGTACCTGGAACTCTTGATCATGATTGTTTTACTTATCTCTAACGATAAATGGGTAGAGACAGTGAGCTATTCAGGCGAAGGGGTACAATCCTAGTCCTTGTCTGGTTTAAGGATTATAACCTGGCTCCCGGAATGGTTCCACGTCCCTAGTCGTTTATCGCTCTGTGTACTTTTATTACTTGTACTTTCCTTTTATTCTTTATGTTCTGATATGCTGGCTTTTGTTCTTATTTGTGGCCTCCTTGTGGCACTTGCTCTTTCTGGGGTTTGACCCAGCTGGTTTTGTGGTGCCAGATTTCGGAGCAGCTCCCGAGGATCTACCAAGCTTCCAGCCCAATGGTGAATACTAGACGGAACCCGGGCTACGAGTGGGTTTTCCCTTTTTGTTTCACCCACTTATATATAAATTTATTCTTTTGAGGCGTTTAGCCGACGAGCACCTGTTAGCTCGATGCACATTTACTTACTGTCTGCCTACGGGCTGTAAACATGATTAACAAATCCTAGGGTTGATCATGTATGACTGAACTCTTGCTAGTCCTATCCTTTTGTACGACTAGCTTCATGATCATCCAATATGTAATATTTGGGACGCCTTATATATATATTTGATGCTCTAACATCTTGTAACTCTGTTAATTGCTTGAGATTGAGACAATAGGCTTGACCTTAAGAGACTGCTGGCTTGTAGTAAACCCTCATATCTAGACAGCCGTGATCGTATAGTTGAGATGTATTCTGTTTCAATATACATAGCTGGCTATGTACGCCCCCGCTCTCCAGTATTCTGGTTCTGGGGCGTGACATTGAGGGTCTGCTTGGATTGAGGGGAAAACAAAAGTAGAGTTAAGTAGGGTTAAATGAGGGGGAGTATAATCAATACATAGAACCTTGTTTTGATTGGAGGGAGAGTTAAGTGAGGTATATTTAATGACTCTTGCTTGGATTTGAGGTTTTGAGTGAGAAGAGAATTAATAAAAGTATGATAGTTACCAAAATAACCTTATTACATATGTCATAAAATTAAATTTGATTGAAATTTTAATTATAACTTGTCAAAATATCTTCACAAATTAGGAAGATACGGAGCAACATGTTGAAAACAAAAAAAAATGGAAGAAAAATCATGATATTTTATAGAACAAATGAGGGGTATTTATGACTTTTTAAATAAAATTCCTCAATCACCCGCCTTAACCCTCCGATTTGGGGGTTAAAAAAATGGACGAAAGAGGGTGAAATAAACCCTCACTTAACCCTCTATAACTCTTCCTCCTAAACCCCCACCCTCAAACCAATCATGGTTTTATTTTTTCCTCACTTAACTTTCCCTCACTTAACTCTCTTAACCCTCAATCCAAGCGGACCCTAAGGCCTTGTTTGGTTCACGGAAAGGAAATAAATTCTCTTGTATTTTCCATGGGAATGGGAAAGTAGGATTCAAGTCACATTTCCTTTTCGTTGTTTGGTAAAACAAGAAAACTACCTAGGAAAGGAAAGCAAAATATAACAATATTCCAATAATATCATTACCTTTTAAAATAAAATAATATTATAAAAATGACATCAATGGTAAAATAAGCAATAACACATGGTTACTTTTGTCATAACTTTTGTAATAAATGTTGGGAAAGGAGGAGAGAAAATAAATCCCATGTGTCTTGAGTGGAACCATATTCCCACCAATTTCCCCCTTGTCAGGAAATTGATTCCCAAGTTTGTGGCTACCAAACAAAAGAAAGGAACAACTTTCCTTTCGTGGTTCCTTAAATCCGTGAACCAAACAAGGCCTAAGTGTCAAGCAACCATGGATGAAGAGTTGAATTCATTAAAAAAGAATGTCACCTGAAAGATAATTGACATGCCAGTTGGTAAAAAGCATGTAGGATGTAGATGGATCTTTATTGAAATACCGAGCAGATGGATTGATTGTCAATATAAGGCGAGATGGATTGATTGATCGATATAAGGTGAGAATGGCGGCGAAGAAATACTCACAAAAATATGGAATTGATTATATAGAGACATTTGTATCATGTGCAAAAATTAATATTGTTCGTATTTTACTCTTAGTCGGCAAACTTTGATTGACCTCTGCACCATTTCGATGTGAAGAATGTATTCCTGCATGGAGAGTTGATAGAGGAAGTCTATATGGATCTTCTGCCTAGATATAATATTATAGAATCTGGTGGAAAAAAGATTTACAGGTTACAAAAGTCTTTGTATGACCTCACCCAGTCACCTAGAGTATGGTTTGGAAGATTCATACAGGCTATGAGACGATTTTGTTATAAGCATAATAACTCAGATCATACATTGTTTATAAAGCGAAAAGAAGTGAAAATTTTGTTAATAAGCATAATAATCTTTTTGGTTATAGAATCTGGTGGCGATTTTTGTAGCCACAAGGCTGACTTCGGTCAAACAACAGAGAACCTTGGTATGGAAGGACATTCTAATCTTTTTGTAGCCGCAAGGCTTGCTAATTGTATGCAGAAGGAACATGAAGTAATCGCCTCTATTGCTCGATCCACTGATCTTTCGTCATCCAACCAGAATCTTATACCTCTTCTCGGTAACCACGAGAACCACTCGAGTTCGGTACAAAATTCAAATTCATTGGTCACTGATAAACTGTTTGTCTCACAATACTCGACACAGTTACTACAAAATATACAAAACCCAAAACAATCTGTTTGTTCCATTTCATAACAATCAAGATTTCTTAATCTCTACATTCTTAAGTTTCGAGAGCACAAGTTCCTCGTCTTTGCCCGCGCAGGTTCGAATCCATGCTTTTTTCCTACCTCTTCATTTTATTTCAGTAGTTTCATTTATAATTCACACTACCAGAATAAGTCATTTTAGCGACGCCTAAAGACGTCGCTAAAACGACATTTTTTGTCGCTAAAAATATTTAGCGACAAAATTACCGACGTTTTGGGCTGGTCGCGGAAATGTAAGTCGCTGATCTTCTAAACGTCGCCAAACGTCGCAATTACCGACGTTTGTCGACGTATTTATACGTCGGTCTATTGTCGACGTCTACCGTCGTGTCGTCGGTGGCTTAGCGACGTATTACTTCGTGTCGCTATGCGTCGGTAATTTTACCGACAAATTATCGTCGAGTCGTCGGTGGTTTAGTGACATGTTCAAAGTCGCTAATCGTCGGTAAATCTTGGGAATTTCTGGGATGATTACCGACGTGCACCGACGTTTACCGACGTTCTCCGACATATAATGACGTCGCTAAACGTCGGTACCCTGGATAATATTGCATATCTACCGACGTTTACCGATGCAAACTTACGTCGGAGGACGTCGGTAAACGTCGCTAAACGTCGCTAAATCTACAAAAAAAATAAAAATAAAATAAAATACAGAATGTCCATTTCTCCCTACAGTTTAAAAAGATAACAATTTCTCACTGTAGAATAGGATCCAAACAATCACAAATTATCCATTTCTCGCTGTACACAGGTTTCAGTCCCTATAACCACGTCTACAACAATCACATAATGTCCAGTTCTCAGAATGTCCATTTCTCACTGTACACAGATTTCAGTCCCTATAACCAAGTTTACAACAATCACACAACAACTAACCAAATAACCAAATATCCAAATAACCAAGTATCCAAATAACCAATTCTACACCAAATAACAAAGTCTACAACCAAATAACCAAAGTCTACACACAACCAACAAATAGAATAGGATCCAAACATCCAAATCCACACAACCAACAAATATCCAAGTCACAAATAAAGAATGAAACAAACACAAAGAAACAGTCCTAACTAGGACTACTAGGAACCTGGTGCAGGAGGGGCACCGCCGAGACGAAAGAATAAGAACAACTCATACTCCTCAAGTGAAATCGATACCAATGGAGGAGGCAGTGACGTCGGTGGAGTCGGTGTCGAAGAAGAAGGCGGTGGAGGCGGCGGAGTCGACGATGATGAAGGCGCACCCGGAGGACCAGCACGCTCCAACGCTGTAAGTCGCTGGTGGTATGAATCCATGATAGATAACATTCTATCACTGCTCTGGACCATGGACTCCTGCGCCAATCTCATCCTCTCGGCCATGGTCACCTGTCCTGTCTGCAGCTCCGTCACCGTGCGCTCTAACCCTCCAACGGTGCGCTCTGTCCTCTCAGTCGTCTTCCTGAGGTCCATAATGCCGCGGTCGAGTGCATCCAATCGTGCTAGCAGCGCAGGATCCTCCGTAGGGTGCTGAGACTGCTCCTCGATCCGTCGTAGCAGGTCGTCACGGAGAGACTCCATCATCTGGTGGACTCGGGCAGACTCTTGGGACGGCTGTGGACCATACACACTAGCAGAAGATGTCCTAGAGGACTGGGTCGCAACTAGGACGCCATAGGATCCCGTACCGTAGTACGTACCCCTACGGAGTCCACCAGCGGCGACTATCCACAGCTCGTTCGCCGACGGAGCTTGAGTGGGCTGCGAGGAAGTACCGGCCTCTCCTGCATCAGGTGCACTAGCAGCCACCCGTTCCCCCAGCCTCTGATACTCGGCCTAGAAAGTACTTATTATTACTAACTTCTAATTTCTAATTAATGTACTTATTATTACTAATTTCTAATTAATGTACTTATTATTTCTAATTTCTAATTAATGTACTTATTATTACTAACTACATGAATATTTATTTGCATCATATTTACTAAGTTATATTAAAATTGATACGAAGTATTAAATTAAGATAACGTATTGTAATACTTACATAAGTCTGCTCGGCCCTCTCGTCAATAAGGTCACCGCCGCGACGATGGGTGGCCAGGAAGACGGTCACCATGTCGGCGTTACCGACCTTCCTTACCTGTAATTAAATATATTATCTTAGTAATAATTTATCGGTTTTGTATTAAAATAATATTTGTAAAAGAGAAAGACATACCAGACGACGAAAATGTTCCGTCATCGGAATCGACCCGCCGTACCACTTCGAGGCATGTTGCCTAGCCGCCTTGGCCTTCTCCGACTTCTTCTTGTACCTTGGCTCCTCGAATCGAGCCTTCATCGCATTCCACTGATCAGGGGTGATCCAACCTTGGATCGGCTTTCCGGCACGATCACGATCCTTCTGATCATTGATAGAGTCGCGGATCAGCTTGGCAGCGACGGCAGGAAACATCCCCTCGATAACCTCGGCCCGGTACGGTGGATAGAAAAACATATCCTAGAAGAGCGCAAACCAAATATTTATCAGTTATATATAATATACAAAAATTATATGATTCATGTTAAAAGCAAATATATTTTAACCTTGAAGCGCGCAAACCAGAAGGCCTTCCTCTCGTCCGGAGCATCAGAGTAGTTAATCCAAGCACCACCATAATTATGCCTCAGCATGTGGCCTAGACGTCTCTGTACCTCTGGGGGACGATATCTATACAAACATATTATATTCATAAAAAAAGTTAATTTATGATAAAAATAGAAAGAAAAAAATTATAAACCAAAACACCTACTTTGTACCGTCGGCCCAGATCTCCGTCCTCCTCTCCTCCGGAGGTGCGCACGCATCATCTGCATGATGTTGGTCGGCCGTCGGCACCGCCGCCTCGGCCGTCGCCGCAGCCTCCACTATCTGCTCATCCGTCTCCATCGTCGTATCAGCAGTAGGAACGCTAGACAGGCGAGCACTCTCAACAGACCTGGAACTACTCGTCCCAGAAGATATGTCACGTGACGTCGTCCTATCAGGCCCACCTACTGTCCGATATGGAGGAGTAATCGGCGACGAGGATCCAGAGCCGGTACCAGAATGAGGTACCGAAGGAAAACTCCATCCTCTAGCAGTACCTGTAGGAAGTACCGGAGGAGAGTGACCTCGTCGTCCCCTTCGGAATGCTCCGCGACGACCTGCCATACCTGATAACAGCATATGATAATACAACAAATAATAGAGACTAGAAATATGAAAGTACAATAAATAATAGAGACTAGAAATATGAAAGTACAACAAAGATAAGATAATAACCAAGACAACATATGATGATACATTCTACAATAAACATCTAAGTCCAGATAATATATTCTAGAAGAAACATCTAAGTTCAGATAAGTATATATCTCTCAATTATCTTCAGAATAATCATCTTGTTCGTCTTTCTCGACCTCATCTTCCGCTTCCTCCTCATCTTCACTTTCATCTTCGCCTTCGTCGGCTTCGTCTTCCTCTTTGGATAATTCTACATCTTCTACATTATGTGTCGTGTAATGCGTAACTTCCGTGGAGTCCACATCGACAATATTGGTTACAAGAGGTAGCTCGTCCTCCTGGTAAGCTTTTTCGTCAACATCAAATGTATCTCTGGATTTAGTCTTGCATACTGCCCACCAGTCAGACTTCGTTGCTCCCCGTCTCGGATAAGCTATGAAGTACACGAGCTGAGCCTGAGTTGCTAGGATAAACAGTTCGTAGCCTTGATATCTACGCTTGTAGTTTATATCCAGAAGACCATGCTTGTCAATTTTCCAACCTTGATTTTCAATCGGATCGAACCATTCACACTTGAACAACACGATCTTTGCAGGTTCTCTGCCATTATTATATGACAACTCCACAATCTCTCGCAAGATGCCAAAGAAATCATTTCCTGGATCGACGTCTTTGTAGTTCGAAGACTTGATACACAAACAACTGTTTTTCGTGGAATCAAGATCCAGGAAGCTGTCTCTGATCGGAGCATTTGTCGACTTGAACCGAAAGCCATTGACACAGTAACTTGGCCATATTTTAACAAAAGTAATTGGTCCCTTGGCAAGAGTTCTAATTAATTCAATCTCGGGTGAAATTAGACGATCGACCTGAATATCAAAGAAGCGATAATAAGTTATTTATTGCGCAGTTGCATTAGAAGAGGCCAGTAATTACCGAGCTACTTACATATTTGCTCAACCAAGAAAGAAAATGATGTCTCATTTCTTGTTCTAATGCTTCGTCTGTTAGGTAGGGTCTAACCAGCCTCAACTCATCATTATATGTGCTGGAAAACAACGAAGCAACCGCCGATTAGTACAATAATATTAGCTTATACTATTACATTGAGATGACGTAAACTCATCATCCTGAGTTACTTACCCCTCTAGCTTCTCCACTTCATCCTCGTTGCAATTGAGTAATACATACAACTGAATAGCCCTTAGCTCTTCGTCATTCAAATCTCTCTTCTTCATTTTCCCCGAAGGCTTTCCGGACGCATTGAATACTTTCAGTATTCCATCATTAAATTCTTCATATCCGTCGTCGTTTTTCGGAGCCTTCGTTCTATTCGTAGCAACATGAGGTTTGAAATAGGAGGAGCAGAAATTTATAATCTCCTCGAGAATATAGGCTTCACAAATAGAACCCTCGATCCGAGCCTTATTTTTCACCTTTCTTTTTAGGTGATTCAAATATCGCTCGAACGGGTACATCCATCGATATTCGACGGGTCCACCAACACGTGCCTCGTAGAAAAGATGAATCGGCAAATGCTCTATAGAGTCGAAGAATCCAGGAGGGAACACCCTCTCTAGCTTGCACAGTGTTACCGCAATGTCCTTCTCTTGCTTTTCTAGACGATCAACGAGCAATTTCTTAGAACAAAGGTCCCTGAAGAATATGCTAAGCTCCGTCAATGGATCCCAAACTGCCTGCGGTAAGAATTCCCGAAATGTAATCGGAATTAATCACTCCATAAATACGAGACAATCATGGCTCTTCATACCTGTCAGTTTGTTCTCCTTGAGGTCGACGCATCTTCTCAAGTTCGAAACATACCCATCTGGAAATTTCAGACCTTGAATCCACCTACAAAGCCTCACTTTATCCTCCTTCTCCAGTGAGAAAATTGCCTTAGGCTGCTTCAACTTCCCATTCCCGTCCTCTATCAAATGCAATGCAGGACGTCAACATATTTCTTCCAAGTCCAATCTAGCCTTTGGATTGTCTTTCGTCTTCCCCTTTACGTCCATTACAGTATTAATTATGTTGTCAAACACATTCTTCTCGATATGCATGACATCAAGGTTATGTCTAATCAGATTGGTGCTCCAATATAGAAGATTCCAGAATATACTCCTTTTCGTCCAGTTATGAGTGCGACCAAATCCGTCACACTTGTAGCCCGTAGCAGGCTGCTCAATAGCTCTTGGTAAATCTTTTACCTCTTCCCATATCGTGTATTTGGTCCACCTTAGCGGGGGATTAGCCTTCTCCATAACGCCAGCACGAAAAGCATTCCTGTTCCTCCGGTACGGATGATCCTTTGGCAGGAATTGTCGATGACAATCGAAGAAGCACGGTTTGCCTCCGTGTTTCAAACGAAAAGCCTTAGTGCTGTCCATGCAATACGGACATGAAAGACGACCATGCGTGCTCCATCCAGATAATATTCCATAGGCCAGAAAGTCGTTGATGGTCCACATAAGTGCTGCCCGCATCCGAAAATTTTGTTTTCTAGATATATCGTACGTGTTGGAACCTACTTCCCACAGCTGATTCAACTCTTCAATCAACGGCTGTAAATACACATTGATGTTCCTTTTCTGATTGTTCGGACCTGGGATAATAACGGTGAGAAACATATACGGAGTCTTCATGCACATCAAAGGCGGTAGATTGTACGGGGTGACGATCACAGGCCAACACGAATACTGGGATCCCGAAAGTCCGAATGGGGTAAAACCGTCGGAGCAGAGACCCAATCTGACATTACGCGGATCAGAAGCAAAATCTGGATACTCTCGATCAAAGTGCTTCCATGCTTCTCCATCAGATGGGTGATCCAACACTCCTTCGGTATGTTCCCGCTTATGCCAACTCATGTTTTCTGCAGTTTCCTTCTCCATAAACAACCGCTGCAACCGCGGCGTCAACGGCAAGTAGTGCATCGAAGAGGTAGGCTTCCTGGCACTGACAGACTTTCCTCTACCACATGCCTTATAGCGATCGACACCACAAAATCTGCAGGCGTCTTCATCCTTGTCGTCTTTGTAGTACAACATGTACCCGTTGCGACAGGCATCGATTTTTTCGTATCCCATCCAGAGTGATCTAACCATCCTCTTAGACCGGTAGAAGTCTTTAGGCAACTTCGCACCCTCAGGCAATATTTCTATAAGCAACTCCATAAGATGGTTGTAGCAATCTTGCGACATGTTAAAATCGGACTTGATGCTCAACAATCTTGTAACCACCTCCAACGGTGAATGATCCTCACAACCAGGATATAATGGAGTCCTTGTATTCTCCAGCAACTCCATGAACTGTGCAGCATCGGGGTTCGGTGCCTCCTCAGGTGCATCATGATCATCCGGATCGAAACTAGGCCCGACCGCGTCGAAAACCATGTTCACCAACCCATCGTCGTAAGGAGCGTTGTTGTGGACATCCACATAAGGCTCGTACTCCGATGCTAAAGACACAAGTTCTCCGTGCTCGCTCCACTGATTGTAATTCGGCGTGAAACCCTTCGAGTATAAATGATACGTGACATCCACTTCTGGATGATATTTCAAGTTGCGACATCTCACACACGGACACTTAATTTTGGTACCGTCCATGTACTGAGGGAACGCCTTGGCAAACTGCAGGAACTGGTGTACACCCTCTATGAATTCATCCCGCACACCACACATGTCATTAGGATGACGGTTGTACATCCAAGTATGATTCCGCAGATAGTAATTCAGCTCCATAATTCTGTAAGATAGATACATCAAGGTAATGAATGATATGTAATTGTCAGTTCATGCGGTCTACACTTTTTGCAGTATATGTACACATGACATTTTACGGTAAATGGTCAGAGATTATCGGTCATCTTCTTTTCGCATTGCTAACTTTTGTTTCGCATGTTTGTGCGTGCGGTGGTCAGAGATTGTCGCGGCGGTATATCACCCGTGTCTACAATATTTCATATAGGCTGAGTTGTATAAGTCAAGTTTTAGGATATTAGTCTATATATTATGTATAGTCCAACCGAGTCAACTCTAAGCTAAACTAGTCCAACTTGGTCAAACTAGCCATTTCTAAGTTGTATAAGTCAAGTTTTAGGATATTAGTCTATATATACTAGTATAAACTCTCCCTCCTCTCTAAATACCTGGTACTAGTTAACCCTCCCCCTTTCTCGCACTAGACACACACATACATATACATGATGTATACAACCACACCATAGTTCCCAGGTTCTTTTAACCTAACTTTCCAGTTGGTACTAACCTCAATAGAACAAATACTCTCACAGCTCAAAATACTAACACATGCTCACGCCTTACTCTTGTGACACTCCCTTTCAAACACAAACACACACCTATATGTTCCCTTACACATGTTGCCATGTTACCTATAAAAATAGGAAACCCTTGTTGTCTAAAATAAGACACAATTCTACAAAGAGAACCATACTGTAGAACTCACACTTTAAGACAATAGATGAAGGAAGACTTGTATGGAGGATCATCTACTTTATTCATGGAGTTGTCATAGGGTGTTGAGCGATGTCATTTTATTCTTTTCTTCTTTTTCTTCTTGGGATTTTTGAGTATTGGATCTTGAGACATATATAGCTAGAACTTACGAAGAATGGAGTACCATACTTCAACAAATAGATGTTGACTAATTGGTTCATATACTTAAAATCTCCGGCCATTGGGGATATTAGTAAACTAATATACCTAGATTACCCAAAAGTACACTTGCGAACTAGGATAAAATAATTAGTTGTGTACTAAACGTCTCTAAGTGTAGGAATGTTGCAAGGTGAAACAATGTATCAAACACTATATCGAAACCCAAACCCAATATGCAAATCCAAATTAATACGAAAATACACAAGTATAAGTAGGGGATTAAGTGTACAGAGGTGAAATACATATATATGCATGCTTGGGGGTGTCCACGTGTCCAACAAATGGACACAAAGTGTCCAAAACCTCACGAACACACTGTATCAGTGAACACATGGTCGTAATGTGTCTCCGTGTCCATTTTGGACACGAAAAAAACCTCAATTAGGGTTAGGGTTTACCTTCAGTCTCCTCGCGGTGGTGGAGGAGGAGGAGGAGGACAAGTTCGATGGTGGAGGAGGAGGATCTCGCGGTGGAGGAGGAGAAGGGGCTCGTCGGAGGGAGGAGAAGGGGCTCGCGGTGGAGGAGGAGGATGAGCGGCGCCGGAGGGAAGGGGGTCGGGCTGTCGTCGAGGTCGGGGGAAGAGGGGCGGGAACAAAAAATTTGGAGAGAGGGAGAAATGAAAAGTCGAACCGAGGAAACCCTATTTAGCAGAAGTTAGCGACGTCTGTAAATACGTCGCAAAGCGTCGACTTTCCTTTAACATTCGGCGACGCCTTAATCTTTGCGACGCTAAACGTCGCTGAACTAATAAAACTGGCGACGTTTTCCGACAAATCAATGACGTTGGTTTTTATTACACAAAAGGTAGTTGCAATATGTCGCTGTTTGTCGCTATCAGCGACGTATTGTGACGCATACTTTTGGAGTCGCTAAATCCAAAAATATTAACGACGTTTTAAGTCAGCGTCGCTAATTTCGTCGCTGATATGACTTATTTTGGTAGTGTCAAATCTTCCTTCTTTAATTCAAAAAAAAAAGTCTTCCTTTTTTCTTTCAGTGAAGTAATTTTATTATAATGATAGTCTTCATTTCTTTTTTCAGTAACTTTGACTACAATTCAACTCGTGACTGTAGGTAGGAAGTTCAAATTCATCGGTCAGTAATGAATTATAAATAGTTTGTTGCACAATACTTGACATAGTTACTACAAATAAAAATAATATTTGGCCTGCGATTTGTCAGCGGAGACATGACCGCCGGTTGACGTTAAGCTAAGCCCAGGAGAAGGGATCTCCTATTGAAGCTGAAGGTTTAGGTCGACTCAGATTAGTTGTGAGTAAGACTAGATACATTTACTTTGGCGATATGTGAGATATAGACAGCAAACTATCGTCACGCAATCATGATTCGTATCTAATTATATGGAAGCGGATCGTGACATTAAAATATTTTGAATACTATATGCAAAAAATAATGTTGGACATTTAAGAGATTTGTTAATGATGCACCACATAGATTTAGTTCTACTTATTTGATGTTGAAGTATTGTATTAAATTTAGAGATGCTATTACACACCATAGTAAAGTTAGTCCAAGTTTTGATTTCCAAATAACTTAGAATGATTGGGTAGTTGCTGCTTCAATTTATGTATTTTTAGAATTATTTTACAATGCTACATATATTTTATCCATAGTTTATTATCCAACTTTTACTTTAGTTTTGACTGGAATTATTAACATTTTCATCTATTTTAAAAATATAGAAATGCTCCTGGTTTTGATTATGTCGTTTTTAAAATAATTTTTTAAAAAAAGGGCGTAAAATACCTCTTTTATATTGTTTGATTTAGATTGTTGATCCAAAAATCAAATTAGATAATGTACTGAGTTTGTTAGATAATTTTTATGACAATGTGTAAGTTGAGGTAAGTAGCTTAAAAATAGAAAGTAAAAAAAGTTTTAGATTGTTGTAAACTAGAGAGAGAGAGCAACAAGAGAAAATGAAGAAGAAAGTTGTGTATCTTTTCATTCATCCAATATGGCCTTCATATAGGCTTACAATGGATTGCCAAAGGTCATGAGTTATGAAATCAAAGGGCATGAGTTGCATAAGTTATGGATGACTAAGAGTCATGGGACATCCATATTTACAATACTCTCCCTTGGATGTCCAATGTAATATGGGATATGTCTCGTTAAAACCTTGCCAAAAAAATCCAATAGGATAAAAACTTGGACGAAGGAAAAAGAGTACATAATACACAAAATGTGTAAGCGTAATAAACTGCCTCGTTAAAACCTTGCCAAGAAAAACCCAATGGAATAAAAACTTGGTCAAAGGAAAAAGAGTACAGTTTGAGAATTAGTGATCACGTTCCCCCTGATGCTGGCAAGAGATCCTTTAGCTGACGCATCCCAATATTCTGAATCATCTTTCTGAATGTTGTGGTTGGTAATGTTTTAGTGAATAAATCTGCAAAATTCTTGCTTGATTGTATCTGCCGAACGTCAATGTCACCACCATTCTTCTGTAGCTCGTGAGTATAGAAAAATTTCGGTGATATATGTTTCGTTCTGTCGCCTTTGATGTAGCCATTTCTGATTTGTGCAATACAAGCAGCATTGTCTTCATATAATATTATCCCATTATTCTTTGTTGAAGATAACCCACATGATTCTCGGATATGCTGAGTCATCGTTCTTAGCCATATGCACTCTCGACTTGCTTCATGCAAGGCCAGAATTTCTGAGTGATTAGAAGAAGCTGCTGCTAATGTTTGTTTCACTGAGCGCCATGATATTGTAGCACCACCACAAGTAAACACATATACACTCTGAGATCTTCCTTTATGTGGGTCAGATAGATAACCAGCATCAGCATAACCCACAACTTGTGATTCTAAATTTTTTGAGTAAAATAAGCCCATATCGATTGTTCCACGAAGATAACGTAATATATGTTTAATACTATTCCAATGTCCTTTTGTTGGTGCTGAGCTATATCTTTCCAGTAATTTACTGAGAATGTTATATCAAGTCTTGTACAATTTGCAAGATACATCAAAGCTCCAATAGCACTAAGATATGGTACTTCTGGACCTAATAATTCTTTATTATCCTCTCGAGGACGGAATGGATCTTTCTTTACATCTAAAGATCGAAAAACCATGGGGCTACTCAGTGGATGAGATTTATCCATATAAAATCTTTTCAAAAATTTTTCTACATGGGTAGATTGATGGATAAAAATTCCATTTGAAAAATGCTCGATCTGCAGGCCGAGACAAAATTTTATCTTTTCAAGATTTTTTATCTCAAATTCTTTCATTAGATAGTTAGCAGTTTCTGTGAGCTCTTCGGATGTTCCGGCAAGATTTAAGTCATCAACATAAACTGCAATAATTGAGAATCCATTTTTAGATCTCTTGATGAAGACACATAGGCAAATTGGATTGTTTATATATCATTCTCTAACAAGGTACTCGCTAAGGCGATTATACCACATTCTTCCAGATTGTTTTAATCCGTATAGGGATCGTTGTAATTTGATTGAGTATAACCCATGAGATTTTGGTTATTTGCTTCAGGCAATTTGAATCCTTAATTTTGGAATCTTCATATAAATGTCATTATCCAATGACCCATACAAATATGCGGTAACAACATCATCAAGTTTTTCTGTGACTGCTAAGTTGATCAAATATCGTAATGTGATTGTATCGATTACAGGAGAATATGTTTCATCATAATCGACTCCAGTTCTCTGTGAAAAACCTTGTGCAAGAAGTCGTGCCATGTATCAAACAATTTCATTTTTCTCGTTTCGTTTTCTTACAAATACCCATTTGTATCCAATAGGTTTTATACCTTCAGGGGTTTGGACTACTGGTCCAAATACTTTACGATTTTCTAAGGATTTTAATTCAGCTTGTATCGCATCTTTCCATTTTGGCCAATCATTTCTATGTCGACATTGTTCAATAGATTTTGGTTCAGGATCCTCATTTACAATATCAAGTGCGACATTATAAGCAAAGATATTGTCTATAGTAATTTTCTTTCTATCCCAGCCTTCTCTTTTACTCATATAATTCAAAGAGATCTCTTCTGAAATATGTTCATTATCATGTGCCCCTTCAGGAGTTACTTTAGACTGATCAGTCAAATTTTCTATAGCGCTTTCATGTTTCGAAACTATTTTCTCTTCGAGAGTAATAACTTGTACCTTTTTCTTTAGAGGGTTCTTATCTTTAGCGCCAACAGGGCGTCCACATTTCATGCACGATTTTAATGTGCCATCATGTTGTCCTTCAGGGATATCAATCCGTACGGGTACGTTTATAGCCGATACATGAGATTTTGTCACTTTCTTAATATCAGTGAATGCATCTGGCAATTGATTTGCAATTTTTTGCAAATGTATAATCTTTTTCACTTCTTGCTCACATCTACTTGTGCGTGGATCAATAAAATATGATACATTCCATGTAATTTCATGTCGTTCTACAGAAAGTGATGTTTTATCTCCCCCTAATAGCGGGAAAACTGACTCATCAAAATGGCAATCAGCAAACCTTGCCTTAAATAGATCGCCCGTTAGAGGCTCAATGTATTTTATTATTGATGGTGAGTCAAAACCAACGTAAATTCCAAGACGCCTTTGTGGGCCCATCTTTGTTCTTTTAGGTGAAAAAATGGGGACATAAACTGTACAACCAAAAAAATTTAAGTGAGAGATATCAGGCTGCTGGCCAGAAACAATTTCCAATGGTGAATGATGATTAAATGAACTTGGTTGAATACGGACCAATGCAGCTGCATGTAGTATTGCATGTCCCCAAACAGAAGTGGGTAAACTTGACCTTAAAAGTAAAGGTCTAGCATTAGCAATCAATTATAATCTTTTAAAAAAAGACTCTGCAAGTCCATTTTGAGTATGGACATGTGCAACTGAATGTTCAACATTAATCCCAATTGACATGCAATAGTCATTAAATGCTTGAGATGTATATTCACCGGCATTATCAAGACGAATTGTCTTAATAGAATAATCAGGAAATTGAACTCTTAACTTTATAATCTAAGCAAGAAGTTTGGCAAAAGCAACCGTTCTTGTTGACAATAAACATACATGTGACCAACCAGATGATGCATCTATCAAGACCATCAAGTAACAAAATGGCCCACAAGGTGGGCAATAGGTCCACAAATATCTTCTTGTATTCTTTGTAAGAATATATGTGACTCAAGATTAACTTTCATCGGAGATGGTCTTATAATTAACTTTTCTTGTGAGCATGCAGCACACACACAATCACGAGGTAAAAGAATCTTCTGGCTCTTTAAAGGATGTCCTCTTAAGTTTCTAACTATTCGATGCATCATACTAGATCCAGGGTGGCCAAGCCGATCATGCCAAAGCATAAAAAGTTTTGGATCATTGAACTTCTGGTTCATCGCAGTGTTAGATTCTATGGCACTTACTTTTGCATAATACAATCTTGATGAGAAAACTGTGAGTTTTTCTTTCACATGCTTCCGGCATGAATCATTGGATGTAATGCATAGATATTCCATATTCTCCTCATTCATAGTCTCGATATGGAAACCATTGAGACATATGTCGTTGAAACTTAGCAAATTTCTTTTTGACTTGCTTGAATACAAAGCATCTTTTACAAAAATATTTGTTCTACCCGGTAATATAATATTTGCTCTTCTAGAGCCCTCAATTAATTTTGTAGCACCAGAAATTGTACTAATATTTGCTTTTGCCAAATTTAAGTTCGAAAAGTATTTTCGATCTCGAAGAATAGTGTGCGTTGATCCACTGTCAACCAAACATATATCTCCACCGTTGGAGTCGTTCACAGCATCATTATTTTCCATATTTCTATAACACAAATAAATTAAGTAAGAAACATTTAATTTATTGATAAAAACCAAAGGTTAAAACAAGCATGACAACGGATACTTAGAAACATGATAAAACAAACATAAAACTAGAACTAAACTGGAAAAGTTTAAATAATCTCAAATTCAACTTAATCATTTTTGATATTTTCGTTGCCATTATTAGCATCATCACCCCAAAACTTAATTCCTCCACTTGGCTCGTTTAAGTAATCTTCAACATCCAAATGAGTGAATTCTATTGGATCATTTTCATCTTCAAGAATGTTGCTAAAATCTGCAAAGTTGATCTCTTTCTCTTTTCCTTTATCCTTGATAGATGTTTGGTAAAGTTCAATTAGATGCTTTGGTGTACGATAGGTACGAGACCAATGCCCTTTTGCTCCACATCTGTAGCAAGCTTCTTCATAATTCTTCAGAGAATCAACTTTTGCACCCTTTTTTTATCTTGTTTTTTGCCATTTTTGTTCCACTTCAAGTGGTATGGCCCAACCTTCTTGTTGAAGGGTTGATGGTTAGGACCACCATGGTTTTGAATTTTACCATGACTATAACCGCGACCATGACTGCGACCACGACCGTGACCGCGACCACGACCGCGACCGCGACCGCGACTACGACCGCGACCACGTCCTTGTCCATAGTTATTTGCATTCGCTTCAGGGAATGGCTGTGATCCAGTAGGGTGGGAGTTGTGGTTTCTTATTAGGAGCTCATCATTTTGTTCGACAACAAGAAGACATGAGATCAATTGAGAATATTTTTTAAATCCCTTTTCACGACACTGCTGCTGCAGGAGCATGTTCGTGGCATGGAAAGTAGTGAATGTCTTTTCTAATATGTCTTCTTCAGTAACATTATCTCTGCATAACCTCATTTTAGACACAATTTTGAACATTGCAGAGTTATATTCGTTTACCGATTTGAAGTATTGCAACCTCAGGTGCATCCAATCATAGCGAGCTTTTGGGCGTATCACACTCTTTTGGTGATCATAACGTTCCTTAAGTTTTTCCATAGAACGGCTGGGTCTTTCACTTCAAGGTATTTGGATTTCAGCCCTTCATGGAGGTGATGTCGAATGAAAATCATTGCTTTTGCTTTGTCTTGTTCGCTTGCCTCATTTTTCTCTTTGATTGCATGTGCAAGGTTCTTTGCACTCAAATGAATTTTTGCCTCAAGAACCCAAGTTAGATAATTTCTTCCAGAAATATCAAGAGCAGCGAACTCAAGCTTGGTGATGTTTGCCATTATCTGAAAAAATATATTTATTTAGAATATAATACACATGCTCAAATCTACAGGTTTGAGTTCTATCAATTAGGCTTCAAGCCTAACATATTATATTTTGACTTCAGGCCTTATATTCAATTTAGGTTCATAATCGAACATTTTCTTTCATGTTTTTTTTCATGAAACTTCAGGTTCATTTAAATACAAAGCTCTAGGATATTTGCCATATTTCTGAAAAATAAATAGTACTTTAGAATATATTACATATACTCAAATCTACAGGTTTGACTTTTATCAATTAGGCTTTAGGCCTAACATATTCTATATTTTGGCTCAAGCCTTATATTCAATTTAGATTTCTAGCGAAACATTTTGTTTCAAAATTATATATACAACAATATGAATTGGTACATTGTAGAATTCAGACAGAATAATGGAAACAGTAAAATTATGCAAACTAATTTAATATAGTAATTCATAATAAGTGAAGAAAGATATTCGTTCACTGCAGACAAGTGAAAACATATATTCCCATAGAGGTATGGGATATTGGGTTCTGACATTTTATTCGACATAACTTAAAGATAATAAATAAACATAAGTAAAAAAAACTTGGATGATTTAGTTGTACTTGGGCAAGAGTAGTACTGTTTGAAGAATCCAGACTATTGGAACGAATTATTTGTGTTCCTGTATTGGAACGACTATATGCACATATCAAGAATGTAATCATATCCTTGCCTCAGTTGAGGATCGGAGTCTTCTGTCTAAATAGACACAGACTATTACATGGAGGAACCTTTGGTTTTAAATAATATTATCAGGTGTACAACCACTTAAAATCTTTAGAATGCCTATACAATTAAGAAAAAAAAACATGATAATAAGCTTTTCTATTCAAGTGGTATTCATATTGACATTTTTGTTCTGTTGGAAACTCATCAAATTTTTCAATAAAATTATAGGTTAATTAGTTGTACCCCCTATGGTTTGTACATATTTTGGTAACTGTCCCCGTTGTTTCAAAAATAAAGAACACCCCCTGGCTGCTTAATTTTTCACTCATTTTCTTCTATGCACCAGGGGGTACAACTAATTAACTTTATAAACCAGTGGGGTGTTCTTTATTTTTAAAACAACAGGGACAGTTACCAAAATACGTACAAACCATAGGGGGTACAACTAATTATCAAAAGAAAGATAGAAATTAGACTTACAATTTTCTTGAGCAAACTGGTGCTGATAACGTGTTGTAAACTAGAGAGAGCAACAAGAAAAAATGGAGAAGAAAGTTGTGTATCTTTTCATTCATCCAATATGGCCTTTATATAGGCTTACAATGGATTGCCAAAGGTCATGAGTTATGAAATCAAAGGGCATGAGTTACATATGTTATGGATGACTAAGAGTCATGGGACATCCATATTTACAACATAGAAACTTTAATTAGTTTGTATTAAAGAAAAAAGTTGTATCGAACCAACATGGTACAACCGCTCAATGTAGTAGCAGCTCTGGTTTAATGTCTAAGTTATCACATGCTAAGAATATACTACAAAGGAAGAAACAAAAATAATATTCTCTACCAACTAAAGAATTGTCGTTATATTTAAATTCTTATGATGATGATGTTGATTCCGGATCATATTTTTTAATTTTGTAATGGTGGAAAAGATACGAAAAAAACTTATGAAATACTTTCTTCTTTAGCACGCGATCTTCTAATGGCCCGGTGTCCACGGTAGCATAGTAATCTTGTTTTAGTGCATGTTCAAGAACGCTAAGCAAGAAGAGTAGCATGAGGTTGCCAGATATTTTAGAAGCCTACGTTTGCGTTCAAAATTGGGTTCGTACGAAAAAACGAACTTAACACTGTGAAACCCAGAGTTTTAGAATTATTCATTAATTATTGATTTGTAGTGTAAATTTTAGTTTAATATTATTATTATTATTATTATTATTATCTATTAGTCGAATTTAAGAAAAATATTATTTTTAAACTATCGTTGATTTTTGATTGTGGCCTGCCCCGATCCCGAGTCCGGACCCCGACCCCGAGTCCGGACTCCGAACCCGAGTTCAAACCCAGTTTCCGAAATCCAATCCCGATTCGAACCCATTCTTTTACTTCTTTTAAATCTAATTATTGTTTGTTATCTATTATTATTAAAAAAATACTTTTAAACCCACCCGACCTGGTCCCCACGACCAGGCCAATGATCCCCTTATTTCTTCTCTTAATGCTCATCACCACCATCACTTCCCCACTCCTACCAGCACACTTATCTCCCTTTTCCCTTTCTTAATAACCCACCACTCACCCTACTTTCCTCTTCCCTCCAGCAAACTCGTCCAGCACACCTCCGCCCGCGCGGACCTCCCCGCAGCCGCGCCCTCCGGCTCCCCGACCCGGCGGACTCCCCAGCGCGCCCCGACTTCCCCTGCCGTGCGCCGCCCCCGTTCTCCCCTGCCGGACCCGCGCCCGCACGCCCCTGGGCTGCCCTAGCTCCGGCGCGCCCGCCCCGGCGACCTCACCCCCGGCCGCCCAGCTCCGGGCCGCCCGCCGCCAGCCGGATCCCGACCCCGGTCGGCCCCCTCGTCCGTGTCCGCCGGTTTCCCCATGCCGGCGCCTGCCTCCGCGAGTCTTCCGTGCCCTCGCTGTTCCGAACAGCGCTGTCCAGCGCTGTCTCGGGCTTTCCCGACCTGCTGTCCGTGCTTTTCCGTACCGGATCCTACTGTCCAGCGCAGCCGTACCCCGGCGAGGCACTGTCCCGAGTCGGTCCACTGTCCGCAGATTTCTTTTCTTCTTTTTTAAACATCTGAGAGCTCTAGCCGAGTAACCCAAGGTATAATTCCTTTGTCCCGTTCCATTTCGGTAGTCGATGATGAAATTGGTCCCCGATTCCCTCCCGGGAATTCGGTTTTAGGTCGACGTAGTGACTTCGAATTTTCCGGAGACGGTTCTGTGTCATTCTGTGGTTATTTCGGATTTTTGCGAAATGTGTTTTCTGGATTTTTGGGCGCTGTGGTTTCCGATTTTATTTCGGGAATTCCCGAACTATATTTCGGGTTTCCGATTAAGCTTCGGGAATTATTCTGTGAATTTAATTTTGGTGTAAAATGGTTTGGAAGTTAATTTCTGGGTGTTCCCTGGTTTGGGACTTTTATTATGGGTGTTTCGGCGCATTTTTCCAGTTTTGGGTTGTCCCGAATATAGAGAAAATGCTGCCCAAATTTTTATAAAATTTTATAAATGAATTTCAAATCGGTTTTCGGAAATTATTTTATTTAATCGGATTTTTGGGCGACGACCATACCGGTCCGTGGGCCCTAGCGAAATGCAAACGAAACCGGTTTTACCCGGACGTTGAGGCATTAGCTATTTTCAAATATGAATATTGGACCAAGTCTGAGACTTACTTTATTTTCATATTTTACAATTAAAATATAATTTAGAACTTGCTACTGGTTTATTGTAATTTGAGTGCAGGGCCTCGGCCTTCTGAACGGACCGCTTCCCGGCGTTCAGAACTCACCAGCAAACTCTAAATTTATTTAATTTATGTAAAGTTTGTAAGGGCATAAGCCCAGTTTTCTACTTTATTTCGCTGTGGACTTGTATTGTGTAGATTAGGATTTTTCCTTTATTTTCTGGTTGGTTTTATTTTTCATAATTAGGCGCTTTGTAACAAAATGGCTGTTAAATATTTTGTATAAATTAATAAGGAATTTTTCACGATAAAATAACTTGAATAAAATATTGATTGTTAACAAAACTCACGTTTTATCATTGAAAGAAAATGTAGTTTTATACGTATAATATTAAAAGTACAAAGTTTTGCGAATTAACCGGTAACGACAATTTTTCCAAGTAAAACCAGAAACTGACTATCCAACTAAATGAGAACCAACGTAGCACGCATCGTAAACCGTTAGCAGTAGAATAAACAAACTTAAAATCTGACTAGGATCTGCTACTAGAGATTGTAACTAGCACACCTAGCTTGGTTTCACAATGGTTCTAAGTCAAGTTCTCCAACTGTAGGATCTCGGAGACGAACCTAGCATCTTTCCAGAACCAATATCGTTTCCAGTCATAAACAAAAGGCAAGTACATTTAGTGTTAGTTTACAATTATTTAGTAATCGTTTTATTGCAAGTTTAAACCACGATGCAACACGAAACTCTCTCTGAGAGCATTGACTGATTGACTGTTGGGTACTGGGGGAGTAGTGTAATGAGTATAACCACATCCAAAGTAATAATTTAGAACTGTATTAGCTTACCCCTCATACACACGGGGATAAGCCATATCATTCACTGTACAACCCAATCCGGTCATATTCATTGCCTATTCACATCACAATATTTTAACTGCTGGAGAACTGTTTATTTCAAATTGTTTAAAAGTGTATAATTCTATTATTATTTCAATTGTTGGATTATCATGAATTGTACTTTGCTCCTTCCTGATTGGAGATAACATTTTTAGGTTCTTTTGATGATGCAGAGCTACTGATAAGTAGCTGTTATGACCCAGTTCTGTACCCTGTGGTGTTGCCAGAGTCCCCATTGGAGGACGTAGGACCTGAGGCCGACGAGCCGAACGCTTAGCTAGATTTTCCTGTTTCCAGTTTTGATGTTTTAGAGTTTTGGTTAATTTGAATTCAGTATTCATTTCAGTTCTTTTACTTTCCAGTTGTATTTATTTAAATGTTGAATAAAGTTTTTAAATTCCCGAATATTCAGTTGTGATAAATACATAGATGTTGTTGTGATTACCTGCTAATGGAACAGCTTACTGCCGCCGTCTCACAACGGTGCAGGCTGGGCATGATCCGGTTCGACCTAATTATTTGGGATCGGGTCGTGACATGTTTTTAGTGGTGGCCCATGCAGGTCCAGAACAACAACTTAGGAAAACATACCTAGAAACAATTAGAACACTAGAACATTGATTTGTCACAACATAGGTCCGAATTATATATAAATAAATATTTTTGTTTGATTATAGACTGGTAGGATACTTTGCTTATGTTTGCACCCTAAAACTTCTAGAGTACAGTTAAAGGAAAGACCACTCGTTCCGGCCCTGCTGGCGATGAGGTCCACCATACTTGGACCCATACCCATCACTGAGGCTTGTAACTGTCCCATAACTATCTCAGGCCACCTATTCTTAACACCCTTATTTGTAATGCCCTTGCCCAACTATGATGTAGTCCTAGGGATGGACTGGTTAAGTGAGCAGCATGCGCTGTTAGATTGTCATAGAGGATGTGTAATCTTCAGCCCACCAGGAGAACCGGAGTTTGAAATCTCTCGAGCTCCGGAAGACATGACGAGTGTTACCTACTCCTCTATTACCGAAGAATCTGGGCCTCCTCACCCTATTTTAGCGGAATTCATGGACGTCTTTCCAGATAGTCTTCCAGGATTGCCGCCAGATCGAGATGTAGAATTCACCATCGATCTAGTACCCGGCACTTCCCCTATTTCTCGGGGATGCTACAGAGTCAATCCTAGGGAGGCTAAGTAGATGAAGGACCAGATTGACGAACTGAAGGCACAAGGATTTATCAGAGACGGGGCTTCACCCTGGGGAGCACCAGTTTTGTTCGTGCCCAAGAAGGATGGAACCGTGCGGATGTGCATCGATTACCGGGCACTGAACAACATTACCATCAAGAACAAGTACCCTCTGTCCCGGATGGATGGCCTGTTTGATTAACTGAGTGGAGCCAAGGTATTTTCGAAGATAGATCTCAGATCAGGCTACCACCAAATCAAGGTCAGAAAGGAGGATATCCCGAAAACGGCATTCAACACCAAGTATGGGCAATTTGAATTCTTGGTCATGTCGTTTGGACTGACGAATGCTCCTGCGGTATTCATGAACCTCATGAACAAGGTCTTCCATGAATACCTGGATCAGTTTGTTGTTGTCTTCATCGATGATATACTGATCTACTCGAAGACTGAAGAAGAGCATGAAGAGCACCTGAGGAAAGTTCTGATCACCTTGAGGAAGGAGAAGCTCTATGGTAAGCTATCTAAATGCAAATTCTTTTTAGACAAAGTAGAATTTCTGGGCCATGTTGTCACAGGAAAAGGAATTTCCGTGGATCCAAAGAAGATAGCTGCTATTGAGAAGTGGACTGCACCAAGTTCGGTTGCAGAAATCAGAAGCTTTTTGGGTTTGGCTGGCTACTACCGGAAGTTTGTGAAAGATTTCTCCAAGATTGCTGAACCAATGACGAAGCTTACCAGGAAGAACGAAGAATTCATTTGGTCTGAAGCTTGCCAGTCAGCTTTTGAGGAACTGAAGAAGAGGCTTACAACTGCGCCGATACTTGCGCTACCCGCAGGTACCGACGGTTTCTCAATTTATAGTGATGCTTCCGGTAAGGGATTGGGTTGCGTTCTTCAACAACACGGGAAAGTAATTGCTTACGCATCTAGGCAATTACGGACTCATAAGGAGAACTATCCCACACATGATTTGGAGCTTGCAGCGGTGATATTTGCATTGAAGCTATAGAAGCACTACCTTTATGGAGAGAGAGTAGAAATATTTATAGACCACAAAAGTCTTAAATATGTTTTCACTCAGAAGGAGCTGAACATGCGACAGAGACGATGGCTGGAGCTGATGAAGGTTTTCGACATCAACCTGCAGTATCATCCGGATAAGGCTATTGTTGTTGCAGATGCACTTAGTCGATACCCGACGGCAATGTTCTTGACCAAGGAGCGTCATTTGCTGGAGGACATGGAAAAGCTTGGACTGAAAATTGTACTGCCTGAAGAAGAAATGAAGAAACTGGGAAGAGAAGCCATTGTACCAGGAGATGAATCAACAATGATGTAGTTGCAAGTACGTTCAAGTCTGATGGACAGAGTCAAGGAGGCACAATTCCAAGACGAGACGCTTTGCAAACTCAGAGACCAAGTGCTAGCAGGAACACTTGAAGGATTCTCAATCTCCAGTGACGGGACACTGAAGAATGGTACGAGGCTGTGCGTACCAACTGGCGAACTGAAGAACGAGCTGATGCAAGAAGCGCACCAGTCGCAGTATTCCATACATCCTGGAGCCAACAAAATGTATCGGGATATGCGTACTATAGTGTGGTGGTACAGAATGAAGAAGGATGTATCCAGGTATGTGGCTAGATGTTTAATTTGTCAACAAGTGAAAGCTAGCAGACAGAGACCAGCAGGACTATTGCAGTCGCTTGACATCCCGGAGTGAAAATGGGAGCACATAACGATGGACTTCGTGTCGGGACTGCCTCGATCCCAAGGAGAGAAGGATGCCATTTGGGTTATCGTGGACCGACTGACGAAGTCAGCTCACTTTATCCCCTTCAAGGTTGGTCTATCCACCGAGAAGTTGGCAGCACTGTACATGGGGCACATCTACCGGATTCATGGAGTTCCGGTAAGTATGGTGTCTGACAGAGATACTAGATTTATCTCTCACTTTTGGAAGAATTTGCATGACAGTTTGGGAACAGAACTGAAGTTCAGCACCGCCTACCATCCCAGACTGACGGACAATCGGCGAGAACAATCCAGACGCTAGAAGACATGCTGAGATCCTGTGTCTTAGAATTTGGAGGGTCTTGGGAAGACCATTTGTACCTGGTAGAGTTCTCTTACAACAACAGCAACCAGGCTAGCATCGGTATGACACCGTTCGAGGCACTCTATGGACGTCCTTGCCGCACTCCACTTGCTTGGGACGACGTAGGAGAAAGAGTATTGCTGGGACCGGAGATGGTGACCGATGCAGCAGAGAAGGTAAAAATGATCAGAGACAAGCTCAGGATTCCTCAGGACAGACAGAAGCATTGGGCCGATAGCAGCCGACGGCCTTTGGAATTTGAAGAAGGTGACAGTGTGTTCGTGAAGATCTCTCCTACCAGAGGAACCATCCGTTTTGGCAGATCAGGAAAGTTAAACCCCAGGTATAGTGGTCCTTTTGAAGTACTTAACAGGAATGGAGAAGTGGCTTATCGGGTGGCTCTACCCCCAAGTCTCGAAGGTGTCCACAATGTCTTCCACGTTTCGCAGCTGAGACGCTACATCCCGGACCCGAGCCACATCTTGGACCATTCGGAGCTAGAGATTGGACCCAGCCTCACAGTACCGGAGAAGCCAGTGGCGAGTTTAGACAGAGGTGAGAAGAAAACCAGGAACCCTGTGCCGCCTCATAAACTTCCATTTCTTGCAAACATTATCTTTCGTTCTAATATTTTTGAATGATGCTGCTAAGTTAGCCAAGTTTTGCGAGCTTATTTCTTTATCGAGCTTGATCATGATAGTATTTTATTGGGTGCACTCACTAATTTATTGTCAAATCAGAACCGGTGCATAATGGTCTGATCAACCACGTGTACCTTGGTTCGCATATATATATTCTTGTTCTGCGTGGATGGTGACATAGTTAAAACTTGTTCCTAAATGTCTCATCCACGACTGCTTTGGCAATTCTTATTGTTGGACCTGAGTTACGGGCGTAGTACCCGTACCTGTTTGATTTGAGTTTACTCCTAACCCAGCCTTTAATTTCGAGGACGAAATTTTCTAAGGAGGGAAGATTGTGAAACCAAGAGTTTTAGAATTATTCATTAATTATTGATTTGTAGTGTAAATTTTAGTTTATTAATATTATTATTATTATTATTATTATTATTATTATTATTATTATTATTATTATTATTATTATCTATTAGTCGGATTTAAGAAAAATATTATTTTTAAACGATCGTTGATTTTTGATTGTGGCCTGCCCCGATCCCGAGTCCGGACCCCGACCCCGAGTCCGGACTCCGAACCCGAGTTCAAACCCGGTTTCCGAAATCCAATCCCCATTCAAACCCATTCTTTTACTTTTTTTAAATCTGATTATTATTTGTTATCTATTATTATTAAAAAAATACTTTTAAACCCATCCGACCTGGTCCCCACGACCAGGCCAATGATCCCCTTATTTCTCCTCTTAATGCTCATCACCACCATCACTTCCCCACTCCTACCAGCACACTTATCTCCCTTTTCCCTTTCTTAATAACCCACCACTCACATCACCTTCCTCTTCCCTCCAGCAAAGTCGTCCAGCCCACCTCCGCCCGCGTGGACCTCCCCGCAGCCGCGCCCTCCGGCTCCCCGACCCGGCGGACTCCCCAGCGCGCCTTGACTTCCCCTGCCGTGCGCCGCCCCCGGTCACCCCTGCCGGACCCGCGCCCGCGCGCCCCTGGACTGCCCTAGCTCCGGCGCGCCCGCCGCGGCGACCTCACTCCCGGCCGCCCAGCTCCGGGCCGTCCGCCGCCAGTCGGATCCCGACCCCGGTCGGCCCCCTCGCCCGCGTCCGCCGGTTTCCCCACGCCGGCGCCTGCCTCCGCGAGTCTCCCGTGCCCTCGCTGTTCCGAACAGCGCTGTCTCGGGCTTTCCCGACCTGCTGTCCGTGCTTTTCTGTGCCGGATCCCGCTGTCCAGCGCAGCCGTACCCCGGCGAGGCGCTGTCCCGAGCCGGTCCACTGTCCGCAGATTTCTTTTCTTCTTTTTTAAACATCTGAGAGCTCTAGCCGAGCAACCCAAGGTATAATTCCTTTGTCCCGTTCCATTTCGGTAGTCGATGATGAAATTGGTCCCCGATTCCCTCCCGGGAATTCGGTTTTAGGTCGACGTAGTGACTTCGGATTTTCCGGAGACGGTTCTGTGTCATTCTGTGGTTATTTCGGATTTTTCCGAAATGTGTTTTCTGGATTTTTGGGCGCTGTGGTTTCCGATTTCATTTCGGGAATTCCCGAACTATATTTCGGGTTTCCGATTAAGCTTCGGGAATTATTCTGTGAATTTAATTTTGGTGTGAAATGGTTTGGAAGTTAATTTCTGGGTGTCCCCTGGTTTGGGACTTTTATTATGGGTGTTTCGGCGCATTTTCCCAGTTTTGGGTTGTCCCGAATATAGAGGAAATGCTGCCCAAATTTTTATAAAATTTTATAAATGAATTTCAAATCGATTTTCGGAAATTATTTTATTTAATCGGATTTTTGGGCGACGACCATACCGGTCCGTGGGCCCTAGCGAAATGCAAACGAAACTGGTTTTACCCGGACGTTGAGGCATTAGCTATTTTCAAATATGAATATTGGACCAAGTCTTAGACTTACTTTATTTTCATATTTTACAATTAAAATATAATTTGGAACTTGCTACTGGTTTATAATATTTTGAGTGCAGGGTCTCGGCCTTCTGAACGGACCGCTTCCCGGCGTTCAGAACTCACCAGCAAACTCTAAATTTATTTAATTTATGTAAAGTTTGTAAGGGCATAAGCCCAGTTTTCTACTTTATTTCGCTGTGGACTTGTATTGTGTAGATTAGGATTTTTTTTCTTTATTTTCTAGTTGGTTTTATTTTTCATAATTAGGCGCTTCGTAACAAAATGGCTATTAAATATTTTGTATAAATTAATAAGGAATTTTTCACGATAAAATAACTTGAATAAAATATTGATTGTTAACAAAACTCACGTTTTATCATTGAAAGAAAATGTAGTTTTATTCGTATAATATTAAAAGTACAAAGTTTTGCGAATTAACCGGTAACGATAATTTTTCCAAGTAAAACCAGAAACTGACTATCCAACTAAATGAGAACCAACGTAGCACGCGTCGTAAACCGTTAGCAGTAGAATAAACAAACTTAAAATCTGACTAGGACCTGCTACTAGAGTTTGTAACTAGCACACCTAGCTTGGTTTCACAATGGTTCTAAGTCAAGTTCTCCAACTGTAGGATCTCGGAGACGAACCTAGCATCTTTCCGGAACCAACATCGTTTCCAGTCATAAACAAAAGGCAAGTACATTTTGTGTTAGTCTACAATTATTTAGTAATCGTTTTATTGCAAGTTTAAACCACGATGCAACACGGAACTCTCTCTGAGAGCATTGACTGATTGACTGTTGGGTACTGGGGGAGTAGTGTAATGAGTATGACCACATCCAAAGTAATAATTTAGAACTGTATTAGCTTACCCCTCATACACACGGGGATAAGCCATATCATTCACTGTACAACCCAATCCGGCCATATTCAATGCCTATTCACATCACAATGTTTTAACTGCTGGAGAACTGTTTATTTCAAATTGTTTAAAAGTGCATAATTCTATTATTATTTCAATTGTTGGATTATCATGAATTGTACTTTGCTCCCTCCTGACTGGAGACAACATTTTTAGGTTCTTTTGATGATGCAAAGCTACTGATAAGTAGCTATTATGACCCAATTCTGTACCCTGTGGTGTTGCCAGAGTCCCCATTGGAGGACGCAGGACCTGAGGCCGATGAGCCGAACGCTTAGCTAGATTTTCCTGTTTCCAGTTTTGATGTTTTAGAGTTTTGGTTAATTTGAATTCGGTATTCATTTTAGTTCTTTTACTTTCAAGTTGTATTTATTTAAATGTTGAATAAAGTTTTTAAATTCCCGAATATTCAGTTGTGACAAATGCATAGATGTTGTTGTGATTGCCTGCTAATGGAACAGCTTACTGCCGCCGTCTCACAACGGTACAGGCTGGGCATGATCCGGTTCGACCCAATTATTTGGGATCGGGTCGTGACAAACACTTAAGAGATGCCAACATTAGTGAACTGGACTTTTAATTTCTTACCATGGATGACCCTACTAGTGGAGGAGTAGCTGAGCAATAAACTGGATAGAAGACTGAAGACGGAAGACGATATTCTTGAAAATGTTATATCAAAAAAATATAAATAAAATTTTTTACTTTCATTTTCTTTAATTTTTTTTTAAAAATGTTAAATTATTTTTTTAATTTAAATCAAATAATACTTCCATTTTCTTATTTCCATCTTTTTTTAATCTAAACAGGGCCAACCCGAACCATGCCCTATATCGGCCAGAACCAAGTCCGGTCTGGCCCGACCCACCTCCAATCCAGGTTCGAGTCTAGGCTAGGTTTGGTCTTTCAAGCCTTTGATAAGGCCCGACCCGTCTTCTCTTCAAGTTAAATCTAACTTGGCCCAGATTCAGTCAAGACCGATCAACTCTGAACCCGGACAGGCTCGGCCAGATTCGGTCTGATTAACACCTTGAGGATAGAGCAACAAAAAACATGTAACAAACAAGCAAAAATCGCATTATTCGAGTAATATTTGAATCAACAATCTCCACAACTATTTGTTATCGAAAAAGTCAATATAAGTATGAAATAAGAAAGTAATACAAGAAGAAAAGTATCATTCTTTTTTCTAGGCTAGACTAAGAGCATCTCCAACCCTGTTGTCTTGTTTTGTGTTGTTAATCTTATGTGGCATGAGACATAAGGCAATGTCTTTCCTACGTGGCAAGATGACATTCACACAAGGCAATGAGATAAAAATATGTTCTCCAATGCAAAAATTTGAGAAGACAGTAAAATTACTTTTTTTCAACTTCCAAGACAACTTTTTCACTTCTTCTTTTGTATATATATATTTTTATTCATAATTGATGATGTGGACATAAAGTCATTGTGAAGTGCATTGTCTAGATCTAGACAACCAACTTCACATTCTCCTTGCCATGTCATTGCCATGTCAACTTCACACTTTATTTCACATTTGCATTGGAGAAGTACTTTTGAAAAAACTGCTTGTCATTCCTATGTGGCAACCATTTTTTCCAAACTGACAATGGGGTTGGAGATGCTCTAAGATTCAAAATTTTGACATTTATGTTAGGGACACAACATTTTTGACATTTATGTGCATTCAAAATTGTCAAAATTTTGGCAGTTCTAATTTTTTTTAGGATCTGTCAAAATTTTGACAGTAATAAGCATATCAAAAACTGTAAAAAATTTGACAGTCTTTCTTTGAATTAGGACTGTCAAAATTTTTGAGAACTCTTAACATATTGTGTAGTGCTTTTAGTGCTGACATTTTTCCTAGGGAAGTTTAAATAGAAACTAATTTTCCAAATTGTTTATAATTTTAGTAAAATCTAATAATCAACATGTGGACGTGCCGGAGTGGTTATCGGGCATGACTAGAAATCATGTGGGCTTTGCCCGCGCAGGTTCGAATCCTGCCGTCCACGCTTTTATTTCCACTTCATTTTTTTCCTGCAAAGTAAATTTATTGTAATTATAGTCTTCATTTTTCTTTTCAGTAACTTTGATTATCGTTCAACTCTTGAGTGTAAGTTCAAAGTCCAAATTCATCGGTCACTGATAAAGTGTTTGTTGCACAGTTACTACAAAATATAGAACTCTTCATCGGTGGCTTTTTCTTGTTCATTTATTTCACCAGTTTTATTTATAATTCAACTCTTCATTCTTTTTTTTTCAGTAACGCCGGTCATTTTTTAGACCCAAATTTTAATATCCACTGTTATACAAGACCTTGTTACTAAATAACCCTAATTCAAATCGTGATCTTAAGCATAAAGTTCAATTAGAGTCGAACGCTGAATCGACGTCGAAACTAGTTTCTCCCTCGCCGAGTTCTTAGATCAATAACCAATCTCCTCGAATACCGGAAGTCTCACTACTACAATGTCTTCCACCATGAAATAACCAAGGTATTCCAAAATCCACCTTTGAGCCCGATCCCAGGTGCAAAGTAAGATATCATGAGTAATTAGGTGTCCACTGACCATTTGTCAGAATCATATAAGTAATTTGTATGTCAATTATCCTCTTTATGTATTCATAAGAGCATCTCCAACCCTATTGTGAGTTTAGAAAAAATGATTGCCACATAGGAATGACAAACTTTCATTCCAAAAATTCTTCTCCAATGCAAATGTAGAATAAAACATGAAGTTGACATGGCAATGACATGGCAAGAAGAATGTGAAGTTGGTTGTCTAGATCTAGATAATGCACTTCACAATGACTTTGTCTCCACATCATCAATTATGAATAGATATATTTATAAAAAAGTTGAAGAAGTGGAGGAGTTGCCTTGAAAGTAGGAAAAAATACTTTTTATTGTCTCCACAATACTTTTGCATTGGGGATAGTTTTTCTATCTCATTGTGTCTTTTGAGATATAATTTAGCCACATAAACAAGATATTATCTTGTGGCTCATGCCACATAGGAGCCACCTAAGACTCACAACACTTAACAAGACAATAGGGTTGGAGATGCTCTAATAGTAGGAAGCTTTAGTGGATCTTAAGTGTCAAGCAACTATGGATAAAGAGTTGAATTCATTAAAAAAGAATGTCACTTGAAAGATAATTGACATGCCAGCTGGCAAAAAGCATGTAGGATGTAGATGGATCTTTATGTGAAATACCGAGCAGAAGGATTTGATTGATCGATATAAGGTGAGACTGGCGGCGAAGCAATACTCACAAAAATATGGAATTGTTTATATGGAGACATTTGTATCGTGTGCAAAAATTAATATTGTTCGTATTTTACTCTTAGTCAGCAAACCTTGATTGACCTCTGCACCAGTTCTATGTGAAGAATGTATTCCTGCATGGAGAGTTATAGAGGAAGTCTATAACTCTTCCTCCTAAACCCCCACCCTCAAATCAAGTATGGTTTTATTTTTTCCTCACTTAACTTTCCCTCACTTAACTCTCTTAACCCTCAATCCAAGCGGACCCTAAGGCCTCGTTTGGTTCACGGAAAGGAAATAAATTCCCTTGTATTTTCCATGGAAATGGGAAAGTAGGATTCATGTCACATTTCCTTTTCGTTGTTCGGTAAAACAAGAAAACTACCTAGGAAAGGAAAGCAAAATATAACAATATTCCAATAATATCCTTACCTTTTAAATAAAAATAATATTATAAAAATGACATCAATGGTAAAATAAGCAATAACACATGGTTACTTTTGTCATAACTTTTGTAATAAATGTTGGAAAAGGAGGAGAGAAAATAAATCCCATGTGTCTTGAGTGGAACCATATTCCCACCAATTTCCCCCTTGTCAGAAAATTGATTCCCAAGTTTGTGGCTACCAAACAAAAGAAAGGAACAACTTTCCTTTCGTGGTTCCTTAAATCCATGAACCAAACGCGAGGCCTAAGTGTCAAGCAACTATGGATGAAGAGTTGAATTCATTAAAAAGGAATGTCACCTGAAAGATAATTGACATGCCAGTTGGTAAAAAGCATGTAGGATGTAGATGGATCTTTATTGAAATACCGAGCAGATGGATTGATTGTCAATATAAGGCGAGATGGATTGATTGATCGATATAAGGTGAGAATGGAGGCGAAGCAATACTCACAAAAATATGGAATTGATTATATTGAGACATTTGTATCAGGTGCAAAAATTAATATTGTTCGTATTTTACTCTTAGTCGGCAAACTTTGATTGACCTCTGCACCATTTCGCTGTGAAGAATGTATTTCTGCATGGAGAGTTGATAGAGGAAGTCTATACGGATCTTCTGCCTAGATATAATATTATAGAATCTGGTGGCAAAAAGATTTACAGGTTACAAAAGTCTTTGTAAGACCTCAACCAGTCACCTAGAGTATGGTTTGGGAGATTCATACAGGCTATGAGACAATTTTGTTATAAGCATAATAACTCAGATCATACATTGTTTATAAAGCAAAAAGAAGTGAAAATTTTGTTAATAAGCATAATAATCTTTTTGGTTATAGAATCTGGTGACGATTTTTGTAGCCGCAAGGCTGACTTCGGTCAAACAGCAGAGAACCTTGGTATGGAAGGACATTCTAATCTTTTTGTAGCCGCAAGGCTTGCTAATCGTATGCAGAAGGAACATGAAGTAATCGCCTCTATTGCTCGATCCACTGATCTTTCGCCATCCAACCAGAATCTTATACCTCTTCTCGGTAACCACGAGAACCACTCGAGTTCGGTACAAAATTCAAATTCATCGGTCACTGATAAACTGTTTGTCGCACAATACTCGACACAGTTACTACAAAATATACAAAACCCAAAACAATCTGTTTGTTCCATTTCATAACAATCAAGATTTCTTAATCACTACATTCTTAAGTTTCGAGAGCACAAGTTCCTCGCCTTTGCCCGCGCAGGTTCGAATCCACGTTTTTTTCCTACCTCTTTATTTTATTTCAGTAGTTTCATTTATAATTCAACTCTTCCTTCTTTAATTAAAAAAAAACTCTTCCTTCTTTTCTTTCAGTGAAGTAATTTTATTATTATGATAGTCTTCATTTCTTTTTTCAGTAACTTTGACTACAATTCAACTCGTGACTGTAGGTAGGAAGTTCAAATTCATCGGTCAGTAATGAATTATAAACAATTTGTTGCACAATACTTAACACAGTTACTACAAATGAAAATAATATTTGGCCTGCGATTTGTCAGCGGAGACATGACCGCCGGTTGACGTTAAGCTAAGCCCAGGAGAAGGGATTACCTATTGAAGTTGAAGGTTTAGGTCGACTCAGATTAGTTGTGAGTAAGACTAGATACATTTACTTTGGCGATATATGAGATATAGACAGCAAACTATCGTCACGCAATAATGATTCGTATCTAGTTATATGGGAGCGGATCGTGACATTAAAATATTTTGAATACTATATGCAAAAAATAATGTTGCACATTTAAGAGATTTGTTAATGATGCACCACATAGATTTAGTTCTACTTATTTGATGTTGAAGTATTGTATTAAATTTAGAGATGCTATTACACACCATAGTAAAGTTAGTCCAAGTTTTGATTTCCAAATAACTTAGAATGATTGGGTAGTTGCTGCTTCAATTTATGTATTTTTAGAATTATTTTACAATGCTACATATATTTTATCCATAGTTTATTATCCAACTTTTACTTTAGTTTTGACTGGAATTATTAACATTTTCATCTATTTTAAAAATATAGATATGCTCCTGGTTTTGATTATGTCGTTTTTAAAATAATTTTTTTAAAAAAGGGCGTAAAATACCTCTTTTATATTGTTTGATTTAGATTGTTGATCCAAAAATCAAATTAGATAATGCACTGAGTTTGTTAGATGATTTTTATGACAATATGTAAGTTGAGGTAAGTAGCTTAAAAATAGAAAGTAAAAAAAAAGTTTTAGATTGTTGTAAACTAGAGAGAGAGCAACAAGAGAAAATGGAGAAGAAAGTTGTGTATCTTTTCATTCATCCAGTATGGCCTTTATATAGGCTTACAATGGATTGCCAAAGGTCATGAGTTATGAAATCAAAGGGCATGAGTTGCATAAGTTATGGATGACTAAGAGTCATGGGACATCCATATTTACAATACTCTCCCTTGGATGTCCAATGTAATATGGGATATGTCTCGTTAAAACCTTGCCAAGAAAAATCCAATAGGATAAAAACTTGGACGAAGGAAAAAGAGTACATATTACACAAAATGTGTAAGCGTGATAAACTGCCTCGTTAAAACCTTGCCAAGAAAAACCCAATGGAATAAAAACTTGGTCAAAGGAAAAAGAGTACAGTTTGAGAATTAGTGATCACGCTCCCCCTGATGCTGGCAAGAGATCCTTTAGCTGACGCATCCCAATATTCTGAATCATCTTTCTGAATGTTGTGGTTGGTAATACTTTAGTGAATAAATCTGCAAAATTCTTGCTTGATTGTATCTGCCGAACGTCAATGTCACCACCATTCTTCTGTAGCTCGTGTGTGTAGAAAAATTTCAGTGATATATGCTTCGTTCTGTCGCCTTTGATGTAGCCATTTTTGATTTGTGCAATACAAGCAGCATTGTCTTCATATAATATTATCCCAGTATTCTTTGTTGAAGATAACCCACATGATTCTCGGATATGCTGAGTCATCGTTCTTAGCCATATGCACTCTCGACTTGCTTCATGCAAGGCCAAAATTTCTGAGTGATTAGAAGAAGCTGCTGCTAATGTTTGTTTCACTGAACGCCATGATATTGCAGCACCACCACAAGTAAACACATATACACTCTGAGATCTTCCTTTATGTGGGTCAGATAGATAACCAGCATCAGCATAACCCACAACTTGTGATTCTAAATTTTTTGAATAAAATAAGCCCATATCGATTGTTCCACGAAGATAACGTAATATATGTTTAACACTATTCCAATGTCCTTTTGTTGGTGCTGAGCTATATCTTTCCAGTAATTTACTGAGAATGTTATATCAGGTCTTGTACAATTTGCAAGATACATCAAAGCTCCAATAGCACCAAGATATGGTACTTCTGGACCTAATAATTCTTTATTATCCTCTCGAGGACGGAATGGATCTTTCTTTACATCTAAAGATCGAAAAACCATGGGGCTACTCAGTGGATGAGATTTATCCATATAAAATCTTTTTAAAAAAATTTTCTACATGGGTAGATTGATGGATAAAAATTCCATTTGAAAAATGCTCGATCTGCAGGCCGAGACAAAATTTTGTCTTTCCGAGATTTTTTATCTCAAATTCTTTCATAAGATAGTTAGCAGTTTCTGTGAGCTCTTCGGAAGTTCCGACAAGATTTAAGTCATCAACATAAACTGCAATAATTGAGAATCCATTTTTAGATCTCTTGATGAAGACACATAGGCAAATTGGATTGTTTATATATCCTTTTCTAACAAGGTACTCGCTAAGGCAATTATACCACATTCTTCCAGATTGTTTTAATCCGTATAGGGATCGTTGTAATTTGATTGAGTATAATCCATGAGATTTTGGTTATTTGCTTCAGGCAATTTGAATCCTTCTGGAATCTTCATATAAATGTCATTATCCAATGACCCATACAAATATGCGGTAACAACATCAATAAGCCGCATATCAAGTTTTTCTGTGACTGCTAAGTTGATCAAATATCGTAATGTGATTGTATCGATTACAGGAGAATATGTTTCATCATAATCGACTCCAGTTCTCTGTGAAAAACCTTGTGCAAGAAGTCGTGCCTTGTATCAAACAATTTCATTTTTCTCGTTTCGTTTTCTTACAAATACCCATTTGTATCCAATAGGTTTTATACCTTCAGGGGTTTGGACTACTGGTCCAAATACTTTACGATTTTCTAAGGATTTTAATTCAGCTTGTATCGCATCTTTCTATTTTGGCCAATCATTTCTATGTCGACATTGTTCAATAGATTTTGGTTCAAGATCCTCATTTACAATATCAAGTGCGATATTATAAGCAAAGATATTGTCAATAGTAATTTTCTTTCTATCCCAGCCTTCCCTTTTACTCATATAATTCAAAGAGATCTCTTCTGAAATATGTTCATTATCATGTGCCTCTTCAGGAGTTACTTTAGACTGATCAGTCAAATTTTCTATAGCGCTTTCATGTTTCGAAACTATTTTCTCTTCGGGAGTAATAACTTGTACCTTTTTCTTTACAAGGTTCTTATCTTTAGCGCCAACAGGGCGTCCACGTTTCATGCACGGTTTTAATATGCCATCATGTTGTTCTTCAGGGATATCAATCCGTGCGGGTACGTTTATAGCCGGTACATGAGATTTTGTTACTTTCTTAATATCAGTGAATGCATCTGGCAATTGATTTGCAATTTTTTTGCAAATATATAATCCTTTTCACTTCTTGCTCACATCTACTTGTGCGTGGATCAATAAAAGATGATACATTCCATGTAATTTCATGTCGTTCTACAGAAAGTGATGTTTTATCTCCCCCTAACAGCGGGAAAACTGACTCATCAAAATGGCAATCAGCAAACCTTGCCTTAAATAGATCGCCCGTTAGAGGCTCAATGTATTTTATTATTGATGGTAAGTCGAAACCAACGTAAATTCTAAGACGCCTTTGTGGGCCCATCTTTGTTCTTTTAGGTGAAAAATAGGGACATAAACTGCATAACCAAAAAAATTTAAGTGAGAGATATCAGGCTGCTGGCCAGAAACAATTTCCAATGGTGAATGATGATTAAATGAACTTGGTTGAATACGGACCAATGCAGCTGCATGTAGTATTGCATGTCCCCAAACAGAAGTGGGTAAACTTGACCTTAAAAGTAAAGGTCTAGCAATAGCAATCAATTGTAATCTTTTAATAAAAGACTCTGCAAGTCCATTTTGAGTATGGACATGTGCAACTGAATGTTCAACATTAATCCCAATTGACATGCAATAGTCATTAAATGCTTGAGATGTATATTCACCGGCATTATCAAGACGAATTGTCTTAATAGAATAATCAGGAAATTGAACTCTTAACTTTATAATCTAAGCAAGAAGTTTGGCAAAAGCAACCGTTCTTGTTGACAATAAACATACATGTTACCAACCAGATGATGCATCTATCAAGACCATCAAGTAACAAAATGGCCCACAAGGTGGGCCAATAGGTCCACAAATATCTCCTTGTATTCTTTGTAAGAATATATGTGACTCAAGATTAACTTTCATCGGAGATGGTCTTATAATTAACTTTCCTTGTGAGCATGCAGCACACACACAATCACGAGGTAAAAGAATCTTCTGGCTCTTTAAAGGATGTCCTCTTGAGTTTCTAACTATTCGATGCATCATACTAGATCCAGGGTGGCCAAGCCGATCATGCCAAAGCATAAAAAGTTTTGGATCATTGAACTTCTGGTTCATCGCAGTGTTAGATTCTATGGCACTTATTTTTGCATAATACAATCTTGATGAGAAAACTGGGAGTTTTTCTTTCACATGCTTCTGGCATGAATCATTGGATGTAATGCATAGATATTCCATATTCTCCTCATTCATAGTCTCGATATGGAAACCATTGAGACATATGTCGTTGAAACTTAGCAAATTTCTTTTTGACTTGCTTGAATACAAAGCATCTTTTACAAAAATATTTGTTCCACCCGGTAATATAATATTTGCTCTTCCAGAGCCCTCAATTAATTTTGTAGTACCAGAAATTGTACTAATATTTGCTTTTGCCAAATTTAAGTTCGAAAAGTATTTTCGATCTCGAAGAATAGTGTGCGTTGATCCACTGTCAACCAAACATATATCTCCACCGTTGGAGTCGTTCACAGCATCATTATTTTCCATATTTCTATAACACAAATAAATTAAGTAAGAAACATTTAATTTATTGATAAAAACCAAAGGTTAAAACAAGCATAACAACGGATACTTAGAAACATGATAAAACAAACATAAAACTAGAACTAAACTGGAAAAGTTCAAATAATCTCAAATTCAACTTAATCATTTTTGATATTTTCGTTGCCATTATTAGCATCATCACCCCAAAACTTAATTCCTCCACTTGGCTCGTTTAAGTAATCTTCAACATCCAAATGAGTGAATTCCATTGGATCATTTTCATCTTCAAGAATGTTGCTGAAATCTGCAAAGTTGATCTCTTTCTCTTTTCCTTTATCCTTGATAGATGTTTGGTAAAGTTCAATTAGATGCTTTGGTGTACGATAGGTACGAGACCAATGCCCTTTTGCTCCACATCTGTAGCAAGCTTCTTCATAATTCTTCAGAGAATCAACTTTTGCACCCTTTTCTTTATCTTGTTTTTCGCCATTTTTGTTCCACTTCAAGTGGTATGGCCCAACCTTCTTGTTGAAGGGTTGATGGTTAGGACCACCATGGTTTTGAATTTTACCATGACTATAACCGCGACCATGACCGCGACCACGACCGCGACCACGTCCTTGTCCATAGTTATTTGCATTCGGTTCAGGGAATGGCTGTGATCCAGTAGGGTGGGAGTTGTGGTTTCTCATTAGGAGCTCATCATTTTGTTCGGCAACAAGAAGACATGAGATCAATTGAGAATATTTTTTAAATCCCTTTTCACGATACTGCTGCTGCAGGAGCATGTTCGTGACATGGAAAGTAGTGAATGTCTTTTCTAACATGTCTTCTTCAGTAACATTATCTCTGCATAATCTCATTTTAGACACAATTTTGAACATTGCATAGTTATATTCGTTTACCGATTTGAAGTATTGCAACCTCAGGTGCATCCAATCATAGCGATCTTTTGGGAGTATCACACTCTTTTGGTGATCATAACGTTCCTTAAGTTTTTCCATAGAACGGCTGGGTCTTTCACTTCAAGGTATTCGGATTTCAGCCCTTCTTGGAGGTGATGTCGAATGAAAATCATTGCTTTTGCTTTGTCTTGTTCGCTTGCCTCATTTTTCTCTTTGATTGCATGTGCAAGGTTCTTTGCACTCAAATGAATTTTTGCTCAAGAACCCAAGTTAGATAATTTCTTCCAGAAATATCAAGAGCAGCGAACTCAAGCTTGGTGATGTTTGCCATTATCTGAAAAAATATATTTATTTAGAATATAATACACATGCTCAAATCTACAGGTTTGAGTTCTATCAATTAGGCTTCAAGCCTAACATATTATATTTTGGCTTCAGGCCTTATATTCAATTTAGGTTCATAATCGAACATTTTCTTTCAATTTTTTTTTTCATGAAACTTCAGGTTCATTTAAATACAAAGCTCTAAGATATTTGCCATATTTCTGAAAAATAAATAGTACTTTAGAATATATTACATATACTCAAATCTACAGGTTTGACTTTTATCAATTAGGCTTTAGGCCTAACATATTCTATATTTTGGCTCAAGCCTTATATTCAATTTAGATTTCTAGCGAAACATTTTGTTTCAAAATTATATATACAACAATATGAATTGGTACATTGTAGAATTCAGACAGAATAATGGAAACAGTAAAATTATGCAAACTAATTTAATCTAGTAATTCATAATAAGTGAGGGTTAATTAGTTGTACCCCCCTATGGTTTGTACATATTTTGGTAACTGTCCCTGTTGTTTTAAAAATAAAGAACACCCCCTTGATTTATAAAGTTAATTAGTTGTACCCCCCTGGTGCATAGAAGAAAATGAGTGAAAAATTATGCAGCCAGGGGGGTGTTCTTTATTTTTGAAACAACGGGGACAATTACCAAAATATGTACAAACCATAGGGGGGTACAACTAATTAACCCAATAAGTGAAGAAAGATATTCGTTCACTGCAGACAAGTGAAAACATATATTCCCATAGAGGTATGGGATATTGGGTTCTGACATTTTATTCGACATAACTTAAAGAGAATAAATAAACATAAGTAAAAAAAAACTTTGATGATTTAGTTGTACTTGGGCAAGAGTAGTACTGTTTGAAGAATCTAGACTATTGGAACGAATTATTTGTGTTCCTGTATTGGAATGACTATATGCACATATCAAGAATGTAATCATATCCTTGCCTCAGTTGAGGATCGGAGTCTTCTGTCTAAATAGACACGGACTATTACATGGAGGAACCTTTGGTTTTGAATAATATTATCAGGTGTACAATCACTTAAAATCTTTAGAATGCCTATACAATTAAGAAAAAAAAACATGATAATAAGCTTTTCTATTCAAGTGGTATTCATATTGACATTTTTGTTCTGTTGGAAACTCATCAAATTTTTCAATAAAATTATGGGTTAATTAGTTGTACCCCCTATGGTTTGTACATATTTTGGTAACTGTCTCCGTTGTTTCAAAAATAAAGAACACCCCCCTGGCTGCTTAATTTTTCACTCATTTTCTTCTAGGGTTAATTAGTTGTACCCCCCTATGGTTTGTACGTATTTTGGTAACTGTCCCTGTTATTTTAAAAATAAAGAACACCCCGCTGGTTTATAAAGTTAATTAGTTGTACCCCCCTGGTGCATAGAAGAAAATGAGTAAAAAATTAAGCAGCCAGGGAGGGTGTTCTTTATTTTTGAAACAACGGGGACAGTTACCAAAATATGTACAAACCATAGGGGGGTACAACTAATTAACCCTTTCTTCTATGCACCAGGGGGTACAACTAATTAACTTTATAAACCAGGGGGGTGTTCTTTATTTTTAAAACAACAGGGACAGTTACCAAAATACGTACAAACCATAGGGGGGTACAACTAATTATCAAAAGAAAGATAGAAATTAGACTTACAATTTTTTTGAACAAACTGGTGCTGATAACGTGTTGTAAACTAGAGAGAGCAACAAAAGAAAATGGAGAAGAAAGTTGTGTATCTTTTCATTCATCCAATATGGCCTTTATATAGGCTTACAATGGATTGCCAAAGGTCATGAGTTATGAAATCAAAGGGCATGAGTTACATAAGTTATGGATGACTAAGAGTCATGGGACATCCATATTTACAACATAGATACTTTAATTAGTTTGTATTAAAGAAAAAAGTTGTATCGAACCAACATGGTACAACCGCTCAATGTAGTAGCAGCTCTGGTTTAATGTCTAAGTTATCACATGCTAAGAATATACTACAAAGGAAGAAACAAAAATAATATTCTCTACCAACTAAAGAATTGTCGTTATATTTAAATTCTTATGATGATGATGTTGATTCCGGATCATATTTTTTTAATTTTGTAATGGTGGAAAAGATACGAAAAAAACTTATGATATACTTTCTTCTTTAGCACGCGATCTTCTAATGGCCCGGCGTCCACGGTAGCATAGTAATCTTGTTTTAGTGCATGTTCAAGAACGCTAAGCAAGAAGAGTAGCATGAGGTTGCCAGATATTTTAGAAGTCTGCGTTTGCGTTCAAAATTGGGTTCGTGCGAAAAAACGAACTTAACACTTAAGAGATGCCAACATTAGTGAACTGGACTTTTAATTTCTTACCATGGATAACCCTACCCGTCTTCTCTTCAAGTCCTATATCGGCCAGAACCAAGTCCGGTCTGGCCCGACCCACCTCCAATCCAGGTTCGAGTCTAGGCTAGGTTTGGTCTTTCAAGCCTTTGATAAGGCCCGACCCGTCTTCTCTTCAAGTTAAATCTAACTTGGCCCAGATTCAGTCAAGACCGATCAACTCTGAACCCGGACAGGCCCGGCCAGATTCGGTCTGATTAACACCTTGAGGATAGAGCAACAAAAAACATGTAACAAACAAGCGAAAATCGCATTATTCGAGTAATATTTGAATCAACAATCTCCACAACTATTTGTTATCGAAAAGTCAATATAAGTATGAAATAAGAAAGTAATACAAGAAGAAAAGTATCATTCTTTTTTCTAGGCTAGACTAAGAGCATCTCCAACCCTGTTGTCTTGTTTTGTGTTGTTAATCTTTTGTGGCATGAGACATAAGGCAATGTCTTTCCTACGTGGCAAGATGACATTCACACAAGGCAATGAGATAAAAATATGTTCTCCAATGCAAAAATTTGAGAAGACAATAAAATTACTTTTTTTTCAACTTCTAAGACAACTTTTTCACTTCTTCTTTTGTATATATATATTTTTATTCATAATTGATGATGTGGACATAAAGTCATTGTGAAGTGCATTGTCTAGATCTAGACAACCAACTTCACATTCTCCTTGCCATGTCATTGCCATGTCAACTTCACACTTTATTTCACATTTGCATTGGAGAAGTACTTTTGAAAAAACTGCTTGTCATTCCTATGTGGCAACCATTTTTTCCAAACTGACAATGGGGTTGGAGATGCTCTAAGATTCAAAAATTTGACATTTATGTTAGGGACACAACATTTTTGACATTTATGTGCATTCAAAATTGTCAAAATTTTGGTAGTTCTAATTTTTTTTAGGATCTGTCAAAATTTTGACAGTAATAAGCATATCAAAAACTGTAAAAATTTTGACAATCTTTCTCTGAATTAGGACTGTCAAAATTTTTGAGAACTCTTAACTTATTGTGTAGTGCTTTTAGTGCTGACATTTTTCCTAGGGAAGTTTAAATAGAAACTAATTTTCCAAATTGTTTATAATTTTAGTAAAATTTAATAATCAACATGTGGACGTGCTGGAGTGGTTATCGGGCATGACTAGAAATCATGTGGGCTTTGCCCGCGCAGGTTCGAATCCTGCCGTCCACACTTTTATTTCCTCTTCATTTTTTTCCTGCAAAGTAAATTTATTGTAATTATAGTCTTCATTTTTCTTTTCAGTAACTTTGATTATAGTTCAACTCTTGAGTGTAAGTTCAAAGTCCAAATTCATCAGTCACTGATAAAGTGTTTGTTGCACAGTTACTACAAAATATAGAACTCTTCATCGGTGGCTTTTTCTTGTTCATTTATTTCACAAGTTTTATTTATAATTCAACTCTTCATTACTTTTTTCAGTAACGCCGGTCGTTTTCGAGACCCAAATTCTGATATCCACTGTTATACAAGATCATGTTACTAAATAACCCTAATTCAAATCATGATCTTAAGCATAAAGTTCAATTAGAGTCGAACGCTGAATCGACGTCGAAAATAGTTTCTCCCTTGCCGAGTTCTTAGATCAATAACCAATCTCCTCGAATACCGGAAGTCTCACTACTACAATGTCTTCCACCATGAAATAACCAAGGTATTCCAAAATCCACCTTTGAGCCCGATCCCAAGTGCAAAGTAAGATATCATGAGTAATTATGTGTCCACTGACCATTTGTCAGAATCATATAAGTCATTTGTATGTCAATTATCCTCTTTATGTATTCATAATAGTAGGAAGCTTTAGCGGATCTTAAGTGTCAAGCAACTATGGATGAAGAGTTGAATTCATTAAAAAAGAATGTCACCTGAAAGATAATTGACATGCCAGCTGGCAAAAAGAGCATGTAGGATGTAGATGGATCTTTATGTGAAATACCGAGCAGATGGATTTGAATGATCGATATAAGGTGAGACCGGCGGCGAAGCAATACTCACAAAAATATGGAATTGATTATATGGAAACACTTGTATCGTGTGCAAAAATTAATATTGTTCGTATTTTACTCTTAGTCTGCAAACTTTGATTGACCTCTGCACCAGTTCTATGTGAAGAATGTATTCCTGCATGGAGAGTTGATAGAGGAAGTCTATATGGATTTTTGCCTAGATATAATCTATAATATAAAGCACAGTGGGTTTTCGGTCCGACCCATGTGCTTTGGTTCAACGATGATGAAAGGACTAAATTGTCCCTCTCTATAAGAGAGGAGGAGGTCACAAGTTGGGTGCGGAGCAACCGGTTGTTCCAACGGCACCTCCGCCTCCAGCTCCTCTTGCACCGCCCCTCCCTCCGCCGCCTCCGCTCCATCCTCGCCCACGCCGTCGTCGTCGGTCTCTTCCGCAACCCCTTCGTCGCAAGCAGCCTCCTCCACCGCGCCGCCGACGCTGACCCTTCCTTCGTCGTCTCCCTCTTCTCCGCCATGACCAACCCCACCCCTTCTCCTTCAACACCGTCATCGCCATCTCCGCCGACCCACTCTCTATCTACTCCCAAATGCTCCGCCGTCGCGTCCCTTCCGACTGCCACACCTTCTCTTCCTTGCTCAACACCACCACCGCCGCCGTCACCACCAGGTCGCTCCACGCACACGCCCTCCTCCTCGGATTCCGACCCGACCCCTTCGTGCAGACCGTCCTGCTCACCGCCTACTCCCGACGCGGCTCCGCCGACCATGTCCTGCGGGTGTTCGACGGAATGCCGCACAGGGACGTCGTCTCCTGGACCGCCGCCGTCTCGGGCCTCGCCGCCCTCGGATGCCCTGCGACGGCCCTGCGCGTCTTCCCCTCCATGAGGTCCCACGCCGTTCCAAACGTCGCCACCGTGGTCTTTGCCGTGTCCGCCTCCGCCGGGCTCGGGTCCCTGGCGCTGGCCCGGTGCCTGCACGCCTACGTCGAGAAGGCCGGGTTCGGAGGCCGCGTCTCCGTCTGAAACTCCCTGGCGCTGTCCTGGTGCCTACACGCCTATGTCGAGTAGGCAGGGTTCATGTCCGTGCCATTATGGCACGGGTTATCCACTAGTATTATAGAATCTGGTGGCAAAAAGATTTGCAGGTTACAAAAGTCTTTGTATGACCTCAAGCAGTCACCTAGAGTATGGTTTGGAAGATTCATACAGGCAATGAGACGATTTTGTTATAAGCATAATAACTCAGATCATACATTGTTTATAAAGTGAAAAGAGGAGAAAATTTCGTTAATAAGCATAATAATCTTTTTGGTTATAGAATCTGGTGACGAGTCTTGTAGCCGCAAGGCTGGCTTCGGTCAAACAGCAGACATTCTAATCTTTTTGTAGCCGCAAGGCTTGCTAATCGTACGCAGAAGGAACATGAAGTAATCGCCTCTATTGCTCGATCCACTGATCTTCTGCCATCCAACCAAAATTTTATCTCTCCTCGGTAACCACGAGAACCACTCGAGTTAGGTACAAAATTCAAATTCATTGGTCACTGATAAACTGTTTGTCGCACAATACTCGGCACAGTTACTACAAAATATACAAAACCCAAAACAATCTGTTTGTTCCATTTCATAACAATCAAAATTTCTTAATCTCTACATTCTTAAGTTTCGAGAGCGCAAGTTCCTCGCCTTTCTGGAGACCACACTATAGTTGATGTACCGAGGATTCAAATGGCGGAGAGGTTTGCTGGATCCATCAAACTGCACCACAACCAACCGGTCGTCCACTGCTTCCATCGACCTGGAGAGAGCAGCACCAAACTGCTCAAGAGACCAACGCCGCACCTCCCTCGCATTCCAAAAGTTCGCAAGTAATTCTTCGGGTAGGCCGACAAGAACGCCGTCGGCCTCTTCCAGCAACTCCCTAGCCTTCGGAAAGTGTCGGGGTGAGTTCAGGCAGACGAGGCCGATCAGGACAAGAACCCGCATCAGCAACGAACGAAAGAATCGAACCACCTCTCCTATTTCCCCCCTGGTAGCCCTTCCTATATGTGACAAGAACAGCAGCTCTCGCGCAGTTGCAAGTAAGAAGTCGTAGACCGGAGAACAGCTCGGAAAATGCTTCAAGCACTCGATGCCAGATACCGCAAGTGCTTCAGAATACGACACGGACTCTTTGGAGGACAAGAACGTCGACAGGCTTGATCTCGACGTGACAAACCAGCCTCTACCCGCTCCGCAGAGCGATGCTGAGAAGAGAACGTGCTCGAGGAGCAGCAACTGGCTCTGAAGATCCACATTTGCCAAGGCAAGGAAGTTCTCTACCAGTGGAGTTGTTGCATTCCTAGAGACACCCGGCCTGAACTTCATCGCTTCATCAAATAACCCCTGCCATGACCCGTCCCTTCCGAGAAGCTCCCGAGCCTTCTCGTACACTCTGCCTGCTGGCTTTCGAGTCAGCAGGAACACCAGCACTCTCGCAAACTTCGTCGGCTCAAACCGACCACACACCGAGCCCAAGTTCTTACCAAGGACAACATCGACCGGCGAAGGCGACAGCTGCTCGAGCGACGCTCCCATGCAACAATCCAACGGGAAGAATGTCGTGAACAAGAATGATTGGAACCGAGCTACGTGTTTGAGAAAGTCCAGTACTACTTCATAGAAGCGATGTGCAGTTAACCCCCTCTGGATGACACAACATCTGCGTGAAGAAAGAAACAAGTCGAGCTCTTCCAACTTCTTCACTACCAGTTCTCCTACAGATATGATCTCTGATGACCAATGCTTCTTAGCAAGGGAACTGAACAATGTGTCGTTGATGTACGCAAAACTTTCAACTGCACGAAGACCCTGCTCGAGCTCGTGCTCGTGCTCGTGCTCCCATCTTCGTATCCATGACGCTCTACTGTTGGCACAGACATAAACCCCCTTAAGTTCCAACTTCCGGACACCGAAGTATCTCATGCACAGCTCTCCATATTTAGTGTATTTGACATCTTGAGTTCCGAAGGATTGTATGTATGAAAGAATGCATTGAACTGTCTTCTCCCACAGATTCCAAGCAAACTGCAGTATTTGAACAGACACACTCCCCGCAGACAGCATAGCTAGCACATTTCGACTCATGTACTGATCAAGGGTGATATCGGCATCTTGGTAGAAATCGAAGACCTCTGTCCGTAGGCAAATGTCAAGAACACATCGAGCAGCCAGGAAATTTTCCCACAGATTTTGCGTACTCCTCCCATTTTTCATGTGCATGCTTAGTACGTCATGAGCGGTGTGGTTTATCAAGAGATCTGCTTCAGAACAAACGGTTGTAGAAGCTAACGATGCTATCGATTTGGCTTCTGCGACGATGTCCCTTGCTTGAACAGAGAGCTTCAGAGGCCAACCATTGTTTCCATCCTCCCAGAGCATCTTTTCCACAGCACAGAAAATCATCACACGCGATGATTCTTCGTAACGTCTACTTTTCTGCAGAATGTCTGCTTCAAGCAGAACCTCTCCTCTCAATCTTGCAGAGGCCAAGGCTCCGTCGTAGTCCTCGGAGGCCAATAGCGAATCAACGGCGTCGTCTGGGAAGGCCTTGACGAATTTCCACAGAGCATCGATGCCATCAAGCTTGCAGTAGGCTCTAACAGTGCTCTTGATATAATCAACCCGGTCGCTAGAGGATACGGGTTGAGGCCATTGCTCAAGGAAACTAAACCCCGCGACAAAATGCAAACCTTTTATGCAGGCTGACAGGCATTTCGAGAGACAGATGCCTTGAACATACAGTTTGGCAGCTTCGGACCAGCATTGTGCCAAACAGAAACAATCACCAGCATCCTCAAATCTTGGTTGGTGAAAGTTGTCTAAATAAATCATTCCTGTTAAATAAAATGAGTTTTAGTATGAATAAAATGAGTTTGTATGTAAAGTACTTTCATTTAGTTAGCAATTGTATGAAAGAGTGCAAGAGAGCTATTCAAAATTTAACTAGAAATTTCATTTCACATTCCTACCTAAGAGAGCTATTCAGAATCTCCTAGGAGACCAACGAATCTCAGTATGAACCTCGATTCGACGGTTCTTACTTAGGAGCTCGTTTCCCATGCGATGGGAGCGCGTTTCTCATGTGACGGGAGCGCTTGCCATAACATTGACCAAAATATTAAAAGAGTACATAATATTTGGGAAGGAAGTTGAATTTTTTTTTTTAATACACGTTCATCAAAGTAATAAGAAACTAAGGATAACTTACCTTGACATCATAAAATTTACCATACAAATGATCTCTCTATAACTTTGAACCGAACTTTATAAATTCTAATAAATATTGAGAATCTGAGATATCTATAAATTTTGAAAACAATAATTAATACACAAAAAATATTAGCTCACGCTTCCAACTTTATACTTCTCAAATTAGTAGTCGTGCTCCCCCTCTCCCGCTCCCGCCTCCGCTCCTGGCTTCTAAGCTTCAAGCTAATGGATGGATACTCCTAAGCAATGGATACCAACTATTATGTCATGGACAAATCCTCTATATCTATGCTTAAAATGGAGCATAGATATAGAGGATTTGTCCATGACATAATAGTTGGTCTCCATTTTAAGCAAGAGAATTGAACTCTTATCTAACTTGAAGCTAGGTGCTCAATCATCCGCAAGATTACGACCCAACTAAAGCTTCTGCCTTAGCTCCACTTAGGTTGGGTGACTTGGGTCTGGTACAGATTATTTGGGCTGCTTCTGCTTATTTCTATGGAAAGCAGCATTGAAGGATGTTTGGTAAGACTAGTTTCTGCTTTTTGAAAAGCAGCAGCAGTACCAAACCTTAGCATGATGGTATTATGGTATCCCAAATCTACGGATATGGACCAAAGAACCTTATTCCAATTGATATGAATGTTAGCATCAAAATTCTGTCGTGTGCAGACACGTAATACAAAATAAGGACTTTGGTCAAGGAGAGAAATTCTCCAATAAAATTTCTCTATTCTTTTCCCCAACCAGGAAAAAAACTACGAAGGATTACAACTTTTTCATGAGATTGCAATTAAGATAACCACCATTCGGTAGCACTATGGTACACAAAATTAAAAAGAATTTCACTCCTAATTTCTTGCAAAAATATTCATCAGGAAGAAGTATGACTTTCTGAATACAGAAATCTCCCGCTTGAAGTGCAGATCTCACAGGGTTTTAGTTACTTATAGGTTTCTTGGATCCTCTTTTTTTAAGACAAGTCATTAATGACCGTCCTTGTCAAGGTTGTGAAAAGCGCTAGGCGCTAGTCGGACGGACACCTTCCGCCTAGCGCCTAGCCCACCTAGGCGGGTGCCTAGGCGGACGCCTAGATCTAGGCGGTTCATAAAAATAAAAAGAATCCAAAAAAATCTACTAAAAATTGCAGAAAAAAATCCATAAAACCCCAAAACATGCATAGTTGGATGTCATGGGGATTAGGCGGGCGCCTAAGCGGACATCGGGCGGGCACCCAGCGCCTAGCGCCTAGGCGCCGCCTAGGCGGTCTAGGCGGACGCCTTTTAGAACAGAGGTCCTTGTTCTGGAATACTAGCACCAAGACACCCCTCCTGAGGTATGTATGATCTATGCACATAACATTGTAAATCCGTCCATGCTTTCCAATCATCACCGGAGGTTAGAAGCACTTTAGGTCTTTAAAAAGAATGAAATGGTGGCCTTCGAAAGGTAACTCATGAGACATCTCAGAGAAGGTGATCATGTAAGAAACTATAGGTTATTTATGTCTAAGAAATATTTCTCCATGCACGTTAAGATGAACAACAAATGTAATAGCAATCAAACTAGAAGGAAGTGTTAATGTATTTCTAAGTCATTCAGAAGCAATCTAGAACTTTGTTTTGTTCTTTTAACTATACTTCTTCAACAGAGAAATTAGTGTGCTAAAGTTCATATCACAATTGGTACATAAAAGCAACCACTAGCACATTGATTCTGCACCATTTGGGAAAAAAGCTATGATATCAGAAACCAGCTGGCATTTAAATTTAAGTATCTAACTTGAGGATTACAATTTATAGGAATAACACAGACACAAGTGTAAGAGCAAAAGAAAAAAATAAATCTAATATCAATGAGAAAAGAAATTGACCTGCTTTTCTATACTCTTTTGCTTTCATAAAGCATGATGCAGCTAATTCCATTTCTCCAATGTTCTCATAAATGTCTGCAGCGTTCAATAGAGAACACTTTGCCCTCTTAAAATCAATTAGGAGCTTCCGAGAACCCTCAGCTTGAAGTAATGCTGCGTGCGCACAGTTCTCCATGTGCACATCACCGCTTCTTTTGAAGCACAATATGGCCATCTCATAGTTGCCCCCATTTAAGAACTGAGTAAGGAGGAAAAAAATTATATTACAAACTTATTGATAATTCAAGAACCAACAATACGACAATGTACGATATGGAAGCAAAGTACCCAGAGCTACTTAATACTAACCTTCTTACCACGGGTATTCCAGTCTTCTGGCTTACACCTAACTAGAATTTTCTCAACAACAGAAGAATCTGATTTTGTCACTCCGACAACACCCAATGCCTTCCAATAGTCAAAAATTGGCCTCGCAAAATCCTCATTACTCTCAGCAATCCACAATCTGTTCTTTGTACGTGTGATGGCAACATACAGCTGTTTAAGTTCAGAACAAAAGATATTGTGCTTATCAATGTCAAAGTGCGGATAGGACAAGCATGAGCTAGAGGTTGCTTTTTTCTGATGGTCCATGAATTCGTAAAGTATCCTCCATTGGTTTCTCGATGGAGATCCTTCAAAAAAGTTGTATAACAGAACATCCTGTCAAATAAAAGGCAATGCATGAGATAAACAACACAGTTGCCAACATAATAAGTAGAAAAGTACTGATGTATACCTCAAATTCGAGCCCTTTACATTCCTTTACGGTCAAAACAAGAGATCTGTGCCCTAACTGATGTAGAACTTTTTCTCTATTATGGACATCACGTACTAAAATTACTTGTTCAGATCCAAACTCAATGGTATTGAAGATAGAATCAAGAAGATCCCCAGATTGTAAGATAACTGGCATGTCGCCAAGTAACTCGGTTTTTTCTGAATCCAGTTTATCAACAGAGTCAGGAAAGAAATGGTACAACACATCAAGTACGCTTTCTGCCAAGTCAATGATTCCAGAATGGCTTCGGAAATTAGTGGTCAACTGAAAAGAATTGACATTTCCTGACCTCGACTGGCACTCATTGTAAAACCAACATTTAATATCCTCAAACCTAAAATCATTACAAAGAGTCTGTGCCGTATCACCAGCAAATAAGAATCCACTTTGGAAATTGGCACATAAATATTTGAAGAGACCAATCTGCTTCATTGTAAAATCTTGGACTTCATCGATGTACATGAAATCTATATTGTGACCGTCATATCCGTAACGGGAGAACTGTTCCAAGAGATGATTCACCAAATCGGAGATGTCATATTGCCCATTAATGTTCTTTTTTTCCTCATAATTACGATAAATCTTGTAGATCATCTCTCGCTTCACTTTGGTTACCAAAGAGCCCCGTTTGTTAGATAATTCCAAATAGTAGTCCTTCCTCATAACTCTATGGCTTGCTTTTTCATCATTTGAGAACTGACCTTTTATACAGTAAATAATTTGGCTGAACACCAAGGATGGATCCAGATTTCGAGTTAATTCCACATTAAAATGTGGCCAGTAGGAGGAAAGAAAACAATCATAGGTAACCTCTTTACTTGCTATCAGCTGTTCTAAAACATGAGACCGTGCTATTCTCCTTTTCCCACCAGTAATATCTTTTATATCAGAAAATGTATCAAAGAATGAATCCTTTGTTGTGCCATCAAGCATCATAAGGAATTTATTCAATGAAACCACAAGTGGGAAATGGCTATGTGAGATATTAGTGAAGCTATTGGGAATTTCTGAGAATAAAGTAAAACTTTCAACAGCACTGCTCACATAGGAGACATTCCACTTTTCTGGGCCTGTTTCTCCAGAGGCATACCTAAAATAAACGTAATAAGAATAACATATTCACATTCAATATGTGAAAAATAAAACAATAAGAGTACAAGGAAAATAGGGAAAGTGTGGTCAAAGGAACTGATTAATGCATATGAAAGAGAAATAATGCATCTTCTTATGAAAGTATAAGATAAATGCAGGTAGACTGTGCAAAAGTAAAACTTTAGAGATAGAAAACAATTAACACATAATTACAAACACATGACATAATGTAGTAGCAGGCAATCTCAAGGTATCTAGGAAAACAAGGTACCATGAGGTTCATGTTAATGCAGTGCCTGGGGAGGGTCATGTTGAATCCAACATTTCAAACATTTTATGGAGAGGTTGTTTATGTGACCTAAACCGACACCTACAGGACTGAAGTTCCGAGCTTTAGCGTCAATCAATCAAGCAATGTCTTAAACTTTTAACTAGCAGCATACACAGACAAGATAACAAGAAAAATTGAAAACATGAATAATTGTGAACTAGGGGATAATCTGAAGTAACAGATTCCCAACAAGTTCTATTAGAATTTTCTCTAATTTACAATTAAATACCTTCAACTTGAACCTATTATCACTTCCTTACCACAAACTTTTTTTGTTCACTTACTACCATGGTTTTTTTTTATCACTTTACCTCCTAATGGTGTTAATAGAATTTATGAAAAAAATGTTTCTTTCATACTAAATGGTGGGAATAAAATTCTGCCTGTGTTACATTATTGATTAATTAAAGGAACAAATATCCAAGTACGAGTTCCCCAAAAATAAAAAGGAAAAAAAAAACAAGATACAATCTCAAATCATAGCTAAAACAAAACAATCTGTCGGCTTGTCACAAGTACGTCACAAGTAGAATCTCAAATCAAATGCCTACATCTTTAATTTCCGCTTGTCTATGCAACCCCTCCAACTTTAAGGGCCCATTGATTATCACACATTCCCTAAAGCATTTATAGCCCTAGAATATTCACTACACCTATTTATCATACCCATAGTTTTGTTTAGGCACCTTACCAAACAACACTCTATATCTTTCCCACGAAGTGTCTAGGCCCCTCGTCACCCTGACATAATCTACCACACTTTAATTGCCCTTCTTATCATTTCATGACATGTGAGATCACATAACTATTGAATTATAATCTCTTCCAAATGCTCATCAATATCACGTGACACAAGACCCATAAGGTCACGTAAGAATCAAATTGCAGTTTTCTTCAAATACTCGTCTATATTGGGTGAGACGTGTGATTTCAATATAGAAAAACCATCTAGATTTGTGTCTCACTCTTTCCTTATGTTGACTTGATCAACTCACTCTTGAAGGTTTCACTTCATCCCTTGCCTAGAGCTCATACACGAGTTTTCCCTTAAACTGTATATTGTTTTTCATGTTTCTTCTTTGTTATACCCCTGGCTTTTTTCTCCTTATGCAGCACCCATGCCTCCATTATCACACTCGTGAATGGGCTACGTCTCACCACAGTGGAACATAATTCACTAGGTAGCTCAGAAATCATTTGTCATGTCCCGACACATGGACCTGCAAGAAGACCGTGACCTGTGCATGGGACATATTTGCATATTACATGGTAAAACTTGTAAAAATGGTTAACCCGATGTACGCATAAGACCCTAAGCACACATATATAAACTAATCAAGCTCCTAACGGATATCCAATGTAGGAATAGTATTAATATCAGATCTTCACCAACTTTCCTATTCAAAGACGGAAAGTCCTCGTCGTAGCCTCTGAGAATGGTCAAGGGCCTGTCTGGAGATGCCATGTGCATGGGCCACATGTGCATATTACTTAGCCTAAGTTGCTAAAATAGTTAACCTGGATGTACACGTAAGACTTAAACATTCCAATATAGTTAACCTGGATATTAAACTCGCATTCCATATATGATGTGGTGTGGGACTAAATATTCAGGTATCACATCCTCGTCTCTCATTCTCAATGTCTAACCCCAACACCTCATCCGAGGTTAGGGTGTGGATCGACGTATGGGTGTTGGATTTGCAATGGAGATGGAAAAGTGAGGGTAGGATGGTGCATGTGATACGAAAGAAAAATTGAGAGAAAACTAGTTTTGAAGGTGATGGAGGATGAGGTAGATGGAGGTCTACATGGAGGATAAGGTGGAGATAACCGAGAAAATAGGTTTTAGATGTGGTTAGGGGTGGCGATTTTGTCCTCATACCCTCTACCCGAGTCGGGTACCCTGTACCCTCAGGTGCCCACGGGTACCCTCTACCCTTCGAGGGCATGCCCTACCCTTACCCTCTTGGAATTAGGGTAGGGTAAGGGTTTTATTCTGTTACCCTAGTGCAATTATCCGGGTACCCGTCCTACCCGCCCTACCCTCTGCCCTGTAACCCTACCCTGAACCCTATCCTACCCTGAATCACTACCCTATCCACTACCCGTTAACCCTAACCCTTTAAAACCCTCGACCCTACCCTTCTCCTAATCCGCTTTGTAATTTTGTATAGTCCCACTGCCATAGTATTACTACTACTTGTAGTTTTTTGTAATTAGTACTTAGGATTAGGAGAACTACATGGTGCTTGATCCTAAGGAGTCAGGTCTAGCCTCCTCCTTGGGTATGTAGGCAGCCCAGGTTCTACTATATAACTGGGTTCAGCGCCTTTAGTAAAAAAAAAAATATTCTCCCAGTTATTGTCACGCCCCGATCCCGGAGGATCGAAAACAAGCCACTGGGCGTGATGCCGTACAAGTCTAGATTGCACTTGTACAAGGCAAAACCATTACAGTTCCTGGTAATTCTCAGAAAGCATCGATAAGGCAGCGGAACCAAGCAGATAAATTGAAGTCACACAATTTATGAAGAAATGTATCCCTTTATTGATAATCAAAATGGATTACAAGACTTGCAGCAGGATACAGAGTTTACAATTGATTACAAGACTCTTGATTAGCCAACTGAATGTATACACTTGCCCTTTAGGCTACAAATGAATATAACGACTTCTTTACAATGACTTGCCAATTTGGCTACAATCTCACTGGTACATCTGAGTTCCAATGTTCCATACATTATGTCCCGTATAGCAGAAGACATCGTCTTGAAAGAAGAGCTTCTGCACACCCATCCGATTCATCGATGCCAAGCACTGATTCACAGGATTTCCCCCAAGCAAACACCTGTAATATTGCCCACAACGTGGGTCAGTACATCATCAATGTACTGGCGAGCGGTGCTGGCCCAACTCACCTAAGAAGACAACACTAAGTAATCATGTTATAGCACATTATTAACAGTGGTCTTTCTCGTTGCCTTAGGGTAAATTTCATGTTATAGCCGACAAGAAGTAAAGCATGCAAATCTCATAGCCAACATAATTAAAAGCATACTGTTATCACCCTTTGGTGATTCTTACCCACGGTCGTGTAGCCATCCCTGTACATTTATAATACTTACTCTGCCTGCACAAGACATTGTTAGAAACAATATCATGATTCAATATAAATATCACCGTTCAGGTGATTCTTACCAACAGCCGACATCCTTTCCTGTATTTGAGTAATAACTTACTCTGCCTGCATAAGACATCATTAGCACTAGACCTATCTATATGAAGGTCACTGGCGACACGCCATCTTGGATCATCTTCTGGTGAACGGCTAACTCCAAATGGGGTGCGAATCCATAGGAGGTTTCCGAAACACCGTGCTACTACTTCAGCACCATGGGATTTCAGCGTCCTTTCAGTGGGCGGTAGCAAGCCCCCACTGCAAGTCCTGCAATCCCGATGTCAGTACATCGACACCATCCTTGTTCCCCCTAGGACGAACCGGGTTCCATGGCCCAGGAATACCGTTCGAGGAACGAAACCTTGTCGACAAGTTGTCCATGACCATGCAACTATATGCAACTTATCTAAGAAGAAAACATATAATGCATGATAAGGAAAAACTAAGCAAAACCATCATTCTCATCCATCTTGCCATCTAGCCATCTTACCTTGAACCAATGCTCAAGTTATCATCTGCCCATCCAGGGTCTTAGTGAAACCAACATTCTACATCGGCACAGGATAATAGAATGTTGTTTTCCAATCTCTTTGCCACATCTTTGATATCATACCTCTTTCCAACCAACTCAATGTACTTACCGCCCAGTTCCTGGGACTTAGCATATGTTTAGCATTCATTCATTTGAATGCAATTCAAGCATACTCACTGCCCAGTTCTTGGGTCTTAACATCTGTTTTGCCATCTATTGAGCCAAAGCTCGATATACTCACTGCCCAAGTATTTGGGACTTTGCCTTCACCTGTCATGTATTTCATCGCAACAGCGTACAAGCATACAACTCACTTAGCCACAACAGTTTACGTTAATGTGATTATTATCTTTCATTATCTTTCCAAATTCCATGCAAGGCGTTATTGAACAAACTCAACTAGAAACATAGCATACTCATCCTTATTTTAAGCGTGAAGCTAAAGGATCTTTGAAGGGTTCAACACTACTCACATTCATAGGACGATTCCCGCCACGATCGCATAGTCTTCCAAGCGATCCTTCGCATAATCCCAAGTCCAACAAGGCTTCATCGAACCAACCATCCATCATAAGGCATCTTGCGGGTCGGGACACTACAATATATACCACCCAGAAAAAGTTTCGTCCTCGAAACTTAAAACAAAACTCATCCCCAAAACTTCAACCAACTTTTCATGAAACTTCTCAATGATCAACTTGCACCATCAAATATTTCTCCGCAATCTCTCGAATGATTTTCAAGTAATGTACCATCTCGATACAGCATCCCAAATTTGATTCAACATAGTTTACTATCTTTGATCTTTCCTCCGACACTCGTGCAAATCCTTAGCACATGATAATCCTTCCCGTGGCTTCGTTTGAATTCAGCATACCACTTAGTCGGAATCATGCATATATTTTAGGCGTCCCCGAAATACATGCACTTCAGCCAAGTTCAGTGATAGAGAAAACGAACGAGCTACGGTGTACCTTCCTTTTCGAACATCAGTAATTCTTTTTAAGCATCTCGTATAATCCCACTTTGTTTATTCAATATTCCAACCAATTACTAAGACGATAGATGTCGCCAATTCCAATTCGATAAGTTTTCCTCAACCGATCCAACATTTCAAAATATTCAAACTTAGATGTATCAAGTATTCCTTTCAAGTTCATTGTCATCCATGCCACCAAAGTTGATAAATCCTATAGCAACATTTTATTTCGATACCCCGATTCTCATCGGTCAAATCTTGTACTCATCATCGATCGCATCCATACACATTGTTTGCAACTCATAAATTCTCTCGATCCTGATTCATCCATCAAATTGTACCATCATCCCACTCTAGTAATATTTCTTGCTGTCCTCCAACATTTTCTCGTAATGATCAACCAACATATTTATCCTCTCGTATAGGCAACTATCATATTCCAGCAACATTAGTTCTGAGGGTCATTCATATTCACATTCGCCGATCTCGGCTACATGCACTATCCAATTCCGTCATTACACTTATCCTCAATCTTGATCCGGTCAATAAAATTATTCCAACTATCTCAAAGCATTACCAACAATTTTATGCAGCTCAATATCAATCAACCAATCCAACCAGTTCTAACAATTCCCAACATTTCAACCAAGGCAACTCAATTTCCGAAATCAACATGATCCGTCATCCCATCCAACATTATAACATCAAAATTTCCCAAATATCTATTCCATTCCAAAGCCTACCTTCCAACACATCTTACTCATTCCGACTAAACTCACGCAACATCAATAGGGGCATCCTACGGTTTTCCAATAGTCAACTTAGCATACAATCAAGTCTCTACGGTCAGCTAATCTAAGCTAAACCAAACATTCAGCTAACCCATATGAGATGAGTAGCTATCAGGGACATATTTATCTCTTATCTTAGAGGCAACCAATTCTCAACATAGGGGCAACTCTATGGTCCGACCAACTTAGGGACATGGGACGCCACTCCAATCTTATGAACTTATACCCAACACGGACAACTGAAGAACATAGCCAACCAATCTGAGACATAAGCAAGCAACCAACAATCTAGGCAACAAACCGACACTCTAGGCAACTAGCCAACAATCTAGGCAACCAACCGACAATCTAGGCAACTAGCCAACAATCTAGGGTCAAGTCTTTCTACCCGTACTCATACTTGAGTCATACCCAACGAAGTCTCATTCTAGACTTACCCGCAACCGACAAAATCTATCCGACAATTCTATCCAATAATTCTATCCCACAACTCTATGGGTCAATCTCGAAGCTATCATATAAAACTCCTCAATAGAATATTGAACTTTCAATTTCCATTTGCATAGACATAGCATCTGTTCGATCCAACTTGTATCCTCATATCGTACTCAAATTGTCTTATTAAATCGGGTCAACTATTTTGAGTCATCATCCGACATTGCCATCTCAATAGTTTATCACTTATGATCTCTTCCTACGGTCTCTTCGCAACATAATCGTTTCCCACATTCTTAGATCATCGATACGGTCCGTACTCTTTTAACCAACAAAAAATCAGGCAACTATAATCATATTTCTTCCGAGGCATCATTATAAATTTTCTAACACCAACACGGTCATCTCTTAGCAATTCACGTTAACCATCAATATTCGTTTTACATCATCACCTTATGATTCCATAAGAAGATTTACTATTTATGCACCAATCCAATCTCTATAGCACCAATCATCTCGCATCATATATCGGTCATCTTAGTGGACATGACATAACTCATCGGCTAAGTCATAATCCAACAATTCTATATTCCACCAAACTTGTTATTCAAGCGACAACATCATCTACCGACATGGTCTATTACATATCGCTGCACCTCGATACTTATTTGTGTTCCAGCCATTCGACTCTCGTAAGGGACATCTATTCTTTCATGCATCAAGGGACAAGTACTCATTTTCTGTGTCTCAAAATATTCAAGGGTCATAACTTGTAAATTCGGGACATCAATTTCTCTCAAGCCCAACTGCACATCGTGCTAAGATCATCTATTCCTCAAGCCCACTTTCTACTTTTCGGTTGTTGATGCAACTCTCTCTGCATCTTCTAAATCATTCGCAACATCCCGTTAAGCGTCTAACATTACCATCAGTTCTATCGATATCCAACATGCAATTTCTTTAACTCAATTCCAACATCGTTCAATATTTCGGTCCATAGTTGTTCTCGCAAAATCTTTCAATAGCAACACCACACTACCATTACCAAGCCTACAATCCTTCTACCCAACTGATTCAAGTACTCGCCTGAATCTGAAATTCTTTTCTTTCCCAACCAAGGCATCATTTCATATTCTCAATCCTCTTATTACCCAACTTAATGCTAACCGACAAGGTCTAGCGATGGTTCATCTGAACACATCAAAATCTCACAACGGTCCTCCAACTTAACAATCAAGGAACACGCCTAGCCAACATGTATCAATCGTAAGCTCAGCTACGATTCGATACCACCCACTACCTTATAGGTAAAGCAATCACAAAATCATAGACACATCAAGGGTCAAGGGACATCTTATCACGATAAGGGTATATGTAATATACCACCCAGAGCTCAAGCCATTCCAAACACAATATTCCTTCGTATCAAACCGACATCCAACATGGACTATCCATCCTGCAGTGGTTATGCTGACCACAAATACCGACTCAAAATTCGGTCGATTCCCATTCACTGAAATTCATGCACATTCTGTTCCAACATACCATGCCATCACCCACTATCGATTGCTGCATAACAATCGATTCAAAGAATCCCACACATAAGACATCCAGCATACATCACAAACTTACGTATCGCATCATTGTTATTCTTTTTGGTATCTTTTAGAAATTCAACAAAGCACACATATCACAGCCCACATATTTAGACTTATTGTATGGAACACCCAGTGAGAGGTTAGAACGATCAACGGACTTTCAGTCAAGGGAACAACTTAGAATAGTTTGGAAGCAACACAGAACAATCGCAGAAGCACTATGAATCATCATAGAGGCAACTTTGATTTCATCGCAAAAGCAACTTTGAGTATTCGCGGAAGCAACTTTGATTCACCGCGGAAGCAACTTTGAATAATCGCGAAAGCAATCTTTGAATCATCGCGGAAGCAGCTTAGAATCATCTTAGTAGCAACATTGATTCGAAACAAATCGAATAGGAATCCAAGGACGTAAAGCCGTGCTCTGATACCATTATGTCACGCCCCGATCCCGGAGGATCGAAAACAAGCCACTGGGCGTGATGCCGTACAAGTCTAGATTGCACTTGTACAAGGCAAAACCATTACAGTTCCTGGTAATTCTCAGAAAGCATCGATAAGGCAGCGGAACCAAGCAGATAAATTGAAGTCACACAATTTATGAAGAAATGTATCCCTTTATTGATAATCAAAATGGATTACAAGACTTGCAGCAGGATACAGAGTTTACAATTGATTACAAGACTCTTGATTAGCCAACTGAATGTATACACTTGCCCTTTAGGCTACAAATGAATATAACGACTTCTTTACAATGACTTGCCAATTTGGCTACAATCTCACTGGTACATCTGAGTTCCACTGTTCCATACATTATGTCCCGTATAGCAGAAGACATCGTCTTGAAAGAAGAGCTTCTGCACACCCATCCGATTCATCGATGCCAAGCACTGATTCACAGGATTTCCCCCAAGCAAACACCTGTAATATTGCCCACAACGTGGGTCAGTACATCATCAATGTACTGGCGAGTGGTGCTGGCCCAACTCACCTAAGAAGACAACACTAAGTAATCATGTTATAGCACATTATTAACAGTGGTCTTTCTCGTTGCCTTAGGGTAAATTTCATGTTATAGCCGACAAGAAGTAAAGCATGCAAATCTCATAGCCAACATAATTAAAAGCATACTGTTATCACCCTTTGGTGATTCTTACCCACGGTCGTGTAGCCATCCCTGTACATTTATAATACTTACTCTGCCTGCACAAGACATTGTTAGAAACAATATCATGATTCAATATAAATATCACCGTTCAGGTGATTCTTACCAACAGCCGACATCCTTCCCTGTATTTGAGTAATAACTTACTCTGCCTGCATAAGACATCATTAGCACTAGACCTATCTATATGAAGGTCACTGGCGACACGCCATCTTGGATCATCTTCTGGTGAACGGCTAACTCCAAATGGGGTGCGAATCCATAGGAGGTTTCCGAAACACCGTGCTACTACTTCAGCACCATGGGATTTCAGCATCCTTTCAGTGGGCGGTAGCAAGCCCCCACTGCAAGTCCTGCAATCCCGATGTCAGTACATCGACACCATCCTTGTTCCCCCTAGGACGAACCGGGTTCCATGGCCCAGGAATACCGTTCGAGGAACGAAACCTTGTCGACAAGTTGTCCATGACCATGCAACTATATGCAACTTATCTAAGAAGAAAACATATAATGCATGATAAGGAAAAACTAAGCAAAACCATCATTCTCATCCATCTTGCCATCTAGCCATCTTGCCTTGAACCAATGCTCAAGTTATCATCTGCCCATCCAGGGTCTTAGTGAAACCAACATTCTACATCGGCACAGGATAATAGAATGTTGTTTTCCAATCTCTTTGCCACATCTTTGATATCATACCTCTTTCCAACCAACTCAATGTACTTACCGCCCAGTTCCTGGGACTTAGCATATGTTTAGCATTCATTCATTTGAATGCAATTCAAGCATACTCACTGCCCAGTTCTTGGGTCTTAACATCTGTTTTGCCATCTATTGAGCCAAAGCTCGATATACTCACTGCCCAAGTATTTGGGACTTTGCCTTCACCTGTCATGTATTTCATCGCAACAGCGTACAAGCATACAACTCACTTAGCCACAACAGTTTACGTTAATGTGATTATTATCTTTCATTATCTTTCCAAATTCCATGCAAGGCGTTATTGAACAAACTCAACTAGAAACATAGCATACTCATCCTTATTTTAAGCGTGAAGCTAAAGGATCTTTGAAGGGTTCAACACTACTCACATTCATAGGACGATTCCCGCCACGATCGCATAGTCTTCCAAGCGATCCTTCGCATAATCCCAAGTCCAACAAGGCTTCATCGAACCAACCATCCATCATAAGGCATCTTGCGGGTCGGGGCACTACAGTTATTTCTTGTTAAGTTGTTATAATTTTTGAATGCTGTCAAAATCTGAAAAAAATGAAATGGAAAGAAAAAATATTCCCCCCCCTGTTTACTAGCAAAAAATTTGATTTTCAAAGTTAAAAAAAATGAAATGGCAAGGGTAATACCCTTACCCTCCCTACCCTGACCCTCAGCTACCCTGTGAGGGTAAAGGGCAAGGACGGGTAATGGGTATTGATTTTTTGGAAGAGGGCTACCCTACCCTACCCTCATGACTCCCCTAGGGTATCAAAAAAAGGTCAATACCCTACCCTACCCTGCCCTCTTCCTGTCCTTACCCTACCCTACCCTACCCATCGCCAGCCCTAGATGTGGTAGATAAAACGAGTCTTACATATAGTTGTGGAGGTATTGTAAGGAGGTTGAGGTGGAGATGGTGGAGGAAGAGTTTAGAGGCGTGGAGAATATTGTAAAACAAGTGAGGGAGGGGGAGAAGGATGAGGATGTGGGAATGGAGGTAGGGACATAAGAAGGTTGTAAGAATGTGGAGCAAGGAATTATTTTATCAGTGTGCTTTGCACGTAACTGTTTTGTATGATTGTTGACTAACGGAAGGTAGCAAAGTGCAATAACTTGGAAAGTTTAGCCTATCAAAGTGAATGTTAAAAAGTTGAAGGTATTAATTGCAAACTAGCCTAAAATTTATAAGATGTTAATATCCTTCTTGTGGAAGGTATGAACAATCAGGAGCTTCTCACGTCTATCCCTTCATTAGCCTAATTGTTGTGGGGTTACATATTGCAGGACCTTTCTTAGATAATAGGAGTTTCCAGCGAGTACATTAAAAATGCTATTCATTTTTAATGGGTTTACCTTCCATGTCCTGGACGCCTATGCCCGCAAGAGGATGCCTAGAAAACTGAAGGATACAGCTTTCTAAGTAAAGAGCAAGAATAAGTTAATAAAAATCTCACAAAGCATGAAAGAAAGCTACACCCATGTACATATCACACTCGGTTGCTGCTAGTTTCAAGGATGTTATTTTTAATGCATATTCATGCTTAGGGTGTTCCAATACTATATAACTGCTCTATCTGAATTTGAGATATCGATTTAAGAGACTATCTCTTTATGGGCTTCACAGTTCATGTCTTCATAATTTCGTATGATTTGCAGAAGCATTTTTTTCTGTCAAAGTTCTGAATTATTAAACAAATCAGGATGTCACAAACATACCTCCAACAACTTCAAGTTCTTTTTCTCTAACTTTGTGGTTTTCCCATATTGCATCATATTGTATTTTGTCCATATAGCCATCCGTATAAATGCCCAAATGCCTATAACTACACGAATTCACTTGGTATTTTAACTATGCAAAATACAGGTTGGTAACTTTTACATGGATTTGGGTATAACAAACAAAATCATTGCAAAATGGAAGCTCAATTCAAACGTCCCATAACTCCTGTAGGAAGTAGGTACTTCATGACTGTAGCTAGATGGATTTCACACTTCTAGACATGCCTTACTAGAATATGCCCAATAAAATAACAAGGGAGAGTTACATTAACTATGAAACAGGAAACTGGGTTTGAAATAATACTACTTGGTTAGCAAACCAGCTAAGCTGAACTTGTTGGAATGCCTCGACTCCTTAAAAGATTGTTGCGGGGGAGCGAGTCAAAATAGAAAAAGTCACATTAGGTTCAGGAATAATCAGGCTCAAACTGATAAGTTGCACCACGGTAAGGTGACACTCTACCGTTGAGTTATATTCCGGGTTCCATCAAGAAATAGAACTAATCATAAGGCAAAGGGTCGAGAAACTCAATGACATTTTTCCTGAATAGCTTGGGAGTCATGCCTTTTGCACTATTACTGATAGTGCAATAATGAAAAAAAAGGGGATTCCATGGTCAACTACTCCCATCGGAAATAGGATTGACCACGAATTTGAGCCATAACACATGGTTTCATAAAATCCGTACAATTGACCCGATCTAAATCGAGCCCCAAGTTGGCTTACTTAAACCAAATTGTCAGGACCCTTCCGAGACAAAGCAAGTCCAACAAGTGTTATTAACCCTAAGCGTCATTTAGGGTTTATAGGAGATTACATCTGGCATATTGAATCATATGAAACTGGTGGAAGAAGAAAAACAATATGTTGTCCATGGTTTTTCCTGATTTGGGTTCCAACACAAAATTTGTCTCCTATTTTTTTCTTTTTTTGTGTTTTCTACTTTTATCTTGGTTATCTATAACAACATCCAAGACAGATGCTCAAGCGGTCCGGGTAACGGGCCATGCTAGAATGAGTCATGCTGGAATGACAAACTGACGACTTATTTGACTAAGCAAACTCAGCCAATTTGCACGCAGAAATTCAGGTAGGTTGGGATTCCTTTTTGGAATTGATTTGGTGTGATATTGGATGACTAAAATAAATTTCTAGATGCTTAGGAAAAGAGTCGAGGGTCAGAATTAATTTTCCGTTGCTTATGAAACAGTGGATGGTTTTGATTTTTTTTTACTGTTTGGCTTTAGCCTTTTAGGCTATATATACAAGTGTGATAAGGGTAATGAGAAAAAGAGAGGAGATTCTAGATGTATAGTTCAGGTTTTAAGTATTTTCCATGAGTATGAGTGATTATAATTCTGCTTGTGACTATTTAGTGCACTTTCTTGGTTAGTCTAACATCTCCACCTTGACCTGTGATTTTAACGCTTCGATGCTCATGCCTTGCAACAACAGAGAGCTTGAAATGTTAAAGAATCTTTATGATGCATGATATGCAGTGATGTGAACAAAAAAACTCAAACTGTATTTGACAATTATGGTCTTATAAAACAGTCACTACAAGGCATGTGTAAAAAAAATTATATTGAAAAGTAGCAGTCTATAATATTGAATCTTATGTTATGATCATTGTATATACATTTTCTCTAGTTCTTATAGATTATAAGAAATATATAACAAAAAGTTTTTTTTCATGAAACAAAAAAAAAGTACAAAATGTGGACCAACAAGAAAGTGTAGCATTATTTAGCCCTCACAACAACACTGGAATTTTAGTGCAATGACAGAGACTTGAACATGGTAGGATAGCAACCACTCGTTCGACATATTTATTAAATGGAATTAAAAAAAAACTGTAACGTCCCAAAAAAATGGTGGACATTCGACCTGCTCAGAGCATGTTGGTAGAAAATAAATATGTCCTTTAACACTCACCAAAACTCTGGCGTTTTGGAGTAGTGGCAGGGACTTTGAAATGAATGTAGTCAAGATCTGCTAATAGCAACATCCAATAAGATGTAGTGAACTGATATAGAAAATTGAACATCTCATAACCATTTAGGATAAAAGTTACCAATTGGAATTAATTGGCATTAAGGCAAAAATGTTTGAATAAAACACTGCAAGAAACTAGTAATTCTCCTAGTCGTGCAATGGAAGAAAATGAAGAAATGATTAGTTCTGATTGAAGAAAAAGAAACACAAACCTTCTTAGTTGCGCAATGGAATCCTCCACTGCAGAACATAGATTAGGATTCACTGTTAAGAAAATCTGGTGTATTGCATTATTACTTTGAGATTCCGTTTTATCAAATTCTGGAAAATAATGTGATTTGATTGGAAACTGCAAACCGGACTCAGAATATTCTTGTGTAGCGAGAACATAATGCTGCTCCCTCTGAACCAATTTTGTTAATAAAACGTATGTTTTGCCAGTACCAGATCTTCCAAGTATAAAGGCGCTCTCAGGAAAAGTTATAATCTTTGATTCACAATCACTAACTTCAAAAGGAAGATCAATTTCTTCCCCATTAGAAGCAGTTAGCAAGTGCTTGACATATCCAGAAGACAGAGAATAGAATCTCGGCATTATAAGCCCTTTGATGCTTTCAGCACCGACAATGACATCCTCGAAAGAATTTATGTTGTTCCCAATTTCAGAATTATGCAGTAACAAATCTTTGTCAGGGAAAGATTCAGGACAGTTCTTCCAACTCATAGGCACTAGAAGGGTCCTGGAAGAGGTAAATGATGTCAATTTACAATGAGGTAGATGTAGCAGAAACAGCTCAAAGAGGTAACTAAAATCACTATCCACAATGATTATAATAGAATCTAGTAAAAGACTACAAATTCTAATTGCAACCTATTTCGTTATTTGTCTTGAATGAAGCGTGGAGCAGTTTATCACCACCACAAACTCACCACAACTCCAGAGTTTTGGTGCAGTTGCATAAGCAAACTAAAAAAATTAAACAGCTGTGTGAAACCAGATCAGCCCAAAATGGGTATTCGTCATGCATATTTGAATAATATAAATATTTGACCCTCAACTTCAAAAAACTTGAGTAATGGTGCAATGAAAGGAATTTTCACAACAGCATTTCATCTTAAAACTACAGCATATTTATGCCTCCTATATGTTGCTTGTGCAGTTACAAATACTGATTGTTGTTGTTTGTATAAGTTTCAAGAAAATGGCGATAAAGATAAAACACTTTCGGATTTTTAAGAAATGCGTACCCTTCAAACTTGTCAAACATACAATAGTTGACATATAGGATCAAACAGAGACATCATGTGCTCGAGTCGTTGTAGAAGTTTTGGGACATCCATTAAATTTAAGACATCCCAGACCTTCATCACTTGGATATAGTTATTCTCTTTGACAATGTCGGTGGTACAAACAACTGTCAGGCCTTGCACCCTGAATTGCTTTACATACATAGACAGATAAAGCCTTCTACGTTTTGGACGCCAACCACAAGAAAGCTTCCACAGAAGGCCAAGTATGATCTTTTTCGTGAGGTTACTCTTTATTTCAACAAAAGACCTTCTGAAATCATTGCTAATCAGAACCTGCATATACAATTGCCGGGAAGTGCTGTTAATCTGAACAAATCAGCAAAAGCAAAGAGGCATAAATGACATAATTAGGTATAAAAGGTAAAATTGAGCAGTCAATATAGTAATTACACACTAATGGAACAAAAATTGCATAAAACTTCAATTTCACGATAATTAAAAGGAAGTTGTAGGAGTTAAGAGATCCCAAGACTTAATAAAGATTTCTACAATTGCCACTACCACATTGTAAATTTTCTATATTCATCAAATTCCTTTACGAACATTAATTAGTTAGGGGTTGATTAAATTAAAAGTAAGGAAGTATAATTGTGGAAAATGAATTTTAGGACAACTTTAACAGAGGAAATTTCAGATAAACAAAAATGATTAAGGTTGATTAAATTAATAAAGTAAAACAATAATATCTAAGTAATCCATATATGACTAATGACTAAAGAATGACTAAAAACAATAAAAGAGGATAAAAGTACGGGTTGTTTTGTATCATCAATTATGATAACTTAGTAATGTCAATTTTTTTAATAATTATGGTTGAGGATATTCCAAACAATAAAGAACATTCATCGTGTTATCAAAAAATAATAAATGCCAATCAGTTAATAATTAGCCATTGGTGCTCAGACATGAATAAATTATCTATTGGGCAGAGTGTGCTTGATGCTATACACTGTAGAGAGAGTTCGCAATTTAGTATAGATGAATTAATTACTGTTAATTTGTAAGACCATGAATGTGCATGAAAAGGTGATTGTTGATCACAATGTTAATTGTTTAAACAAGGTAAAAGGGAGAAGATTTATATTGCAGCCACCACCAGAGACAGACTAAAGCTAGGGTTATCAATCCTGAGTTGGTGGTGCCATAGGGAGGCCATGAACCTCTACAGCAAGGATTCATGATCGCTTCAATTAGGGGCTATGACATATACGACATTGTCAAACTTGGATGAATTAAAAAAAATGAGAAATTTATTGTTAAGAATTTTTCAAACTACGATTGTCAAATACAAACAGTGCATAATGTTGTAGGTTACTAAGGACCATATTGGCCTAAGGACCATTTTGGATTGCAGTTACGTTTCATCCGGAACTCTCTTTTGTGCCAAACACAAGGGATGAACCAAATGGTTTCCATTTAGGATGGGCATTTTTGCAAACATGCCAATCATTTCGGGGCTCAAAAGGGCGTTCCCCAAACGCTTGACGGCGAGCGTTCAGGAAATGGGCTTTTGATCAAACGGGATTAAACATAATTGCAATCCAAACTAGCGATAAATCTCAAAAGTATACTACCTTTTCATGAAGTAAAAAATAGAAACATGTAGAATTAAGAATGTGTGATAGAATTAAGAAAATCCTTAATAGACATCTGATTGTTGACAATTCATCTGACAACTAGTTATAAAAACAATACATAGTAGGTTGTAGAAACATGTAGAGGAAAGTTTCTAGACAATAATTTGTACACAACCAATATAATATAAAATTTTCAGCAATGCCAACTAAATGCAAATGAAAACGTCAAAACATTTATTTGAAGGGCCTACTATGAGCCAACTAATAATCAGCAGACTCACAGGAGGATAAAAAATATATTAAAACAGACCTTCCACTTTGTTCCAGTGAAATGGTTAGTTCCAGGATTAAGCAACTCATCTAGCTCCCGCAGTTCACTTTTAATCTTCAATATAGTATTTGCGAGAAATTGATCCTCGGTTGCTACACATAAACAACCACGTTGCTCAGCATCAAGCACAAGTTCTTGCCACACAGAACAACTTCTCTTTAACATTTCACTGTTTCCTACAATCCATAGGAATCTTCTGCTTGAAACAAAAACAAGCATAAATTATTAAAAATCTTCTAAATAAGTTTGTGGCTGGGACCATTGTCAATACAACAAACATATTCTTCATTTGATGACACACAAAAAGGTGGGAAAGTACCTTGCTCTTGTCAGACAAAAACCAGAAATTTGAGAAAGCCCGGAAGGAGCCATTCTTGTAATTCCTGTAGTTGATATGATTATAATATCTACTTCACGACACTCTATATCGTCAAAGGACTTCATCCACAACTGGGATCCACCCTCATGATCAGTTCTGTCTGCAAGCATTGCCCGAATAACACAAATTTGAGCAGCACTCGGAGAAATGACTCCAACAGTTAGCTTCTCTCTTAAATTACCCGAATCTGTTGAATGGACATAATAATTCATGTCACCTTCTATCACAAGAAGTAAACCTTATATATAGATTTGGCTGTAACTAGTACAGTACTGATAACAAGTAAAGACACAATATACATGTTAATGGCTATGTGCAACTTCACTAATATTTGCAACTTGTTCAAGATATATCCCTGGATTGTGATATAATCTTACACATGAAGTTCCCACTCCCCTGATAGGAGTAAAGTTGGCCTTGATATGATGATACTGCTGATCTAATTACTATTGATTTACCAGGACTCAAGTAAAGTTTAGATGGCATCCCTCCCCCCCCCCCCCCCCCAAAAAAAAAAAAAATCTCCTTTCCCTTTTTATCATCACATACAAGGGCGGAACCAACTTATGGGCTGTGGTGGGCTTAGATGCCCCCCCCCCCCCACACACACAATCTCCTTTTGCTTTTTATCTTTGACGGCTAAAAAAATATTAGGGGGTTTTGAACCATAATTTGGTTGCCAAGACTTTTGAAGCATAAGAAAAACCAAGGAAATGGTGAGAAGAAGAAGGCAGTGACCTCGTTGGATATCTCGTAAGGAAGAAATTGTGTGATATGGTATTTCTTGTACAAGTTCTTGTAAGGTTCTCAATAAAGATATTCTCTTCTTGCCCCCGTAGACGTGGGTCAATCTTTCTCTGAACCACGTTTGATCTTGTGTTCATGTGTTGTTATTGTGTTTGGTTATTTATCTTTGTTTATTCCTCGCTAAGAGAACTCGATTTCTCCATGTTCGTTACGACCTTACTAGTGTTACCAAGGGAATTCAATGTTGATAAGTCCGGTTCTTGTCACAAGCAGCCTTTAGCTAGTGTAACCAAGGGAACTCGATTTCTCCATGTTCGTTACGACCTTACTAGTGTTACCAAGGGAATTCAATGTTGATAAGTCCGGTTCTTGTCACAAGCAGCCTTTAGCTAGTGTAACATTGTTGGAGGAAACCAAGGAACTGGGAAAGTAAGAAACAGCCTACTATTGTAAAGGGAATAGGTTGATGGAAATTGGCCTTCAGAAGATTCATGTCTATGAACCATCCGTAGAGGATTTTGGATTCCTATAAAGATGCTACTGGGATTAACTTGAACAAATAGGCAACAATTTCACTTATGACGCACCACATTAGAAGTGTTAATAATAATATAGATATATAACCCTCAACCTAGCTACAACCCTAGTAACTAGCACGAAAGAAACAAAGGTGAAAATCACGTCTAGCACACATTTTGAGAGGATTTTATGAAAAAATATATCGCTGTGTGGATCAAGCTGTCGGGCCAAATGGACCACGACATGCAAGGGAGTGTCAGAATGAGATGAGCATATAACCCTCAACCCTTAAACAGAAGCAGCAGAGTTTTGGTGTGGTAGCAGGGATTCCATCAATAAATGACAAGCTATATTAGTCTGTTTGGGCTAGGCCGCTAGTGTCAGGCTGGCCGACAGGCCAAGGCGAGGTTGATACTAGGCTAAATCTAACTTCAACCTCAAATAACTGACCTGAAGCCCATCTCAGGTCCCATGGAAGCTTATGGAAAAACAATGTTTTGAAGACGACTAGAAGAGTACTCGAAGAAGTATAGACAAAACCATCAACTTGTAGCCTACAACATTTCAATTCAAGTCAATTTACCTTTGAAAAGACTTGAAATAATCTTGAAGATGACTGCTGCCTCCAACAGATTCTTCGAGCCATGATTTTCTTCATCATCGACTTCTCTTCCATCCAAAACATCTATAAATCTGTAAGTACCAGATATGCAGTCTGGGAGAAATCTTCCTCGGATAGTTCTATCCAAAATCGTCGGACTATCTAAAAGTTTCTTCTTGAAAAACTTTCTACTGGGGAAGTTACTAATCTCCGGGTGCATCCGGTACTGTATCTCTAATGTACATTCAGGATCACTAGAGAGGCATAACCTTTCAAAAAGACTCCGTCCATAGCCGGTATTTCGTAGATTCTGAAAAAGAAGATATTAGAAGAAGAAAATATAAATGGTACAAATTAATGTGAAGAGGCAGAAGAAGTATAACCTTGCTGAAGACATATGGAGGCTTGTAACAACTCCCACCAAAGAGTATGACATGCCTCAATCCCTTAAGTTGTAATACAACATGCGAGTCACTCTCACTTAACTCGCAAGCCCTGTCAACAATGACAGTAGCCGCGGAACTGATACCACCCAGAGATGGTAATTTTGATATATCAGACACTGTGCAGAATATCAGAGAAGCATGCTGCAGACAAAGACGCTCTATTAACTGTCTATCCGCTATCACCGGAATTCTTAGAGTGTTCAAAAGTGCATTCAGTATATCAAGGCATGTTCTTCTTGAAATGAGAAACTTCTCTACAGCCACATTTGTGCAATTATTCGACAGATCGCTCCACATAGACTGTATCGATCTGACAAGAGAAGCTAGATCATGAACTTCTGCCTCCGAAAATAGACTACTGGGAAGATAATTCAGTATCAAAGAGATGCATTCCTTGAGCGAGAAAGCAACAGAAGAAAATTTCTCTTTTAAATTCGAAATATCGGGCATCTTAAGGTAGTCGTCGCAATTGGAAGAAATGTTGTACTTCTGCATTGCACCGTCCAGAAAATCCACCATCTGATCAATATGCTTCTTCCATCCAGAAGCAGATGAAAAGCATGGCTTTAGCATGCGTACACGATCCTCAAAGGACACGATAATAGAGTCTTGAGATCCTAATACTACAATATCGGACTGAGGCCCCGTAAAACCATGATTATAAGTACCGAAATCGGACTGATCAAGAAGCCTCAGAACACGTCTAACAATGTCAGAAACAGAGTATGCTGTTGGAGCACATATAACAGCTTTGCTCTTCATCTGCAATACTATGCAAGAAACTACAGCTATGATTTCAGTCTTGCCTGTTCCTGGATATCCATAGATTCTCCCAATAGATAGTAAGTGGGAGCATCTCAGAGAACAAAGTACATGGATTATGGCTTTCATCTGGAACTCATTTAGACGAGTGTTAAAACTGCGTCGCAAAGTTCCATTCAGAAGGATTTCACTTTCGGTGAAACAAGAGCAATCCTTCACAGAAACCTGTCATGGTTCAAAGAACATCAAGATTCGTCAGCCACAGCTAAGAGAAAAGTTTAATGGATATAGAAACTATGAACAACGAAGCATCACATTAGCATTTAGTTAGAGTATGTTACAGTTTTTCACTGGAAACAAAAACCTTAGGTAAAAAAAATTAGAATGAATATCCGCTCGACTGATTTAACAAATCAATAAAAAAAAGTATGACATAAGGATGAACTTGTTAAATCTTTGTGATTCCTTAACATTTTTAATCATTATTCTGTGTTATATATAGTTGTGCAAAAATTTGTCAAGATCATATTTGATTTGATTTAGTTAGATTTGTTATTGAGTGATTTAGGAATCCTTGTTTTCTTTTATATTCCTTGTAGTCCCTATATATCAAGGCCTCAAGTTGAAGAAGAATACACAGAAATTTATCAACTTACAAAACTAAGTTGGAACGACTAATATCAGAAAGGTTATCACATTTAGTGTTATAGAGGTGAGTTCTGATAGATAGGGATCAGATCCATCTTCAGGCCCTTGTATGGATTGTCATTTTATTCGGGATAAGGACAAACTATTTTATCTTCATCATGTTCCTAATTCTACTTCTTAGTTGGCCGACATCCTTGCCAAGACCTTACCTCGACCACTCTTCCTTTACTTTCTATCTAAGCAAAACTTGCTTGACATCTATGTTCCACCTTGCGGAGATAGCTCTCTTTATCATTCGTAGTTTAAGTCCCACATTTGGAAACTTCTAGAAGGGATGCATAGACACTCATATATAGTGTACTCATTTTTCTTTAAATGGAAGTCTATTATGCTTAGCCTATTTTTCAACATACACAAGCAATTAAAAAACTTGCGGATAATGCAAAATCATCTAGTAGCTAGACACTATAATTAGGAAATATAGATGCATTCAGTATCTATGTTGCACAATACGAATACGATGTCAGTATATTTTTAGAGTGTTTCTCGCGTTCGATACGTGTTTGAACGAAACAACACGATGTGGCATGGAGACAATAATACTGATTTCCGGAGTACATGTGCTTCCTAGGTTTCCTAAGATCCGCTCGCAGGCCCAAGCACAAAAATTAGCACTAAACGAGCATACATACATGGGTACCCTAAGCAAGGGCGGAACCAGGAATTCAAGTAGCCCTGGGCTGAACTAAAAATATTTTATACTTAGTAAAAAAAAATTGATAATTCTCCTCCACTTTTCGATTTGAAGTACGAAAAAATATCTTTCCCTTACTTTTTCTTCAGATTTTTCATTACAAACTACATCAAAATAATAATTTAAATTAGCTTATATGTAGGTAAATTTATTATAGAATAGATAAAATAAGTATCAGAAAGAGATATACATTTTGTATACTTGAGATGACTTGGAAAACTTGTAACTATACAATAACGAGACATAAGTATCAAACAGAGACATAAGTATCAAATGTTGACTTTATTAAGAAACATGTGTGCCGTGTGTGTGCGTTTGTTCCCACGGGCGTGACTTTATTAAGAAATTTGTGCCTACAGAGACATTGCTCCCCACAACAAACATGTCAACATTTAAAAACTTGGAAAAAGCCATGTACAGACCCATCGATGCTTGTCAGCGCTTGCTCCGCTCCCCACAACAAGCATGCAAATTCCTCACAGTTATGTCCCGACAACATTTTGTAAATCATAAACATTTTGTAAAAACTTTGTGCGTTTGTGACATTACAACAAACGGTTGGCGTGCAGAGTATAAAATACCTTATATATGCGCGTTTCCTCCAGATCAAGAGCAGCCCGGCGGCGATCCAGTGCCCTTGCTTGCGGCGTGCAAAGGGATTGAAACCAAATGTGAAGGTGAAGAAGTTATAGAGATGGGTCGAGCGAGAGAGAAGTTTCCGTGTGACGGATGGGATTGGGGCCATAAGGGGAGTTGGGGGAGAGAGGGCTCGAGGCGGGAGAAGGGGGAAGAAGGAACGTTTGCACTTCGCAGTGAAGGAAGAGAGAGAGAGAGAGAGAGAGGGAGAGGGAGAGGGGTTGGTTGTTGCAGTAGTTTAAAAAAGAGAGAGGCTAAATAACATTCTGATACCCTGAATTATTCGAAATTTTCCAAATTTAGAGCAATGCCTATTTTACCTTCTTCAAATTCTACTAATTCACCTGGCATTACTTAATGATACCTCCAACTTTAATAGACATCAATTTAATATTCAAAAAATAAAGACCAAATTATTCTTGTCGTTCTCATCCCACCCTTCGATGCTGCCCTCCTTCCCCTTCCGGCCGATCCCCCGGCTGCACCCCCTCTTTTCTCTCTTCGTGTGCTAGCGCTGACGCCGCCGTCGCTGCTCCATGTGAAGGGGGGGGGGGGGGGGGGGGGGGGGGGGGGGGGGTAACCGGGGTGGGGAGGTGGTGGGGGCAGCCACAGGGTTAGGGGGAGGGGTGGGGTAGGGTGGGGGTTGGAGGGGGAAGATGGTGCAATTTTTGTCTTTATTTTTTATTTTTAGGTATCAAGTTAAAAATAGGCAAAAAAATATTAGTTGAAGAAAGGTATTAAGTTAGCATATATAAAAGTTGAGAATGTCAAGTTGAAAAACTCGAATAGTTGAGAATATCAAGTTATAATTTCGCCAAAAATTTATATTGTCATTGAAAAAATTTTGATTTATTCAAAAAATTTATAATATCAAGGTATTAAGTTAGCAAATTTTGATTTATTTACAAATTTGCCATTGAAAAAATTACTCAGAGCTAGCCAACATGTGAGTATATAAGTCAACTTTTTATTTTTTTTGCTCTCCTCTCTTTCCTCACAAGAACAACAAGAACAAGAACAAGAAGAAGAAAAAGAAAAGAACAAGAACAAGAACATGCAAATTCCTCACAGTCATGTCCCGACAACATTTTGTAAATCATAAACATTTTGTAAAAACTTTGTGCGTTTGTGACATTACAACAAACGGTTGGCGTGCAGAGATTAAAATACCTTATATATGTGCGTTTCCTCCCGATCCGGAGCCCTTGCTTGCGGCGTGCAAAGGGATTGAAACCAAATGTGAAGGCGAAGGAGTTATAGAGATGGGTCGAGCGAGAGAGAAGTTTCCGTGTGACGGATAGGATTGGGGCCATAAGAGGAGTTGGGGGAGAGAGGGCTCGAGGAGGGAGAAGGGGGAAGGAACGTTTGCACTTCGCAGTGAAGGAAGAGAGAGAGGGAGATGGGTTGGATGTTGCAGTAGTTCTTTAAAAAAAAAGGCTAAATAACATTCTGATACCTTAATTATTCGAAATTTTTAACTTCACATTCCCAACTTTAATCCCCATCAATTTAATATTCAAAAAAATAAAGACCAAATTATTCTTGTCGCACTCACCTCCCTCCCCCGTTGCTACCCTCCTTTTCCCTTCCGGCTGAATTTGGTTTAAAAGTCGCTATTTAAAAATTATTCAAAATCGGACCCCTCATAAGTCATAACCGTTCATAACCGGTACTCTAAAAACATCTCGTAACCGCTATCCCTATAATTGCCAAACAGACCCTTAGGGTCTGGTCGACAATTATGAGGGTAGCGGTTATGAGGTGTTTTTAGAATAGCGGAAATGAACGGCCACGAGAGGTCCGATTTTTTGTTGTTTTAAGTAGCGAGTTTCAAACCAGTCCAATCCATACTTGGTAATTCATTAACCAGCAGTTCTGAAAGTTTTCTATAATAATAAAATTATATTTATGTCCATATATAAATAAAAATTATTTTTGATAAAATATGGGTTTATGAACGTGAATGAAGCCCCAAGGACGAGTACAAGACAAGTTCCGGAATTTTTCTTTCAATCGGGAAGAAAAGAGCAGCCACAGGAAGAAAAGAAAGAGAAACACAGAAAAAAATATGATTTTTTTTGTTGCAAGTTATTAGTAGTTATATTTATATATATATATTTGGCGAGTATATAAATGGAATAAAATAATAAAGTCACCTAAAATCCACTAATTTGGAATATTTATAAAGCCACTCAAAAATATATTACAGCGACTTTGGGTGGCTTTTGAGTCGACCAAATCCAGTAGCTCAAAAAAAATAACAATCATGAATTTTCATAAACGATCGGTTTAAAAATATCCCAAAGTCGATGAAAACACCATTACCATCACACCCTTACTTAAAACATGCATTTATGAATGTAAGGTGTACATTTATCAATGTAAAACGTACATTTATCAATGTCCGCCGGAGGACCCATATGTATAATGTATATTTATCCATGTGTTATCATATCAATATGTATAATGTTCAGAAACTTACCAAACGTACATTTATCAATGTGCGGAGTACTCATGTATAATGTATATTTATCGATGTGGCGTATAATAATGTTTCAGAAGCTTACCAAGCTATGAGGATGGAGAGTCTGCCTGACCAAGTCCAGGTCCGAACCCCCGGCGTCGCCGCCATCCACCGCGTTCAGACACCTCCAGACCTCGCTCCGGAAGCCGACGTTGCCGAGGAACACCGCGACGTACGAGACGTCCTCGGCGATCCCGCTCTTGATCCCCGACAGGTCTCCCAACTTCATCCTGAAGCAGCCTCCGCCGCCGACCTCGGTGACGAAGCCCAGCTCGCCCGGACCGTCCGGCTCTCCGGCGGCGGACAGCAGGACCACGTCGGCTACTTCCGGGACGTGACCTCCGCTTCCGCCGCTCGAGGACCGGCGGAAGCAGACCGAGCCGCCCGGCTCGAACCCGGCCAGGCGGATGACCGTCCTCTCGACGCGCACGTCGAGCCGGGGGGCGTCGGGGGCGCTCCCGCGGGAGGCCAGGTGGGCCCGGGTCTCCTCGAGGAAGGGGCGCCGGAAGGAGTCGAAGTAGTGGCGCAGCGACCGGAACGTCGGCGGGATGGTTGCTCCGGGCTCGTCGGCGCCGAAGAGGAGGCGTTCGTCGAGCAGGTCGTGGTGCGACCACTTGCCGATGACGTCGACGAGTTGGTGGGCACTCGCCATGGTGAGGAGGAGGTGGAGACTGGAGAGTGAGGAAGTGTAGGGGTTTTCATGGCAGCAGCAGCAGTTGGTTTTCCCGCTCGTTCGACGCTTCGGCTTCTGAGTAGAAAAAAGGTTCAACCAATGGGGTGCTGCTGTGCTGTGTTTGGCTTTTTAAGTTCCGCCTCGATTGAAAAGTTCATGCATCATATATTCAAAAAAAAAAAAATTGGTATAGAAAAGCAAAAAATAAAAAAAATTGAACTCCACCAAAAATTTATCATTATTATTTGCGATATAGGGGTGAGCATTATTCAATTTTGGACCAAAAATCAAACCGAACGGAATAGAATAAGATATTCGGTTCGGTTTGAAAAAATTCGGTTCTATTTCGGTTTTGAAAATACTACAAAAAAAAATATTCGGTTTCGATTTTGGGTTTCAATTTCGGTCCAAAACCGAAAATTGAATAATACTTGTACAATTATGTAAATATTCTAAATTCTATGCATAGGTTGTAATTAAAATGTGTATAATTTGAAAGCAACAATTCTATTTACGTATTTTGAAACCAAAATTTGGCAATTTAACAACTAGTCTAATTTTGAGATAAATACAACAAATATGTGTATCGAAATTGTAATTTTCAATATCATTTAACCATAATTTTAACTATGGACCCTACCCATTATATAATAGAAATAGTCCAACCGAACAAACCGAATAAATATAATCGTTATTCGGTTCGATTTTGGCTAATTTTGGTTTTGGATTTTTAGAATTTCAGTTTATTTAGTTTTCACTAGTTTAGTTCGGTTGAAACCGAATAAACCGAACGATCACCCCTACATATCAATGGCGATTGTATGTACACAATGACTGCACAAAAGACACACCTCAACGGTTAGATTCAGTGAAATCCACACTATGTGCATCTTTTTATGCCCAAGACAGTGAACTTAATTGGTATCTTACACAGAGGACTATGTGCTATACGCTATGCGCCGAAAACATTAATTCTTCATACACATGCAACATCTTATGTGGCATCTTGTAGAATCCATGCGGCATGCTTCAGCCAAAGGCAGTACTGGATTTTGGCACTAAGCATCAAAGACTTGGACGTATATGGCCTAGTCGCATGACTAGTTCTGATACCTCATTTAAAGTCGACCGCTTCGTAACACATGCAAATGACAGATTTGTGGAAAACGTTAGTGCTTACATCAACATAATCTTTATGCTTTACATCGGGTGGCATTATGTGGCGAAGGTACCATGCGGCAGAAGCATTACGCGGCAGAAATAATATACGATAAAAAGATTGTGTTCCATGTAGGGATCTTGTGTTACATGGCACATGTTACGGAGTGTAATGTCCCGCTCCGCATGGTGCATTATCCTGAGTCGTTGATTCGAAGAGTTGCGTTGACCCGATGAAGTATCGATGTGAATCGATACAAGAGTTATGTTGACCCGAGGAATGCATCGAGTCGAATCGATGCAAAGAGTTACATCGGCCCGAACGAAAAGCATTGAGTCGGTTCGACCCAATAAATCGAATCAATGTAAAGCATAAGTCCGGTTCGAACAAGTATTGATTTCAGCTGGTTTCGTGTGCAGGCTAAACATTTACGCTAAAATATAAGAGGTCGATCTTGTGCCTTATTTGCAACGGTGTCCGCAAAACTAAAGCATCGCCTCGCAACGACCTGAGACATGGGAACAGTAGGCCTAATCAGTCTGGTAGTTCAACGGAGCATGAAGTGTTCGAATGGCTGAGTCAGAAAAGTTGGCTGTGCAACAAAGTTATGAAATCGAGCCGCATCGGCTCGACAAAATGACAAGGCGTATCGGCATAAGGTGGGAGGACTTTGACCATTCTTTCCTACTCCGTCATGTCTAATTAAAATGTACCGATGTATGCTAAGTTAACCTATCGAGTCCAAGGACGTGGCTCGATCGAAAGATAAACATAGTGCGTGTCAAACACTAAGATAGGACAATTAAATTGAAACGTACATCAAATGTACGAATCGTCATAGAACATCGAAATACTGCAAAGGCGAGTACATCGGTGCGCAAGCCATAAGAACATAGGATAACTGTATCGACGAGTGCATCAAATGCACGAGTCACGGGACATTGAACGATTGGATCAAAACGTGCCTCAAGGCACGAGTCATTGAACATCAATCAAATACATGCCTCCGTGCACGAGTTGGTACTGTTAGAACATCGAAAGACTATATCGGCGTGAGTGCCTTAGTACACGAGCTATAGAACATTGAATACCCTATCGAGACGTGTCTCAGTGTCCGAGTCGGAGGAAAGGAACATAAGTCTAACACATTGAACACTAAGGCGCGGAATACGGTAATACTGAATCGAGGCGTGCATCGAACGCACGATTCGAAAGATATCGAATAACTATTGAATGCGGCATGCTGTCTTAAAATATTTGGGACCTTCGGGTCGTTCACTTGGATATTGAATCGAGGCGTTGAAATATTGAAAGAAAAAAATTGTACAAAGAACATGAGAACGTAGAAAGAATGAAAAATCTGAAACGATGTGAAGTTTGAGTTTCTGACTCAGACTATGTTTGGTTATATGAGTAGAAGCATATTGCATGATCAAATGGACTTTGAATTAACCCGTACACGGGTTTGTTTCCTCGAACGTGGTTCATCGGAGCGCCGGAACCGTTTGGACTAGGAGGAATGAATAATCGTGCAAATAGGGAGCACTGATGCATTGCGGGACCTTCAGAGAGGATTGCAACCTATGGTTGAGGGGTGGCTCACAATGTCGTTGAGAAAGATAGTCCATTCTGACATGGTGAATGTCAGTGATCTTCATATAGATAGGGACCGATGGGCTGAATGGTGCAGGCACATAAAGATCCTGCACAATGATCAATTATAACATGACAGAAAAGATGGTAGGCGTATTCACCTTACAATCGGTGCAAGGACGAGTGCGTCGAGTCGGTAAGAAGTCGCCACGAAGAATCACAAGATTGATATTGGTTGCTTGGTTGTTTACATGAATCAAACATAACATGTTTACTATGAAATACATGCTTTACTGCTTTCGAATAACTTAACTGTTGAGTATGAATAAAATAATGTTTATTTTGCTTTAATTCACTCTGATGTTTGGAGTCCTTCTCCAAAATCTATTGTCTGGTTTTCGCTGGTTTGTGATATTTGTTGTTGATTATACTCGAGTGACTTGGATTTATCTGTTGAAACACAAAAATGAGGTTTTGCAATCTTTCAATCATTTCATACAATGATTCAAACTCAGTTCTCTGTTATGCTTCAAATTCTTCGATTTGATAATGGTGGCGAGTATGTGAATCACCAGTTCTGTAATTATTTCTAACATCATGGCCTAATTCATAAGACCTCGTGCTTCCAAACTCCGCAACAAAATAGTATTGCAGTGTCACACCCCGCTCCTGTAGAAGGGATCGTCCTCGCTAAGGCGTGATGCCGCACGAGCCTAGATTGCGCTCGTGCAAGGCTGTTTCATAACGGCCGATTACAGCGGCTGCGACGGGATCATCGCACAGAAGTCCCAAGCAGAAACATTGAACATGCAACAGAAATTTAGAAGCAAAACACAAGTTATTCAAAAGTGCTCTTTATTAATATTGAACAATAAGATTACAATGGGGCGTAAGGCCATGATTACAAGTCTCTCAAGCTCACTTTTCTCTCATTTTACAAGTCACTCTGGTCTCTCTCATCTCTCGATACAATGCTTGAGCTAGCGGAAGCTTCGGAAGGCAATGTCCATATATTATGTCCCGTATATGTCTTGACTCCACGCGGCCGCACGCTTCGAATCGCTAAGGAAACTCTGTGCCTCGACGCATTCAAGCGAGCTCCACGCCACGAGCTTCTACCTGTGCCTGCACATGAAGACTGTGTGGGTGTCAGTACTCAACTGTACTGGTGGAGTAAGCTCCTCGCCCACCCATACAAAACTGACACATTCATTTAGTTTGTGCAGCTTAATCCCTTTTGATTGTCTTGCTAGTCTTGCCTTAGGATCAATTTTAAGACAACGACGCCTTGGCCTATACTTGGCAACGCAACGACAAGGTCGTGCTTTACTCTATTCGCGACTTCAATATATTCGAGGTAGTGCCTCGCCGAGTAGAAGCTTATGCAACTGGACCGTGCCAAGACTTTTTACTTGTTTCATGCGCCTCTAGACCATTCTCGTGCCAACGACGTTAAGGGGACGACTCATACTGGTCGTGCCGATAGACATGATCGTGCCTAAGACCGAGGTCGTGCCTCCCAAGTATCAACCAGACTTAATCAACTTGCCTATACGGTCCTTCCTGACTTAACTCGAGATGATGCCTTTTTCATGCCGAAGCACGTATCCTTGCTATAGCCAACTCTTAGGCTCTAGAACGGTATTACGACCGTACACACTTAACTCGTGTCGACTCAAGGTTAGCTAGAGCTTGCAATAAGCATAACTTGTTAATCCAACTCGTAACCTGCTAGTACTCGACGCAATTCAAAGGCATACATGCGGATAGCCGCTCTTGCCGACACATCTATATGAGTGGTCATTAGCAATGTCAAGCTATACTGGATCTTTTACATACGGTGACCATTCGTGTGGCGAGGTACGAGCTTCCATCGAATGACCCGCAGCCTATATTGTAACGGTTCACTTCAATCGAGTCATACCGTCGATGAAGGTCGTACAATATCTGCAATTCCTCCTAGGCCGACACGAACCCGGCGTCCTGGGATCGCTCGAGGAATTTTGCTCTTGCGCGCAAGTTGTCCAATGACCATGCAAGACTCAACTCGATCTACCAAGTCCTTCCTTATTCATGACCATACTTTCCAACTTTCTATCGAGACTCCCAAGTAGCGGAACCGATCTCGTGTACTTCCTTATCGAGACTTAGCGAGACTCCCAAGCAGCAGGACCGATCTCGTGAACGAGACTTATCGAGACTCCCAAGTTGCGGGACCGATCTCGTGTGCTTCCTTATCGAGACTTAGCAAGACTCCCAAGTAGCGGGACCGATCTCGCGTGCTTGCTTATCGAGACTTATCGAGACTCCCAAGTAGCGGGACCGATCTCGTGTACTTTTTTATCGAGACTTAGCGAGACTCCCAAGTAGCAGGACCGATCTCATGAACGAGACTTATCGAGACTCCCAAGTTGCAAAACCGATCTCGTGTGCTTTCTTATCGAGACTTAGCGAGACTCCCAATTAGCGGGACCGATCTCGCGTGCTTGCTTATCGAGACTTATCGAGACTCCCAAGTAGCGGAACCGATCTCGACGACAACCAGTCGCGTGGACTTCCTTTGTCTGTGACATACTTTTTACTAAACCCACCGTGACTCGTGCCTTAGACAGACCTTGTTCTCTAGGCGACTCTATCGCTCAAGTCATATACTTTATATAACGAGCCTTGTTCTCGTGGGACAAAATAACTTGACAACCGCAGCCAACGGGGGATAGTGCTAGAAATGGCTTCGATAGCCTAGCAAAACTCTTATCTAACTTATTCGGGTAACGACTTGACGAGCAAAGGCTACGCCAAACTTCGCATCGAGAGAACGTGCCGTGCACGCGGTCGACTTGAACAACCAAGCTCTTTGGGTGCCTAGACTTAAGCCACAAGCCGTGCAACACGACTTAAACCATGGGACAGGCGAAGGCTATGCCAAGCCTTGTACGACGGGACTGTGCATGCTTCATCAAGCATTTACGCGCGCGGGCGACGCCTATGACTTAGGCTAATTCGAGCGTTGTGGCAACTTAGGCCAACTTTATTCTCCCAAGCCACGAAACGAAGGATCGAGTATCATTTTAAAAGCACGCTGAGCAGACTTCTAAGCAGACCGTGGGACCATTTTTTTAAGTTCTAACACATTCCGACCCGTTGGGATTATTCCCTTAGCTATGTGGATACGTCTCTTTTATTATCAAGCCTAACTTGTACAATTTAAAAACATGTGAGTTATTATGTGAAGGCTAAGACGAGGCAAGTTCATCGAAACTACCCTACCTGAGCGAGGAGTCGTCTCGGTCGAGCGAGTCTTCGAGCAGCCGTTGCAAGACTAAGTCCGAACGCCGTCGGCGTTTCAATTTTTTCGATTGACCGAGCGTGCTGGACGGGGCACTACATCATACACCACTCAGAAAAAGTTTCATCCTCGAAACTAACTGAGTACTTACATTTAGACCACTTGGTCCAAGAACTCTCGTACACACTCCGTCTCAAATCCTCGACACTTTTCCATTCCTCAAGTCTCACTTGAATTCAATATATCATTTGGTTGGATCGTGCACGTATTCCAAGCGTCCCCAAAATATATGTATTTCTGCCAAGCCGTATGATAGAGAATTTGTCATTCTCACTCGAGTCGTATCGTATACATATTCAGGCATCCCAGAAATATATACATGTCAGCCGAATCTCGTGAGCAGGGTTGTAGGTCCTAAAAATCAAGTTGCACCCATCAAAGAAGTCATGAAAATCAAATTGTGCATCCTTCAAGTGAACTGCGCAGGAGACAAATTGCGCAACAACTCAATTGTGCAGGCTGAACTGCACACTCATCCAAGTGTACTGGCTGACGTGGCCTCGTCATCATTATCTGACAGAGAATCAGATCTTCTGACAGCTGACAGCACGAAGAACGAGGAAACTGTTCGTTTATCGTGCAGCACAGCGCTCGAGGACAGCTGTACATGCAGCACAATCTGCCAGACTCTCTGCAGCGCGGTCCATCCCAGCGCAATCTGAAGATAGCGCAGTTCATGTGGCGCACTCCATCAAGACAACTGACAAATGTACACGTGGCCTACATGCCATCAATTACTCACCATGTGGCAACCGTCTGTACACTGTTGGCCCAATGATTATATTGTGTTTTTGAATATGGCTAATCAGTTAAGTTTAACATAATGATGTCACTAATATTCATATACTCACTATCATGTTGCTACTTAAACTTAGCATTGTCCTAATTGTCCTATATTATATTGCTATGCTTGTATCGTACTGCAATATATTTTGTTGGCCTAACATGCTATCATGTTGTTGCTTAAACTTAGCAATGTCCTAATTGTCCTGTATTATATTGCTATGCTTGTATCGTACTACAACATATTTTGCTGGCCTAACATGTATTTGTAGACATGCAGTAAGCATGATCAAACAGGACATAGGCAATGAAGAATTAATGATGTAGCGAAGACGGCGTCATACAAAAAGATTTCTCCAAACCGCCTAGCGACCTATCCGGGGCCTCGCATCGGGGGTTCCGCTGCCCGGTCAGCAGACAGGGGTCGAGGGGGCAGCGCCCCCCGTCGGGGGTTCGGGGGCGAAGCCCCCGAAAGGTATTCAGATTTTCAGATCTGCTTATCTTTTGGACGACTACTGTCAAGGAAAAAGACGTCTTCAGGGCTGCTCAAATATCAGAAGAAAGGCATCATCAAAGGGCTCTTAGTTTTCCTACTTGTTCCAAGTCTGTAATCTTCAATTTATTGAGTCTAGGAGAATGTGTACGTTGAGTCGCACTGAGTCATCTCAACCCCTAGACATATCTCTCCAAAGCTCTACCATACAACAGACCAATTCCTGAACCAAGCCCAAGCTCCACAAAGTCCAAAAGCCCAATGGACCAATTCTGTCTTCTGGAGACAGAGTTCGGGCCAAACTCTGCCTCCACACAGAGTTCGGGCCGAACTCTGTCCCCTGATTTCCAGCACCCTGATTTTTAGGGCCTGCTTGCTACAAGCTATCCAACGGCCAAAAATTTGAATTATCCATACCGAATTCTGGCCGAATTCTGCTTGTCCCGAACCCTATAAATAGGCCTTGGTTTCTCTCATTTGAAACCATCCACTCTTCTTTTCTTCTTCTCTTACATAGCCTATATAGTCAAGAGCCTTACTCTTCCAATCTACTAGCCACAAAACTTTCTAAGCCCCAAGGTGCTCAAGTGCGATTCAGCTAGAAGTTTTTGTGCAAGAGTTGAAAAGAAAAGTCGCTTGGACAATTCCAAGCAAATCGCCACTGCGATCCTCTGTAAGAAGTTGACGTGCTCTTCTGAAGAAAAGGCACGGGTTGTAAACTACTATTTCACAAATAGTAGATTTAATCCTGAGCTAGAGTTCTCAGGCCTGGACTAGTCCTCCACGAGGGAAACCAGGTAAAAACTGCTGTGTTTGCGTATGCTCTTCTGATCTTTATTTACTTCCGCATTTCTTTCTGATTTATTTACTATCTTGATATTTGTTTTGTGGAGGTGATATAGAGTTAATTTTTATTTGGTGATTATTGACACAAACTCTATTCACCCCCCTCTAGAGTTGCCTACACGTTATTTCATACACAACCAAGCGCATTTCAATCAAACAATGCCACGCGTCACATACAGGTGGTCCACGATCGAGTAACTGCCTGCGCAGTTCATTGCTTGTGCAATCTAAAGTCTGCGCAATCCATCCTGCGCAACTCAGAATAACTAAAAGTTAGTTATTTCTAGAACTCTATAAATAGAGTTTCAAGTCTTCATTATCACACACACATAGAGATCAGAACACACATTCAAGTCATCACCAGAGATCAGGAGTTCTTGCCAAAGTGCTGCTGCATTCTTCAGAGGCTACCGTCTTCAAAGTTCACATCGTCCAAGGGATAAAACGATCGTCTTCAGATCGGATTCCTATAGTTGTACTTTTCCAGAATTTTTGTAATCTTCTTACAAAGTTTGTGAAATAAAGATCAACTTTTGTTTTTGCAAACAAAATGGCGACTCTGCTGGAGACGACTTTCTCCTCCGACGAGGAAGTGACAACTCAATGTGACGTTGCGTCTATCGGAAAGACGCAGAAGACGCTGGTTGTAAAGGTCAACCAGACGGCCTACGAGGCGATGATCAACTCCAGGACCACCCCTCGCACTGCAACAACTTCTGCCACGAGCAAAGTTTACCCAGTGTGGGTCCCCAAGACTGTTATGCAGTCTACTGCCTCTGCTGCTCAGCCTGCTGCGCAGTCTACTGTCTCTGCTGCTGCCTCTGTTGCGCAGTCTGCTGCTACTGCCCATGTGCAGTATGCTGCTCCCCTCGCCAGTGCACAACCTATTGCCTATGCTGCTCTGTCAAAGTACAAGACTTCTCTTTCCCTGGCGCAGTTGGCTGCAACTCTGCCTGTGCAGTCTACTACTCCAGTAACCAGAGTGCAACTTAAGCACTCTAGCATCAAACCTCCTGCTGCGCAGTCTGCTGTGACTGTGGCCAGAAGACCTTCTGCCAGAGTTGCTCATGCGCAACCTGCCAGTGCGCCAACAACCACTCCAACCCCTGTGCAAACTACGCCAGCGCAGTCTAAGAGAGACAGCCCTTTGGCTAATCTCTCTTCTTCTCACAGCAAGGGAAAAAACTCTGCTCCTTTTCTTAAGCACCCTGTTGCTCCAGCGCAATCCAATGGGGGTAGTCTTTTGACTATTCCTCCTCCACCTCATAACAAAGGAAAAGGCCCGTTGGTCTTTTCTCAAACTTCCTCGTCTCACGACTTGGAAGACAACAGAGGGAAACGCTCTTTAGCTAACCCTTCTTCACAAAACAAAGGAAAAGGCCCTTTGGTCTTTTCTCAGTATTCCTCGGTTTTTACCGTAGAAGATCAATCTGAATGTGCTCCGGCACCAATCAGTACAAGAACTCTCTCCAACAAGAGTTCTTCTTTCCTCCTTGCCAAATGGAGGTGTACTGATCAAAGAGGTATTCTGCCTACTCCGGTAGCAGAATTCCAAGATCTTCCAACTCTCAAGATATCCCGTTCAAAACAGGAAAAATTGCTGATGTCGCAGACAGAAACCCCTGGGGGTGAATTTGCTGATCTAAGAACTTATCTCAGTAGACCAACTTCGGTGAAACGCAAACAGCCAATGCCGAAGACTAATCAGCATCAGAGACAAACTTCTAGGATCAAAAATCCTGACACCTATGCTAATGAAATGAGTACTTCCATGTACACTCAAGGGACAAAATATTTGAAGAACCGGAACCATGTTCCGAATGTTGTCAAAGAACATATCTCTCAAACTTCTTCTCGTCCCGTCATTGTTCCCGATCTCCGAGAACACCTTAAACAAAAATGGGACAACATCTCAACACCTCCAGTGCAACCACTTGGACACCATTGTAATCATAAGGTTGTCATCAAGTGTTGCTGTCAGACAACAAAACGATCTGTCTTCGATCGTTTGAATTTTGTAACGTTTGAACCTGTGTCAGAAGATGAAGACGAAGTTCTGTACGCTTCTGTCAACATGACTTCCAGGGACACTGGGGGTAGGAAGTGTTCCAAGCACGGCAAGCCTCGCAAGCCAAGCCAACGATATTTGAATCTACTCCAAGAATCTTCTGATGGAGTATTCCAACATACCCGATCCCGAAGCCGAGATGCAATCGGTCAAAAAAATCTTCAAGATCCTTCTGGTCATATTCCTCTTTCTCACTCAGGAGATGATTCTTTCTCCGACTATGATGCATACAGTGAAAGTTCGGAACAGACACTGTCTTCCACTGTACCTAGAGAAGTGACAGCTTATGTTGTCACTGAAGATCCCGATGCTTCTAGTTCGGCTAGTCAAGAACAACGAATAGCTGCGCTAGAAGATTAGTTGAAGACCATGGCCGAAATGGTTGCAAGTATGCATTCTATTATTGTGGCCCAACATACAGTACCACCGACTGTACCTGCTGCAAATCCTGAGATCATAGCATCATCGGTACCTGTCAATGCAGGGCTGGGGGTAGCATCTCCTCAAATACCTCCTATACAAATTCAACCTACACCCAGTCAGTCAGGTGCTGGGGGTAGTGCTTACTACGCTGTTCCTCTCCCTAACACTCTGATTCAGCCTCCTCCTTCTACATCAGTGGAGGATGCTAATGAAGCAGTCAAACTCTTGCGCAATCAATTCGAGGCCTTCAAGGAGAAGGATAATTTATAGAGGTTGGGGATCAAGCAACCTTACCCAGTTGAATGGAAGGAAGTCCCATTTCCTCCAAAGTACAAAATCCTAACAATCTTGTTGTTTGATGGCAGCACTTCTCCCAGTCAGTTAATTAACCACTTCGAGGTAATGACTGTCCAACTTCAGCCAAATGACGCTTTTCTTACCAGAGTATTCGTCGACTGTTTAGCCGGTATGGCATACGATTGGTACAGGAGCTTGCCCGATGGCTGTATCACTTCCTTCTCAGGTTTAAAATAGATCTTCTTGGAACGATTCTATGAGAGGATCAATGACATGACCATGTCAGCCCTCAATAAAATCAAACAAAGACAAAATAAAACTGCTGAGAGTTTCATTGAAAGGAGTTGAAAATTCATGAAGATGGTACACTTAGGTTTGGATCACGTCTATGTGTGCCTAGTGGAGATATCAGACAGAAAGTTATGGCAGAAGCTCACAGTTCCCAGTATTCTATACATCCTGAAGGGACCAAGATGTACCAAGATATCAAGCAGCACTTCTGGTGGAACGGGATGAAGAGGGAGATAGCTAGGTTTGTTTCCCGTTGCTTGATATGTCAGCAAGTAAAGGCAGAACAGCAGAGGCCAGCTGGATTATTACAACCGCTTCCTATCCCGGAATGGAAGTGGGAGCATATCACGATGGACTTTGTGACCGGTTTACCGAGATCACCAAGTGGTAAGGATGTCATTTGGGTGATAGTAGATCGGCTTACGAAGGTGGCACACTTTCTTTCTTTCAGAGTAGGGCAATCTACAAAAAAGTTGGCAGAGTTGTATATGCAACAGATAGTCAGGCAGCATGGAGTCCCTGTCAGTATTATGTCGGATCGGGATACCCGCTTTACATCGCATTTTTGGAAGAGCTTGTATCATAGTCTGGGTACCAAGTTGAGATTTAGCACAGCTTACCATCCGCAGACGGACGGGCAATCAGAAAGGACAATCCAAACTTTAGAAGATATGTTGCGAGCTTGCACTCTAGATTTTGGAGGATCTTGGAAGAACCACCTGCACTTGGTCGAGTTCTCGTACAATAACAGTTATCAAGCCAGTATCCAGATGGCGCCATTTGAAGCACTATATGGTAAGAAGTGTAGGTCGCCACTAGCATGGGATGATATCGAGGAGAGGAAGATGCTAGGCCCATAAATGATTGTCCAGACGGTTGAAGTGATTAAAGGAATTAGAGAGCGACTTCGTGTTACGCAGGATCGGCATCGTCATTGGGCGGACCAGCATCGTAGGCCGCTAGAGTTTTCTGTTGGGGACCACGTGTTCTTGCGGATCTCACCTACCCGTAGGGTCATTAGATTTGGCGTTCGCGGGAAGTTGAGTCCGCGATACGTAGGCCCATTTGCTATTCTTGATAGGGTAGGCGATGTTGCTTATCGTTTATCCCTTCCACCTTCGTTACGAGAGGTGCATGACGTGTTTCATGTATCTCAATTGCGAAGGTATGTATCGGACCCCAGCCATATCCTCGATCATTCAGAACTGGTTGTTGGTACCAACCTCTCTTACGAGGAACAGCCTATGTCCATCTTGGACCGAAGAGAGAAGATACTCAAGAACCGAACAATTAACCTTGTCCGGGTTGCTTGGGGTCATCACTCTTTGGGAGAGTCAACGTGGGAACGTGAGGATGATATCCGATCATGGTATCCACATCTGTTTGACTCACAAGGTATATCTTTTTCTGTGTACCTGATTGTCTTGATTCCTCATGCTTATCACCTTATGGGTAGAATTGCTTGATATCGTAAATTGATAGATTTACGTATATGTTACTTGCTATGGACATTATAAAATGATTGCTTGATTGAATTGCTTGTACTTAGATTAGTTTAGCCCCGATGTTTCTATCCTGCTTGGATTTCAAATTTCGAGGACGAAATTTTTCTAAGGTGGGTAGAGATGTCACTCCCCGTTCCCAGAATACGTAGTCTTATTCATGTACAACTCATGTGTATTTATTTTAGTATTTATCATGTATTATCCTGTATTTAAATTCTTTTAATTCATGATTATTAAGTTTCTGTTAATTAATTATCTGCTCTTTAATTCTTATGTTAATTTATTTCCTACAATTAATTTTTCGTAATTTATTTCTGTATTTTATTTCCTGCAATTTACTTCTCTGCTTTAGTTTTATTTTCGGTTGAATGAGCCCCTTAAACCCGACCCATTAAGAACCCGGCCCAACTCCCACCTACCACCCCTTTGCTACTTAAAGCTACCCTCTCCCTTCTCTCTCCTCATTCACTCCTTCTTCACCATTACTTCTTCTTCTTCCTTTTATTACTCTCTCCACCTACCAACTAGGCAAGTACATCCTGCTCTACGTGAGGACCATATTTTATGGTTCAATATTCTTCCTCTCAGGATCCTAAGAGAGTTTAGTGCTTAGTATTTTTGATTTCATTGGTTCATTTCTTGTAGATCTAAGTTATTGTATTTTTGGTTGTCTATGGGTTTTGATCTAGCAAACTCCTTTGTTCTCAAGATTTGATGGTTCCATGTCGTAGAGCAGTTCATCCTACCCAATTTTGACCTTTGGAAAGTTGGATTTGGACTTGTTTTGACCAAGTTATGGACTTTTGAAGCTTTGGGGTGCAAATATGGAGTTCTTGCTGTTTGGAGAAGGCAGTGAGCAGTGTACACTAGCTTTTTAGCTTGCGTCACTGAGCTGTGCACGCTCTTTAGCGCAGCGCAGTCTGGAGTTCATACGCTATCTTTTTAGGAAGCGTGTGTCTTGCATACGCTGCCTTTTGGAAGCGTATATCGTATGGAGTTCATACGCTGCCTTTTGGGAGCGTATGACTTGCATACGCTGACTTGAATGGTCAGGAGTCGTATGGAGTTCATACGCTGCCTTTTGGGAGCGTATAACTTGCATACGCTGACTTGAATGGTCAGGAGTCGTATGAAGTCCATACGCTGCCTTTTAGGAGCGTATGACTTGCATACGCTGACTTGATTGGTCAGGAGTCGTATGGAGCTCATACGCTGCCTTTTGGGAGCGTATGACTTGTATACGCTCACTTGAGTGTCAAGGAGTCGTATGGAGTCCATACGCTGCATTCCTGAGCGTAGCCTGACCTAAGCGTATGACTCTTGCACCGAGCGTATGGCCTTTGGCTGACTTGGTCTTATGTCAGCATGTCAGTTTGGTTTCATTTTCCTTGCCTGGATCTTCTATAGCCCTGTATATTGATATCTTATTAGATGTTTAACGTCCATTTTATATCCTTACGCCTTTTTGCATAAACTTGACATAATCATGATATGTTGATATTTCTGTTAATTATAGATTGTTACGTGGGATGTACCATGTGTCATGAATTGAGTTATAGATACCCGGATTGACTAGAATTAAACCCTGAGAGTTGTAGACTCGACCCCACTGAATGCTAGTTGACTTTCATGCCTTGCCACCATTGATAATGATTGAGATCTTGACTAAATTGATTATGCGTTCCTAATTGGAACTAAGAGACTGGCTAGTCGTCTTATTGAATGAAATGAATGAGACACGTTCATGTTATGAACTATTGTACTCGACCGGCTGATCTCGAATATTGACATACATGCACATGCAGGCTTCAATCTATTTATTTATTTATTTATTTAGTTATTTTTCTGCAAAAGAAGCATGTGTACTTTATGGTCAAGGCATAATTACCGTGGATAGATTTGACTGTTACATTACGCTATGTAAGACCTGCAACCTAACCGCACTGGTATCGTTGTAGAGTTGTGCATATCGTACCCCGTACGAAAGTACTCATTTGAATGACCATGATCCACGGCATGGGATTTCACTCAACGTAGAGACTATTAAGTTAAATAAAATAATGATTGCATGGAGAGAATGGATTCCCGAATTCTTACATGGCAGCCCCCTTGGGACGAGTAGTACCCGACGGGCCGGCTGGTTCCCACAGATACTGTAAATCTGCCACACGGGCAGGGAACAGTATCTGCTTTTATTATTATTATATATTGTATATTGACGGGCGTCCTGCTAGGACTCGTCTAATTCATGCATGGGCCAATTGATCGACTGGATAGACTAGCCTTGCTTGCACATAGTAAGAACTGAGGAATCCCTAATTGCATTATTCCAGGATAACTTGGGACTCATAATAGCAAGCCGTAGGAGTTGATTGGCCGTTCAAGATGATTTGTTTGTGCACTGTACTCTGTTACCTAACTGGGATGATCAGAATGTCAGGACATGACGGACCAACTTCTGTCCTTGTTTGGTTGGGAGGTTGGTTCGAAGTGTCTTGATGTGATGTGAGTTCTAGTAGCAAGCAGAAATCTATTATTATATTCTCTTACTTACTGGTTTTAGTTCTCATATCGTGCTCCCTTGTGGTACTTGCTATTAGAGGTCTAACCTCTCTGGTTTTGCATGACCAGATTTAGAGCCGGTCCCCGAGGATCCAGCTTACTTCTACCTCCAGGATGGTCAACACTAGAGGGATGATCGCAGGAGGACTCGAGTGGGTTTCTTACTTCCCCGCTCGTTTTGTTATCTACTTTATACTTTGCCGTTTGGCACCGACATGTTAGTCGGATTGTCTTGTACTTACTTTTTACATAAATGTAACTAAAGTCAGGCTGCAGCTGATAACAATTGTGTATACTTTTGCTACATCCATCTGGCTATGTTTTGTAAAGCCAGATATCAGGAACATTTTGACAAGAGCGTTTGGGACGCCTTACTGCTTTATCTTACATGTTCTCTATTACTGTTTCTTGTTTGAATGATTGAGACAATAGATGTGTAATGACCATAGTAAGACTTTTATGTAGTATGCACCCCCTCGTCTGGTTAGACAGCATTGATCGTATTATATGGTATTCATCTACCCGTAATACGTAGCTGGCTGAGTCACTCCCCCGCTCTCCAGTATTCTGGTTCTGGGGCGTGACAAGGTTTTAGTGGTGGCCCATGCAGGTCTGATTTCAGACTTGTGGGGTGTTTTGTTTAATAGGATATCTCAATCACACATGTTTTCCCCTTGATCTCATGATTTGTTACTCTTAACTCTAGCTTGACATTCCAGTATCCTTTGACTTCATTGATCCTTCATGTCCGGTCATTTGATTATTCTCTTGTCCCCTTTTCTTAGGGGCACCTCGTCCGTATCTGTCAGAGCTGGACAGCAACAACATGGACAGCAGCATGGACAACCTGACCAGATTGGTCAGCAACAAGGGTCAGAACCACTTCATGAGGCTATTCAAGAAGAAGTGATAATAGAACCAGCAGCTGGGTCGCAGTATCCGGACATTCCACCCCCACCAACAGTTCTACCTACCCAAGTGGACACACCAGCCCTTCTGGAGATCATGAGAGGAATGATGGCTACTCAGCAACACCAGATGTTGGTCCAGCAGCGCATGCACGCTCAGTTGCAAGAGCAGAATGTACTACTCAACCAAGGATTACAGACGGCATTGGAAAGAGGGGCGAGGCCAGATTCAGGAGCGTCAGCCAGGTTTTGCAAGTACAACCCCCGCCGTTTCGAGGACACGGAGGATGCCATCTCAGCAGATGCATGGCTTAAGGATATTGAGGCTATCCTGACAGCCGCTAAGGTGCCGGCAGAAGAACGTGTGGATCTAGTGAAGTTGTTACTTCAGGATCTCGCACGTGATTGGTGGGAAGCAGAGGAAGTAGGCATCAGACGTCCTGTAGCTTGGGATGATTTTACAGCAAGATTCAAGACCAAGTACTATGGAGTTGTGGCACAGTTTGAGCTACAACAGAAGTTTATCAGCCTCAGGCAGGCTGGCAAGACTGTAGATGCTTATGCAGCAGAGTTCTGCAGATTGAGTAGATTTACCTCAGAGATGGTAGCGACGGAGCGCCAGAGGGCGATGAGGTTCCAGCAAGGGTTTCATCTTGAGCTCTTGCAATTGATAGAGGGGCATAATTACCAAACTTTTGATGAGATATTGACGGCAACTCGAAGGCATGAGATCACCATTCAGAGGCTTGCAGTAAGGACTGGGGGTCAGAAGAGATCCCACAGTCAGATTGAAGGAGGAGGGAGAGCAGCGCCCCGAACAACAGCACCATCCACTGGCATTCGTATCCATGATATGGCGATACGAGGACCAGTACCACCACCCAGGCAGCAGCAACAGCAACAGAGAAAGAACCAGCAACCCCCGGTGGGCTGCACTTATTGTGGGAAGAAGGGACACACTAGAGATGTGTGTCGGACATTGAATGGACTATGTCTGATGTGTGGGATTCCAGACCATCGGGTTACCACATGTCCCATGAATTCGAGGTCAGGAGGACCAGGGCAGCAGTTTCTTGCTCTGCCAGCACCAGGGGCAGGGCAGTACCGAGGACCAGCGGTAGCAGTGAGGCCGTTGGCACAGCGTCCGTTAGTACCGCAGGCTCAGATGTATCGACAGCAGGGACCACCGATACAGCAACACCAGCATAGACCACCCCAGCATCATCAAGGAAGGGGCCAGCAGCAGCACCAGGCTAGGCCACAGCATGGGAACCAGCAAGGAGGTCGAGGGCAGGCATTCACACTGTCCTTGGAAGAGGCATTAGCATCGGAAGATGTTATGGCAGGTAACATTCTCGTCGCCTCATATCCCGCAGTAGCATTGTTTGATTCAGGAGCATCACACTCATTTATATCTGCACAATTTACGACACGGCTAGGAATGGAGTTCGAGGCATTGCCAGGGAGGCTGAATATACTCACTGGTAATGGGCTCGTAGGAGTTAGTAGAGTTATTCTAGCGTGTAGTGTTGTAGTTTGCGGACATTCCTTACCCGCCCAGTTGATAGAATTTTCTGTTGGAAATTTCGACGTTATCTTAGGCATGGACTGGCTGAAAGACAGTCATGCGATAATAGATTGTCGTAGTGGGAGTGTATCTTTTGATATTCCAGGCATGGAGAGATTCACCTTAGTCAGATCAGAGGCAACTCAGCAAGAGCAGGGAGTAGTAACAGCAATGGAAGAAGTTCAAGTTCCGAAGGTAGTTGAAGAATTTCTAGACGTGTTTCCCGAAGAACTTCCCGGTCTGCCACCGGTTAGAGATATTGAGTTCAACATAGAATTGGCACCAGGGACTAAACCGATATCAGACCGGGTTTACAGAATGGCGGATTCGGAGCAGGCCAAGGTATATCAACATATAGAGGAATTGAAGGAGAAAAAGTTTATCCAAGCTAGCGTATCGCCGTGGGCAGCACCAGTGGTACTTGTGGGGAAGAAGGATGGATCATCCAGATTGTGCATCGATTACAGGAAGCTTAACGCGACAACAGTAAAGAACAAGTACCCATTACCCAGGATCGACGACTTATTTGATCAGTTGAGCAAGGCTAGAGTTTTCTCCAAGATAGATCTTCGTTCAGGGTACCATCAGGTGAGGGTTAGGAAGGAAGATATTCCCAAGACAGCATTCAGGTCGAAGTATGGGCATTATGAGTTTTTAGTAATGCCGTTTGGTTTGACCAATGCTCCAGCTATATTCATGGATTTGATGAACCGCATCTTTATGCCATACTTAGATCAGTTTGTCGTTGTCTTTCTTGACGACATACTCGTATATTCTGCTAGTGAAGAGGAGCATGAAGACCACCTCAAAAAAGTGTTACAGGTTTTGAGAGAGAATCAGTTGTATGCCAAGCTCAACAAGTGTGAGTTCTGGACGGATCACATTTTATTTTTGGGTCATATCGTATCAGGAGCTGGAGTCGCAGTGGATCCCAAGAAGGTAGAAGCAGTAGAGAGTTGGCCAGTACCCAAGACCGTAGCTGATGTACGGAGTTTCTTGGGATTGGCGGGATATTACAGAAGATTTGTGTCAGATTTTGCAAGACTTTCAGCACCCATGACTCGCTTGACCCGGAAGGATGTGTCATTTGTTTGGTCGGCAGAATGTCAGACATCATTTGAGAATTTGAAGCAGAAGTTGATATCAGCGCCTATTCTTACATTGCCAGTTGGACCCGGAGGTTTTACAGTATATTGTGATGCGTCAGGTAAAGGACTTGGATGCGTCCTCATGCAGCACGGGAAGGTGATAGCATATGCATCTAGGCAGCTTCGGGACCACGAGAAGAATTATCCAACTTATGATTTAGAATTGGCGGCAGTAGTGTTTGCTCTGAAGCTATGGAGGCATTACTTATATGGTGACCGAGTGGAGATGTACACAGATCATAAAAGTCTGAAGTACATCTTTACCCAGAAGGAACTGAACATGAGGTAGAGAAGGTGGTTGGAGTTGATCAAGGATTATGACGTGGAGCTGCAGTATCATCCAGGCAAGGCTAATGTAGTGGCAGACGCTCTCAGCAGGAGAGGCGGCACATTTATGTTGATAACGCAGAGACATATCTTAGAAGACCTTCAGGAGATGGGCATAGAAGTTATACTTCCTAGTGATGTAGGAGTTCTGGCTAGTCTACAAGTCCAATCTGACTTGGTAGATAGGATCAAGGCCGCTCAGGCACCAGACCCAAGGATTCAGAAGCTTAGGGCAGAATGTGAGTCAGGGCACAGAAAGGAGTTGAAAATTCATGAAGATGGTACACTTAGGTTTGGATCACGTCTATGTGTGCCTAGTGGAGATATCAGACAGGAAGTTATGGCAGAAGCTCACAGTTCCCAGTATTCTATACATCCTGGAGGGACCAAGATGTACCAAGATATCAAGCAGCACTTCTGGTGGAACGGAATGAAGAGGGAGATAGCTAGGTTTGTTTCCCGTTACTTGATATGTCAGCAAGTAAAGGCAGAACAGCAGAGGCCAGCTGGATTATTACAACCGCTTCCTATCCCGGAATGGAAGTGGGAGCATATCACGATGGACTTTGTGACCGGTTTACCGAGATCGCCAAGTGGTAAGGATGCCATTTGGGTGATAGTAGATCGGCTTACGAAGGTGGCACACTTTCTTTCTTTCAGAGTAGGGCAATCTACAGAAAAGTTGGCAGAGTTGTATATGCAACAGATAGTCAGGCAGCATGGAGTCCCTGTCAGTATTGTGTCGGATCGGGATACCCGCTTTACATCGCATTTTTGGAAGAGCTTGCATCATAGTCTGGGTACCAAGTTGATATTTAGCACAGCTTACCATCCGCAGACGGACGGGCAATCAGAAAGGACAATCCAAACTTTAGAAGATATGTTGCGAGCTTGCACTCTAGATTTTGGAGAATCTTGGGAGAACCACCTGCACTTGGTCGAGTTCTCGTACAACAACAGTTATCAAGCCAGTATCCAGATGGCGCCATTCGAAGCACTATATGGTAAGAAGTGTAGGTCGCCACTAGCATGGGATGATATCGGGGAGAGGAAGATGCTAGGCCCAGAAATGATTGTCCAGACGGTTGAAGTGATTAAAGGAATTAGAGAGCGACTTCGTGTTGCGCAGGATCGGCATCGTCATTGGGCGGACCAGCATCGTAGGCCGCTAGAGTTTTCTGTTGGGGACCACGTGTTCTTGCGGATCTCACCTACCCGTGGGGTCATTAGATTTGGCATTCGTGGGAAGTTGAGTCCGCGATACGTAGGCCCATTTGCTATTCTTGATAGGGTAGGCGATGTTGCTTATCGTTTATCCCTTCCACCTTCGTTACGAGAGGTGCATGACGTGTTTCATGTATCTCAATTGCAAAGGTATGTATCGTACCCCAGCCATATCCTCGATCATTCAGAACTGGTTGTTGGTACCAACCTGTCTTACGAGGAACAGCCTGTGTCCATCTTGGACCGAAGAGAGAAGATACTCAAGAACCGAACAATTAACCTTGTCCGGGTTGCTTGGGGTCATCACACTTTGGGAGAGTCAACGTGGGAACGTGAGGATGATATCCGATCACGGTATCCACATCTGTTTGACTCACAAGGTATATCTTTTTCTGTGTACCTGATTGTCTTGATTCCTCATGCTTATCACCTTATGGGTAGAATTGCTTGATATCGTAAATTGATGGATTTACATATATGTTACTTGCTATGGACATTGTAAAATGATTGCTTGATTGAATTGCTTGTACTTAGATTAGTTTAGCCCCGATGTTTCTATCCTGCTTGGATTTCAAATTCCGAGGACGGAATTTTTCTAAGGTGGGTAGAGATGTCACTTCCCGTTCCCAGAATACGTAGTCTTATTCATGTACAACTCATGTGTATTTATTTTTAGTATTTATCATGTATTACCCTGTATTTAAATTCCTTTAATTCATGATTATTAAGTTTCTGTTAATTAATTATCTGCTCTTTAATTCTTATGTTAATTTATTTCCTGCAATTAATTTTTCGTAATTTATTTCTGTATTTTATTTCCTGCAATTTACTTCTCTGCTTTAGTTTTATTTTCGGTTGAATGAGCCCCTTAAACCTGACCCATTAAGAACCCGGCCCAACTCCCACCTACCACCCCTTTGCTACTTAAAGCTACCCTCTCCCTTCTCTCTCCTCATTCACTCCTTCTTCACCATTACTTCTTCTTCTTCCTTTCATTACTCTCTCCACCTACTAACTAGGCAAGTCCATCTTGCTCTACGTGAGGACCATATTTTATGGTTCAATATTCTTCCTCTCAGGATCCTAAGAGAGTTTAGTGCTTAGTATTTTTGATTTCATTGGTTCATTTCTTGTAGATCTAAGTTATTGTATTTTCGGTTGTCTATGGGTTTTGATCTAGCAAACTCCTTTGTTCTCAAGATTTGATGGTTCCATGTCGTAGAGCAGTTCATCCTACCCAATTTTGACCTTTGGAAAGTTGGATTTGGACTTGTTTTGACCAAGTTATGGACTTTTGAAGCTTTGGGGTGCAAACATGGAGTTCTTGCTGTTTGGAGAAGGCAGTGAGCAGTGTACACTAGCTTTTTAGCTTGCGTCACTGAGCTGTGCACGTTTTTTAGTGCAGCGCAATCTGGAGTTCATACGCTACCTTTTTAGGAAGCGTGTGTCGTGCATACGCTGCCTTTTGGGAGCATATGACTTGCATACGCTGACTTGAATGGTCAGGAGTCGTATGGAGTTCATACGCTGCCTTTTGGGAGCGTATGACTTGCATACGCTGACTTGAATGGTCAGGAGTCGTATGAAGTCCATACGCTGCCTTTTGGGAGCGTATGACTTGCATACGCTGACTTGATTGGTCAGGAGTCGTATGGAGCTCATACGCTGCCTTTTGGGAGCGTATGACTTGCATACGCTCACTTGAGTGTCAAGGAGTCGTATGGAGTCCATACGCTGCCTTCCTGAGCGTAGCCTGACCTAAGCGTATGACTCTTGCACCGAGCGTATGGCCTTTGGCTGACTTGGTCTTATGTCAGCATGTCAGTTTGGTTTCATTTTCCTTGCCTGGATCTTCTATAGCCCTGTATATTGATATCTTATTAGATGTTTAACGTCCATTTTATATCCTTACGCCTTTTTGCATAAACTTGACATAATCATGATATGTTGATATTTTTGTTAATTATAGATTGTTACGTGGGATGTACCATGTGTCATGAATTGAGTTATAGATACCCGGATTGACTAGAATTAAACCCTGAGAGTTGTAGACTCGACCCCACTGAATGCTAGTTGACTTTCATGCCTTGCCACCATTGATAATGATTGAGATCTTGACTAAATTGATCATGCGTTCCTAATTGGAACTAAGAGACTGGCTAGTCGTCTTATTGAATGAAATGAATGAGACACGTTCATGTTATGAACTATTGTACTCGACTGGCTGATCCCGAATATTGACATACATGCATATGCAGGCTTCAATCTATTTATTTATTTATTTATTTAGTTATTTTTCTACAAAAGAAGCATGTGTACTTTATGGTCAAGGCATGATTACCGTGGATAGATTTGATTGTTGCATTACGCTATGTAAGACCTGCAACCTTACCGCACTGGTATCGTTGTAGAGTTGTGCATATCGTACCCCGTACGAAAGTACTCATTTGAATGACCATGATCCACGGCATGGGATTTCACTCAACGTAGAGACTATTAAGTTAAATAAAATAATGATTGCATGGAGAGAATGGATTCCCGAATTCTTACATGGCAGCCCCCTTGGGACGAGTAGTACCCGACGGGCCGGCTGGTTCCCACAAATACTGTAAATCTGCCACACGGGCAGGGAACAATATCTGTTTTTATTATTATTGTATATTGTATATTGACGGGCGTCCTGCTAGGACTCGTCTAATTCATGCATGGGCCAATTGATTGACTGGATAGACTAGCCTTGCTTGCACATAGTAAGAACTGAGGAATCCCTAATTGCATTATTCCAGGATAACTTGGGACTCATAATAGCAAGCCGTAGGAGTTGATTGGCCGTTCAAGATGATTTGTTTGTGCACTGTACTCTGTTACCTAACTGGGATGATCAGAATGTCAGGACATGACGGACCAACTTCTGTCCTTGTTTGGTTGGGAGGTTGGTTCGAAGTGTCTTGATGTGATGTGAGTTCTAGTAGCAAGCAGAGATCTATTATTATATTCTCTTACTTACTGGTTTTAGTTCTCATATCGTGCTCCCTTGTGGTACTTGCTATTAGAGGTCTAACCTCTCTGGTTTTGCATGACCAGATTTAGAGCCGGTCCCCGAGGATCCAGCTTACTTCTACCTCCAGGATGGTCAACACTAGAGGGATGATCGCAGGAGGACTCGAGTGGGTTTCTTACTTCCCCGCTCGTTTTGTTATCTACTTTATACTTTGCCGTTTGGCACCGACATGTTAGTCGGATTGTATTGTACTTACTTTTTACATAATTGTAACTAAAGTCAGGTTGCAGCTGATAACAATTGTGTATACTTTTGCTACATCCATCTGGCTATGTTTTGTAAAGCCAGATATCAGGAACATTTTGACAAGAGCGTACTGCTTTATCTTACATGTTCTCTATTACTGTTTCTTGTTTGAATGATTGAGACAATAGATGTGTAATGACCATAGTAAGACTTTTATGTAGTATGCACCCCCTCGTCTGGTTAGACAGCATTGATCGTATTATACGGTATTCATCTACCCGTAATACGTAGCTGGCTGAGTCACTCCCCCGCTCTCCAGTATTCTGGTTCTGGGGCGTGACACTGAGTGAGGCTCTCATGCAGGCAGAAACCTGTCTAGCCCTTCTGAAAAAGCCAAAAGCAGAGCCTGTCTCTTGTCTTCATTGTCATAGTGTATTGGAGTTAATTCCAAACATTACCTTCACCCAGGATGACATGCTGATGGAGGACAATAGGCACGACCGTCCTCTATACTATACAGGATATGTCGACTCGATGAAAGTCGATCGTATTCTGATAGATCCAGGGTCTGCTCTCAGCATAATGCCGAAGACAATGTTAGATGCATTGAAGATCCCAGTGCATAGTCTCTCCAGTACAATCACCACCATCCTCGGGTTCAACCAGGGAAGGAGTGAGCCTCTGGACAAGATTTGCCTAAAACTCCAAATAGGCAATCTCCGTACAAAGGTGACCTTCTACATCATTGACAACCATGATTGTTCTTATAATGCTCTGTTGGGGAGACCATTCCTGCATGAGCATAACATTGTTCATTCAACTCTCCATCAATGTTTCAAATATGTCGATGATAATGGAGAGGTTCAAAAGGAGGTTGCTGATCTCTATCCGTTCAAAGGTGTCGAAGCATACTGCAACGATGCTCGTATGTACAAGGATGAGTTCATGAAAGTTGTACTGGCTCTGGACACTGAAGAAGACCAAGAAGCAGTGCCCAGTGACACTCTCATCATACTTGTCAAAGGGCGTGCTTCTCGTCCTCAATCCTCCAAACCACTGGATATTCACTTGCCAGTCCAGAAGCAACCAACTGATGATAGTCAGGATCAAAGGGAGCTCACCTCTTCTGAGCCACTTGTTATCGACTTACGTCGTAACAAGGAAAAAATGCAGCTCACCTCTTCTGAGCCACTTGTTATTGATTTATCTCATAACAAGGATAAAAGGGAGCTCACCTCCTCTGAGCCGCTTGTTATTGACCTCCGTCGTATCAAGTCCAATCCTCCTCCACGTTCTTCTTCTTCCCCTCTTGTAATCAATTTGACCAAGTCTGTTAAGGCTAAAGGTCCTGCTGTAAATACAGATGTACAAATTAATGAAAAAATATCTACTTTCCAGTATACTGATGTCATTTATCATGCTAAGTGCTATTTGGATATGTTAGATAGCTTTCGGTCATTTACAATGGGAGTTGTACAGTCTCTTCAAACAGAAGTATTACTTGAACACCCAGATGATTCATATTTTGTTGTCCCTTCTCGAAAGAAAGGCGAGAGCCCGATACTTTTTAGTAAAGGACCAGAATAACAATTCAGCTATACGGATGATAGCAAAAGTAACGATACGGGGCATCTTCAACTTCGTCGTTACAGTCAACAATCAAAAGACATCATCCGAAAGATGGGTTATGACTTCAAGAATGGCTTCAACTACGGCAGGGGTAGAAAAACTCCTATCCGTACGGCTGTTCCAAAAGGAAAGTCAGAGATGTACTACAGCAGGACCAAAAGAGGTATCGGATATGCTTCACCTCTGGTATTATCCCCAGCAGCCTCTGAATCCGATAGTGAAGAGCGCTCTAACTCTTCTGATTCCAGATCATGGGATTCTGACCCCAGCATCGGTCAAGTCCATCGATTGATCGTATCTTCTAACATGGTCTCCGTTGAACTTCCAGAAGGCTATGACGAGGATATTGAAGAAAACCCCAAAACTGATCCTTGGGCTCAACGAATGGATACCCAATGAGAACTCTGATTCGAATAACGGGAACCTCCTACCGAAGATCAATTAGTTCAAATTGATGTAGGAGAGAGCGGGTCACCTCGTCCAATATTCATTAGTAAGAATCTTCCAGAGACAGATAAGCAAGAATTAATTCTTCTTATTCAAGAATACATTGATGTCTTTGTCTGGAGCTATGAAGACATGCCAGGTCTAGATCCCAAAGTTGCTACTCATAAATTGAACATCCTGCCAAATGCAAAACCGGTCAAACAGCAACAACAGCGCTTCAAGCCAGAAATGATAGACGCAATCGACGATGAAGTCAAGAAGCTCATCGCTTGTGGCTTTATCCGAGAAGAGCAGCATCCTGATTGGGTAGCTAATGTCATCCCAGTTCTAAAGAAAACCGGAAAAGTTTGAGTCTGCATTGACTTTCGAGATCTTAATAAAGCCTATCCAAAAGATGAATTTCCTCTCCCTATCACAGATGTTATGATTGACAACACCTGTGGGTTCGAGCGAATATCTTTCATGGATGGATTCTCCGGATACAATCAGATTCGGATGAATCCTGAAGATGAAAAACATACTTCTTTCTGCACTCCTCGCGGAGTCTACTATTATACTGTAATGCCATTTGGTCTCAAGAACGCTGGTGAAACTTACCAACGAGCCATGAGTACCATCTTTCGAGATCATCTGTGCAAGACTGTCGAATGCTACGTCGACGATATTGCTGTCAAAAGTCGTCAAAAGGAAGATCACATCCAAGACTTGAGAACTATCTTCAATCTCATGCGCCAACATCAACTCAAAATGAATCCCACCATGTCATTCTTGGGTGTCTCTAGTGGCAAATTTCTCGGCTTCGTCATTACCTCTAAGGGTATACACGTGGATCCCGAGAAGATCAAAGCCATTCAAGAGATGCGTCCTCCACGCAACCTAAAAGAGCTACGAGGATTCCAAGGTCGACTTACGTACATTAGGAGATTCATTTCAAATCTGTCTGGACGCTGCAGACCATTTACCCAACTAATGAAGAAGGGTGTATCTTTCATCTGGACCGAAGAATGTCAACGAGCATTTGACGACATAAAATGATATCTCATGAACCCACCAGTCTTGGTGCCACCAATCTCGGGCATACCATTCTTAATGTACGTCCGTGCTATGGATCATTCATTGGGTGCTTTACTTGCCCAAAAGAACAAAGAAGGTCATGAACATGCTATCTACTATCTTAGTCGTACTATGATTGGTGCTGAACACCGTTATAGTCCGGTTGAAAAAGAATGCTTAGCTCTTATATTTGCTGTTCAAAAGACGAGGCATTACATCATTGGACAAACTATTCATGTCATTTCCCGAGTTAATCCTCTTCGGGTACTGATGAAGAAGCCTAGCACACTCAATTCTCGGCTGGCTACATGGACCATTCTGCTAGCCCAATATGACATGGTATATGTTCCTCAAAAGTCTGTCAAAGGTTAAGCACTGGCGGATTTCTTAGCAGCTCATCCTGTTCCGGAGACATCTAAACTCTATGATGAAATTCCAGACGAGACATTGAAATCAAATATGATCTCCGAAGAATTTCCTACTTGGCGTTTATTCTTTGACGGTGCATCCAGGATTGGACCCAATGGTGCCATTGTTGCAGGAGTTGGAGTTGTCCTTGTTTCTCCAGACGGGTCAACTATTCAAAGAGCCTATTCCTTAGATGAGCCTTGCTCCAACAATGTAGCAGAATACAATGCTCTACTCATTAGCCTTCAGCTAGCTAAACAACTAGACATTGAATATCTTGAAGTCTATGGTGACTCCAAGCTGGTTGTTAACCAGGTTAGAAGAACCTATGAAGTTCTCCATCAAGATCTAGTGCCTTACTATGAAGCGGCAATCAATATGGCTACATCATTCAAAGCCTTCTTCATCGAATATGTTCGTCGAACTTGCAATACTGAAGCAGATGCTTTGGCAAATCTTGCAGCAGTCCTAGCCATCCCTATCAAAAGACAGCAGGTGGTGGTCGTCTCTAATCGGGAATTGTTCTGCGTCGAAAACAATCGTAATATTGAGTTCAGTAATTTTACTGAAGTCAATGTTATCAATAAAGATTGGAGAACTCCTTTCATCGATTTCGTAGTTCATGACATACTCCCTGAAGATCCCAAGGAAGCTACGAGTATTCATCGGCCATCTCTACGATTCTACTACAATCAGACCACCAAAACTCTTTACCGGCAGACTTATGATGGCTTACTCTTGCGTTGTCTTGCTGGTGATGAAGCGAAACAAGTATTGCGTGAAGCTCACGACGGTGTCTGCGGAGCACATCAACCTGGTCCTAAGCTACAGGATCGTATCCGATGCATGGGTTACTACTGGCCCTCTATGGTATCTGATGCCATCGAATATGCGAGGAAATGTCGAGCTTGTCAAATTCACGCAGATTTCATTCATCAACCATCAGAATTTCTTCATCCGACTGCTGCCTCCTGGCCTTTTGAAGCTTGGGACATAGATATCATAGGTCCCATCAATCCTCCTTCTTCTAGAGGACATCGGTTCATACTGGCAATAACCGACTACTTCTCCAAATGGGCCGAAGCTATACCCTTGGCTGAAGTCAAAACCAGCAGTGTCATCAACTTCGTCAAACACCATGTCATCTATAGATTTGGTATACCTCGACGAATCATCCATGACAACGGACCTCAGTTCATCAGCCAAAAGTTCACCAGGTTCTGTGACGATCACCGAATTGACAATGTCGCTTCAACAGCTTACAATCCTGCTGCTAATGGCTTAGCTGAAGCTTTCAATAAGACTATCATCAAGCTCCTCAAAAAGTTTGTGTCTACTAATAAACGAAACTGGAGTGAAAAGCTTGGAGAATGTCTTTGGGCCTACCGTACTACGGTCCGCAATCCTACAGGTTGTACACCCTTCTCTTTGGTGTACGGCTGTGAAGCAGTTCTACCTTTGGAACTTTAAATTCCGTCTTTGAGGATTGCCATCGCCAATGAGCTCACTACAGAGAACAACGATCTTCTTTGACTTCAAAAATTAGAGGTGCTCGATGAGAAGCGGTTAATGGCTCAACAACATATTGAGTTATACCAAGCCCGCATCTTAAAAACTTTCAACCGCAAAGTTAAGGTCAGAGCCTTTCAGAAAGGAGAACTCGTTCTAACAGTCAGACGTCCTATGACTATGACTCACATAAGCAAAGGCAAATTCGATGCGAAGTGGGAAGGTCCTTACATTGTGAGCAAAGTTTTCTCAAATGGAGCCTATCAACTCACAGAGCTAGACGGTCGAGTTGCAATCATGCCTATCAATGGCAAGTTCCTCAAAAAGTATTATGTATAAATGTAAGAGACATTGCTTGTAATCATCAGACAAGTTCATAAATAAAATTCAATTTTATTTCATCATGAATGATAGTACATAATATCAAGGAAGGTCACTATCATCCTTCTCAAAATTGGGACGCGGGCCACTGTCGTCCTTCTCAAAAATATGATCAGCAAAAGAGTTGAGAACATCCTTGCTCGAACCCACCATGAACTTGCAAGCAGCCATCCTCATGGCCTCTTCTTCTTAAGTCTTCCCTGGTTCAAGAAGGAAGTCCAAGATGTCCTTTGGCGGCTTGAGTACAGACGAACCTTCGCCCGCTGCTATCTGCTTTGGCTGGGCCGGCTCGACTGGACGTTCTTCAATAACTGCTTCAACCTTCGGGACGATCTCAGCTTTCTTAGATGCATCTCCAGACGACATCTTTATGTTAAAAAGTGAAAGTGATCAGTCTATCTGATTTTCTGTTCTATTTATAGACAGAGATTTGTAAGACAATGAAGTGACACAATCATCTGACGGTTCGCCCGTTCATTACAATCATCTGACGGTTCGCCCGTTCATCACATACATCCGACGGTTCATCCGTTCGTTCCATCCATCTGACGGCTCGCCCGTTCATTACATTCATTCGACGGTTCACCCGTTCATCTCATTCATTCGACGGTTCACCCGTTCATCTCATTTATCTGACGGTTTGCCCGTTCATCATATTCATCTGACGGTTCACCCGTTCAATTCATTTGACAGTTCATCCGTTCATCCTGACAATTCACTTCGTTCATTCATTTCGTTCACACATTTTGACGAATCATCCATTTCGTTCATATCAGCAACTTGTCATCTTTGATTAAATTGTCTACTGAAATAATAATATTTAATTATATTCTGCCATGTGCATATTGCCTTTGAGCAGATATAATGAATATAATTATTTTCTAAAATCAAGAAATATATCATGTCTTGCACCTCTGAATATATTTTCTATCGCTATTATTTATATCTGAATAAGATATGCAATAAATAATAGAGCCACCAAGAAAATGTCTATTTATTGATCAAAATTTAAAGACATTACAAAATTACATGTTGCAAAAATTGAAGATACAAAAAAGTCTTTTTTATTCTGCTGGCGGAGTCATCAAGCTGGTCATTTGCTGCTTTAAAGATTGCAGTCGCTCCTCACGAGAGTCCATCACTCGCTTCCTAGCTTCCTCCATCCCGGACTTATCGTCGAAAGATGGCATGGTTACTATTCTGCGAGAGATTTCATCTTGATGAGTTGCGACATACTCATCTCTTTCCTGAGTCAGAGCATTTGTAGCTCCCCTTCCCGAAAATTCTTGAAATAATTTTTTATTTATTTTATTTATTTGATTTAAATAGTACTTTTAGAATTTTATAAATGATTATTTAGTTAATTATTATGGTAGATGATTTTAATCATGGTCGAGTTTTGAAGTACAAGACGGCTAGGAATCGTGGCACGGATAGTGTAATGGCGTGCTTTGACTAGTATATTAGCCCTGGTAGGGAAGACCGAGTCATAGTGACGTCCTAACTAGGAAAACTAAGCCAAGTTGCGACGTAACCCTTACCGAAGGTTTTATTTATTATTTAATTATATTATTGAGTTTTAGGAGACCCGGTTGTACCAAACCAGCCCGGACTGGACCCGAGCTAAGCTCAAGCCCATGTAGTCAGGCGAGACGTCCAATGACATATGTGTTGACGTATTTTGTAAGATGGTGTTGTGTTCCATTTTAATAACTGAGGAATATTTCTAAGTATTCGTATTTAAATATTATAAATAATATTATTAGTGATATTCAATAATAATTGTATATAAATAGGTCTTGTACATTTTTGGGATAATTAGACTGTGTATGATGGTATATACACCAATATTAGTTTATTGAATTTTGTTGTTTTTATTATTATTATTATTATTATTTTATTGAAGTTATATAATATTAATATTATTACGGTTATTTTATACATATATAAGTATTTAATGTTCATAAGGTATCTAAAAGTATTTTAAATGATTTTCTTATTTATCCTGGTGTATTTTTGGAATATTTAGACTACATATTTTGTCTGTACACTTAGTATAGATTTTCTTATTAGTATCATTCTTATTGTTATTAGATTTATTATAATAAAAATATATTATTTAGTATTCTAAATTATTTGTGAAATAAATATTATATGTGGATATATATATGAATATATATAAATACATATGTACTTGTGTGTGTGTATTAGATATATGTATATGCGTGTATATATAAATATATTTGTATACGCGTATATGTATATGTATATATATAGATATATGTGTATGTATATAGATATTAATTTGTTATAAGGGTGTGTATATATATACATGTAAATATATATGTAGATATATGTATATATGTATATATATATATATATATATATATATATATATATATATATATATATATATATATATATATATGGAAATATATATATATATATATATATATATATATATATATATATATATATATATATATATATATATATATATATGGGTGTACATAGATATATCTAGATATAAATAAATATATATGCGTATATGTGTGTATATACATTTATATATAGTATAGGTATACGTATATATATATATATATATGTATGTATATTAGACAAAAAGGAAATAGAAGAAAAACAGTAGCAGCCCAGAAGCCCACAGTCCGGGCCCAACCACCCCGAGTTGGCCCAACCCGAACTCTCCATGAGCCCGAGCTCAGCTTCCAGGCCCAGGATTTCCTCAGCTGTGCAACAGGCCTGACCATTCTGTATACTGAACGTATACATAGAGAAGGAATCGAGAGTTTTCCTCTCGTAAACAAACCACACCCAAACCCTAACTCTCAAACAGAGCGCCACCCTAGGCGACCCCAACACCTGCGCGCGCCGCCTGGGCCGTCGCCGGCCGTCGGCGCCGCCGCCGTGCGCGGCCACAGCCGCGCGAATGCAGCGCTGAGAGGGAACACAGAGTGGCAGCAGCAGGGGCTGCGGGAAGCCGACTTCAAGATCGAAGTCCACGATCGTTGCTCCATCGTTTACCGAGATGATTCTTCAGGTATGATCCTAATATAACCACCTTCATTTGCCTTCATTTAGATTTAATTTAGACGAACTGGATTGCCCGAGAAATCGACCCAAAGTCGATGAAAAATATGACCAAAAACAGGACAGAACCCGTTCCAAGAACCCGACTTGGGCAGTGTTTTATGAACTGTATATTAAGAATTTTAGAAAACTATTTGAAGTCACTCATAGACAACCTATAAGACTTCAAACCCCTTTTCGTAGTTTCTGATTTTGTCCACTGTACACCGAGAAAACGGATTTAGAAAATTGAGAAAAACCTGTTTTTGAAAACATAGAAATTCATCCATGCGACGTGCATCCCGCCAAACCGGGCGACGTGGTCGTGCACAGTAGGCATCGAAAGCTGCGTAATGGCTTCGTAGTCGTGTGGGCTTTGACGGAATTTAAATTGGTCGCGTGTGCGCGACGAATTTGATGCATATCCGTCAAAATTTATCGTATCGTGCACTTTAAAAATTCTCCAATTACTTTGTGCATGCTCGTCAGATCGAGATGAAACTTACGCCAACAGGACCATATCGTTTTTCTGGTCCTGCATGCCAAGTTTGGTCCGATTCTGAGACAGTTGATAAAATCACCGTTTTGCGGGCCCCACGGTCCCACTCAACGGACGATTTTGTGCACGGCCCGCCGGAATCTAACTCTGGACATACGGTTGGGTTCGTATCGAAAAACCAGATCCGTAGACATGTAGTTTGATGACTTTAGAGACCGTTGACTCTGGCACACTTTTCGGTGCAAAGCGGGTCCAACGGCGGACATCATTTTTGCTCGAAATTACCGTTTTGCTCCTGTGTCCAGAATTGGACTTAAGGATAGACAATCCTAGCTAATTTGACTATTCTGAGAACGTTGGTAATGTTTATTTCAGCTTTCGGAGACAGTTGTGATGACTTGGACTTTCTGACTTATTGATTGGAGTTACATTGTTGGTTCTTCGTGCAACCCCCAGGCAAGTATACCTTGCCTTTCTACACAGCTTTATTTACATGCACTGTCTTTATTTATTATCCAGTTTTCTCATATTATTGATATGTATCTTTCATATCCTGTTCATATATTGGTACCATTGATTTGTAGACCGTGTTCACAGTTAGCCTTGTGTCTTATTGGTCGTGCCTTGATTGAGTCGTGCCTTCGTGTCTTGAACCTTGAAGCTAACCTGCAAGTCCACAATAGGGACGAGGGTTAGTAGTTATTGGTCCACACCTGCGAGTCCACACTAGGGACGAGGGTAATGCTAGCCTGCGAGTCCACACTAGGGACGAGGGTTAGTAGTAGATGCTAGCCTGCGAGTCCACACTAGGGACAAGGGTTAGTAGTATAGGGTTTACGCCTGCGATTCCACACTAGAGACGAGGGTGATGCTAGCCTGCGAGTCCACACTAGAGACGAGGGTTAGTAGTAGATGCTAGCCTGCGAGTCCACACTAGGGACGAGGGTTAGTAGTAGATGCTAGCCTGCGAGTCCACATTAGGGACGAGGGTTAGCAGTATAGGGTTTACGCCTGCGAGTCCACACTAGGGATGAGGGTGATACTAATCTGCGAGTCCACACTAGGGACGAGGATTAGTAGTTGTTCAAACCTGCGAGTCCACACTAGGGACGAGGGTTTGAGTATTCGTTTCGGTTATCCGTTGACATCTTGACATGAGTTCTCTAGTCCTTGTTCAGCAGTTCATTTTCGTGTAGACAGTGTATAGATTCGTGCTTATTCATTACTCAGTTTTACTTATTTATCCTGTATTTTTCTCCATGCATAATAAACTGTTAGAAAGGCTCATTTTTATGTATCTTGCTAGTCCTCTGAGGACCTGATGATCTCTTCAGGTTTAGCGACTGCATGGAGTTAGTTAGCAGAGCAGGATGGTAGAGGATTGCGATATTTGATACAGGTATTTGCTTGTGATATTTCTTTATTATCTTTTCGTGCTTTATACTCAGTACCATGATATACTCTGCTTATTTATAGACTCATATCATTCTTAGAGTCTAATCGAACAATATGCTAATGGGCTGCAGACCATGACCCATACTTGTTCATTCTTGTTTATATGATTCATGTGGATTGAGATATAGTTTAGATTAGATATGATACCCATGACCTTGACAACTTATACGTACTCGAGTCGGGCTGGAGTCCGCTCGATACGTAGCTGGCTTGCTCACGAGCTCGCGTCCGAAAAACGGGTGCGGGTCGTGACAGCATTCAGTCGTTGAACTGCAGCCTGGTGTTGTGTGGTCTCATCCTCCAGAGCAAGCTGAACAAGTCTTAGCTCTTCTTGAAGACGGACCGATTCTGCTTGCAGCTCGGCAACTTTTTTCTCATTCTCTTCAGCAACAGATGCTATTGTTTCCACTTGGGAATTATACTCAGCAGACTTAGTAGAGAAAGTGTCCAAGAGAACTTGGAGATCAACCTTTGCAATTGCAACTTCTTATGACATCTTCTCGAATTCAGCCTGTACCAAGAGCTCCATCTCCCCCTATTAAGCTCTTTGTAAATCTTAACGATGCCTCCAGCTCATCTAGTACATGTTCAAGAAAAATGGCCTGAGCTTCGTCGTCCTGATTGCAGATGGCATTGATCAAATAGGAGGTTGGACCTCTAACTGTTGAGAAACCAGCATCTTCTTTCTCTATCACCCTATCTACTAAGGGTTTCAACAAATTAAAGAAAAGGTTGCTGAAGGAGCTAATGATAAATCGGTTAGTAGCCAGAGCACCAGGAGTAGCAGCTACTCCCATAGATGTGGAAGCAGTAGCAGGTGTCTGTGTAGATAGACGTTCAGCGTCTTCCCTTTGAGTAGAGGGCTCTTTAGACAGAGGAGACATCGTAGAGCTGGCTGCCCCTCCCAGATGTTCTTCTGCAAAATCAAATGAACCTTATCATCGATTGTTGTCATTAGCAACTAATCAAAAAGGATCAAAAGTAAAAGGCAATCTTACCATGACTTGCCCCAGCAACAAGTCTGTCATCTGTTGGTACAGATTCCAATCTGGCAGAAGTAGCCTCAGACATTACTGCCTGGCTACTACCGGCCTCAGAGCCACCCAAAAAATGTCGGCTACCACTGGCTATAGCCGTTATTGGTACTATGTCTGTGCATACGGGAGGAACTGGAGAAGATTCAAGTTCTGCATGGATAAAAATATGGATGTTAGCCATTAATCTATGAAAAGAAGGTTGATAATCTCATTTAATACCTTTGGGAGCAGCAGGAGTAGTTTCTTCAGGTGCTACTTCTTCACCTGCATTTTTTTTCGGAGACACATGCACCTCAACATCCTCTTCAGGATTCAGTGTGTCATCTACGGCTTCCGAGGATACATGGATATTAGTATCCTCTTCTGGATTTAAAGTATCATCAACAGCTTCTGTTGATGTGTTTTCATTACTCACACTGTCCTCCGGTGCTTCTTCGTTGTCAGTTGCGACGGCCGGATTTACAACATCCTGCAGGCCGAAGTCGCAATCATTCAATGCTTCAATCATTAAACGATCTTCTTCTTCACGGAGTGTTCCTGGTGTAGTTGGAAGTTGGGCAGCTTCCACTGCGAGTGAAGGAGATCGCAAAGCTTCATTCTCTTCCCTGGGCTCTACAGCCTCATCTCTCTGTTCTGGACTAGGAGTTTCCTGCCTAGGTTCAGGGGCAGGAGTGGGAGATGACATTGTAATTCCGGCAATAGCACTAGCTACGACCGATGACATAGGTCGAGGTGTGACTACCTTCTTTCTCCGGAGGACTAACTTCTTTCTATGCAGAGGTCTCGCTGGACTCTCTACATCTATAACATTGTCTGGTCTTGGAATAGAAGTTGGGGTGGTCGCTTCTTCTCTCTGAATTGATTTGGCTTGCTGCTTAGATTGTGATCGGGTCGTGACCCTTTCTGATGGTTCCAGGACAAGTTTTTTCTTTGCAACTGGAGAAGAAGGTTCTTTTCTCCTTCTCTTCCTCTCCTTGGCAGGAGATTTGACAACTTTTAAAGAGATGCACAATGGCTCGTTGACTTCTTCTGGGAAGTTGGCCTCCCTAGAAGCTTCCAACGGCGCATCGGCCGGTTCGCGTTCTTCTTCGTTGCCAGGAGCCACCACAACAGTTGCTCCTTTCTTCAATCTGTTCGCTGTCGCGAAGCTATCGGCAAGACTGAAATTCTCTGCAAAGGTGTTCGCCGATGTGTAGAAGATAGAGTATGTGTACAGCATCCGTGGGCCATGGTCGCTCTTTGTTGGCATTGAGAACATGGCTCTGGTATCTCGAGCATTGTAATAAGCCCATGCCCGGGCGCCATCGATTAAATAACCTTGTCCTTGCAGGCACGTTATGGCGTTACCCACGTGGAACTGGTCGTAGCCGAATTGACGAGCAAAGTAGTTTGGAAGATATGGTTCTAAGTAACATTCATCTTCAAATCTATAAACCAAGTGCGATGGCCTAATCGTCCTCAGCCAATCAAATGCTGCACGACCCAAAGGCTGCCTCCCAAGATCAACCAGATTTGTAGACATATATTCATAACCAGTCGGAGGGGGAACGCAGTAGAAATTCTACCATTTCCCGAGATTCATTGCTCGTCTGCAATCTCTAAGGCTGGTATATATCCATTTGCTCCTTGAGAATCTCCGCAAGAAGCTTCCGCTGACTGTCCCCATATCGGGGTTCATCAATGAAGGATGGTGTAGAAGCAACCATCCGAACAAATAAGTGTAGGAAAGCTCCAGCCGAGGGAAGTTCCCTTTCTTTCCCTTCCCCTTGAGCATTGAATCAACAAAAAGACGAAGACCCGCGTTCACTCTGCAGGTCATCGCCGATAGCAGATCCATTCGGTAGCCAAAGACTAGACGGACGGCAGCAAAGAGGACGCCGCGATGGAAGCGATCTACGGCGCTCGCTCTGGGAACAACGAATCGTCGGAGCCAATATATGAGGAAACCCGCCAGTTGGGCTTCCTTTGACATGGGCCTATAGCCCATTCTCATAAAACTTTCAATAAAATCTCCTGTCTTGAAAGGAGAGTATTGAAGTTCGTCATCAACCTTGATGTCCATTTCCTTGTTTTCATCCATCAGTCCTATCACCTTACTATGGCTGAGAGGTTTGAAGAAGGTAGGATTGTATGTATCGTGATCCTTAGTCTTTTTCTCGATGATGTGGTTCAGGAAGAGATAGGGCAACCACTTTGACGAGTAGCAAGTGCCAGAGGAACCACTCTTGTAATACATGGAGCAGATCTTATAATGACACAGCAATTCCTCAAAAACAGCCACCATATCTGCATTCTCACGACGAAGTCGGTCCAACTCGTCGTTGGTGGGAACAAATTCTTCGTAGGGGAAGTCTCCCATTGGTAAGCTTGAGATATACTTCATCTCATGAAGAGCTAGTCCAATCTCTCCACAGGGTGTCATGAAAGTCCCTGTCCTAAAATTGTACCTCTCCGCCAAAGCGAGAAACAGATGAGGGTTGGGGTGGAATCCATATACGGTAGAGTATACCGCCTGGTATAGCTCAATCTCTTTGAGCTTCTCCTCGAACTGAACCAATATCCAATTGGTTATGCAGTTCCATCTTTTGTTATCTGGGTTCACCAGACCTATCAACCGGATGTCCTGATCCGGGTATCTTTCTTCAACCTTTGCAAATTTATTCACAAAGATCGGCGTCCTAACTGGCAGCAGTAAGGAGGAGTTCTCCGGTAGGATACAGCCGGGCTTCAATCCCCTGAGCAAGGAGCTGTGACGCTCAGAGGAGCTATAGAACATATCCTTGTGATTCGGTCCTTTCTTCACACAAATATTTCATGTCCTGGCTTGCTGGAGAGGAGTAATAGCCCAGTCCATCCTCCTGGGATAGCTCGCATGAGCATAGCAGGATAGAGGGAGGCACCTGGCAATGTCTGGTAACAATATCCTCTTCTCACCTCTCTGAAAGAGTCTTTGTTCGACTCGAGGCCTCGGCTGAGAACTCTTATCAAGAGCCTCACCGAACAGAAATAGAGGCTTCTTATGAGTGACGGCGTCGGCAGTCTGCAGAGGCTGCCCATTCATTAGACTCAATAAAGTTTCGTTGTCCTGTGCTACTAAGATGGCTTGACGGGAAGATGACAGAGCATATTGGAGAAATATTACATGGGACAAATCTTCCTTAAACTCTGGTTCAGCAAGGGTCCCTGCAAAGGTTTCATAATCTGGGTCTTCTCTGATGTTAACTGCATCAAACAGAAAGACAGAATTCAGTATATGCAAAATCAAAGATTCTGTCCAAAAAATCAGCAAATTACGCAAGCATCAGATTGTGCTGTCTGTAAAACATCAGATTGTGCAACAACAGCTTCTATGCGCAAACTGTCCAGTTGCGCCAACATATTCAATTGTGCAAGCCATCAGATTGCGCTAACAAGCTTGCGCAAGGCAACAGTTTGCGCTGGACAGACTTGCACAAACCGATAGAATACGCTGACTTTTGCCAGCACTTTCCAACCGATTGCGCAAGAAAATAGTCTTCATAAAAATGAAAACTATTGGATTTGTGCAACCGAAACCCTAAATAGGGCGGCGCAATATAACCAAATCTCTAAAAAGAGATAGGTTTGAAGATTAAATCATGTCGAAGAACCCTAAAAAGGGGTTTTTGATCGAACGACTACCTTGCAGTGCGGGATGACCGATTTGTGTCATGAAATATACGACGCAGCCCGAGTCAAAGACTCGGCAGGGGTTTTGCCCTTGTCGGCGGCAGAACGCTTTGGAGCCATTGAAGTCGACGAAGAAGAAGGAAAAGAGTCGGAGTGGGCTCGAGAATTTTCTCTCTTGAACAAAGTAGAAACAAGTAAAGAATGACAGAAGAAAGAAGGAGAACTATTTATAGTTTTTCGAGAGTAACGGTCGCCTCGGATTACGCCGAAGAAATGGGAGCTGATTCCTTCAATTACGCAGACAAGTCATTACTTGCGCAACTTGATTTTAAAATCAAAATTCAAAGTATTTCGAAGCTTTGACTATTTTCAAACTTCGAAAACTTTGAAGGGGGTCTTGTAGGTCCTAAAAATCAAGTTGCACCCATCAAAGAAGTCATAAAAATCAAATTGTGCATCCTTCAAGTGAACTGCGCAGGAGACAGATTGTGCAACAACTCAATTACGCAGGCTGAACTACACACTCATCCAAGTGCGCTGGCTGACGTAGCCTCGTCATCATTATCTGACAGAGAATCAGATCTTCTGATAGCTGACAGCATGAAGAACGAGGAAACTGTTCGTTTATCGTACAGCACAGCGCTCGAGGACAGCTGTACATGCAGCGCAATCTGCCAGACTCTCTGCAGCGCGGTCCATCCCAGCGCAATCTGAAGCCAGCACAATCTGAAGACAGCACAGTTCATGTGGCGCACTCCATCAAGACAACTGACAAATGTACACGTGGCCTACATGCCATCAATTACTCACCATATGGCAACCGTCTGTACACGACCAAGCATATTTCAATCAAACAATGCCACGCGTCACATACAGGTGGTCCACGATCGAGTAACTGCCTGCGCAGTTTATTGCTTGCGCAATCCAAAGTCTGCGCAATCCATCCTGCGCAACTCAGAATAACTAAAAGTTAGTTATTTCTAGAACTCTATAAATAGAGTTTCAAGTCTTCATTATCACACACACATAGAGATCAGAACACACATTCAAGTCATCACCAGAGATCAGGAGTTCTTGCCAAAGTGCTGCTGCATTCTTCAGAGGCTACCGTCTTCAAAGTTCACATCGTCCAAGGGATAAAGCGATCGTCTTTAGATCGGATTCCTATAGTTGTACTTTTCCAGAATTCTTGTAATCTTCTTACAAAGTTTGTTAAATAAAGATCAACTTTTGTTTTTGCAAACAAGGGTATTCCTATATTCTTGATTCACTCTATCCATCCATACCAATTCTCAAGATCTACCTTTCCAATGCCAATTCTTGAAATATGGCGTCTCGCCTAACCGCTAGGCCATTTCTCAAGGCTAAAGACAATGTCAGGATTGGAATCATAGTTCTCCAACAATAATAACAATACTGACCCCAATCATAGGGTCAAACCAAGTTGATAGTACGGGGCTTTTCTACCCAAGCTCGTGTCACTAAGATTTCTAAACATCGAGCATGATCACCTAATTCGCATCAAGGCATACGTTGCGCCAATTCAAATCCATTCAAATCACCAATTCTAACCAATTTCTGTATTCGATCACGAGGTTATCTAGTGCAACAATTTGTCATGCCCCAATCTCACACAAGTTCGAGTATCTACGTTGGACATGAATTACCATGCCACGTTCTCGTAGGATAATCGTCCTTATTGGAGCGTAACTCTTGCTTGAGTCTAGACTAATTCATTCTCGATATGCGGATTGGACCTACTCAATCCTCCAGTTCAATCATCAAGCACACTAAGTCATTCTCGAGTCCACCTTTGCGTGAAACCACAAGTCGAAGCATATAAATTGCCACGCCATGCAAGTCCGATCACTCCTGCTGTATGAATCACCATACCAGCGCTTACGCAGAGTGATTGCCCTAATCCGACATGACGCATATGCGAGGCTGGTACAGATAGGAGCCTCAATTGGCCGTACCCCAAGTTCTCTGGACAGAGTTCAAACTGCTGTTCTAGAAAAAGTTTTTTTCAGATGTGGAGCGAGACGAACTTCGAAATTAGTTCGAGGCATTACAGCAGGGGAGTATAATTGTGGCTCAGTACACATCAGAGTTCAGCCGCATCAGCAGGTTCGCGGAGAACCTCATCAACACGCCAGAGGAGAGGGACAGAAGGTTCAAGAAGGGCCTCACCAGAGAGATGCGACATGCAATGGTGATCAGCTAGGCCACGACCTATGCGAACATCCTCAAAGTTGCTCAGGGAGTAGAGAATGAGATGGACCCAAAGCTCAAGCGGGACAAAGACATCAGTGCCAGCAGCTCCCAGGGTCCATCGAAGCGGACCGACACTCAGTCGAGGCCACCTCAGCGGCCAGTACTCCAACATCAGCATCAATATCATCCTCATGTTCGAGCTTCGACATCGCCGAGGCAGCAGAGGCAGACCCAGGCATACTTTTTCTTGCGTGTACTGCAAGAGGCCGGGACACCGTGTTGAGAAATGCCGCAAGAGGTTAGGGTAATGTTTGGTTTGTGGATCTGCCACTCACCAAGTAAAAGATTGCCCTACAACCTTCACTCGCCAGGGACCAGCACCAGAGCTGCAGCAAGAGGATCCACCCTTCAAGGATCAGTAGCCGCAGGGCGCGCAACCAGATGAATCGTTATCTTCCTTATGTTGCTTATAGTATCTAGATTTTCTTGTAGTGCCTATTTTTGAAACTTAAGTCTTCTTTGCATTTATGGTCTTTTGCATTTGTCTAGTGACCACTTGTTGGTCCTTGTCCTTTTACTACATAAATAAATTATTTAGTTTTCTTGTTGTCTTTAATAAATTTTGCTTAATTTTCTGTTCATCTCTACCAGACCCTTGAAATTTCGAGGACGAAATTTTTGTAAGGGGGTAGATTTGTAACTCCCTAAATCGTTTTATGGATTTTTGAATTAGTTCCTAAAATTTTTCTATTTTTGAAAGTGTCATTTTAATAAACCTAGTTTTAATACTAGAATCGATTTTGTTTTAGCTATCTTCAGATTCTATTATGTTAGTGAGTTCTGAGTAACGCTGATACCTTAGTTTTATTAACTTTGGATAATAAAGGTTAATTTTACTTGAGTGGGTTTTTATCATTAATAATAATTGGTTGATCCTTTAAATCACTAGAGTAGTATTGTGCTTGTTTTGATTACTCATATTAAATTAGTTAGTCATTGATTTATTTAGTTATAAAAAAAACTATTGATTAATTTAGAAAATCTTTTTAAATATTATGTAGTTATTAACTAAACTGTTAAGAAATTAACAGTCTTTTAAAGCAGTAAATATTTTAAAGCAGTAAACATTTTGCTTACTAGTAATGTGTTATAGTTAATTAAGTGTTTAGTGAGAAATCTGTTACAAATTTGTATCCTCACCCTCAGATCTACTTGTAATTACCAACACTGCCACTACCACTATCCTAACTTAGGAAACACCCCCAGATCTATTCATAATTGCAACTCTGCCACTGTTCTCTTCTGTGGAGACACACACAATATTTTTACTATAAATAACTGACACATTGTGCATGCATTCCCATATCACAGTACTGTTACATCGCCATTACTCTCTCTTTACACTTTTTCTCTCTATACACTCTCTCTCCTCTGCTCTCAGGCCGACCCCTCGGTCCAGCACCACTGCTTGCCACCGCCGACCTCGTCGGATTTCTCACCGCCAGATCAGAGCTGAACTCCCCTCGACATCATCGGAGCATCGCTAAGAAGTTCTCACCGCCAGAGCTCCGCCACGAATCAATCATCATCGATGGAGCCATGACAACCACCAGATTCGACTCAGATCATCAGATCTGAGCCGTCCCCGCTGTCGGAGATCACTCGACGTCATCACCACGATGCAAAACACCGGAGCTTCCTCATCATTTCGAAATCGAGCCAACCATACGAAGTTCTGATCGCCTCACCGGACCGCCACAGACACCGCTCTCGCCGACTGAAGATTCGCCTTTACCTCGAAGACTAAGACGTCTCTTTTAGAGAGGAACTGACGCCTCGGGAGTTGTGCTACCCTTTCGATCATCGTGTAGACACCTCGAAGACTGTGTGCCCCTTCATAGCTTGAGCCGACCCTTCGAGAGTTGAGGAGTCATCGCCTTCCTCGAGAATCACCGATCGAAGCCGACGACCTCGTCAAGACCGCTGTCGCCGGGAATCTGAACCACGACCGTCGTCTCCGTCGTCTAGAGCGCCAAATCTGCCGAGGATCGACATCCCCAACCGGCCGGTAAGATTCTGCCCGATCTACTCGAATCTCCTTCTTGATCTTCATCTTCTGGTTCCTTATTTCTAGATCTAGGGTTTTGCTTTGTGTTAAAGGGATGATGGAGAGAACCTAGAGCTAGGGTTTGTGTCACCCCCAGTTTTCAGAAACAGGGGTATTTTTGTTATTTTTCATTTTATAATATTTTTGAAATTATTTATTTATTTATAATATTATTTTGGGGTTATTTGAGTCGGGTTCGAATTTCGGCTTAATCCGACTTGAAACGTGGGCCCGGGGTAGTTTTGACTCTAGTGGGACCCACATACTAGTTAGCCATGGCCCACATGTCAATTATTTTAGTTAGTGACTAGGCTAATTTATTTTGGTTAGGGTTTGATTAGATTAGTGTGTTGGAATGACCAAACTAGCCCCGACTTAACCCTTTCCAATATATTAGCAAATAGATTAGTGTAGGGGCTTTCTTGACTTTTCCTAATAGGGCAAAAGTTCCTCCATGGCTGGCCACTAGAGAATGGATAGGCTTAGCCATTCATCATTATCCCCTTCTCCACTCTCTCTCTTGTTCTTCCCCAAATTGATTTGAGAGCAAATCCCTAATCATTCCTCCACCAAATCCTTCCATTTTCTCACCCAATCTTCTTTCTTCCTTCTCCATTCAAGCCAAGGAGGAAGCTACTCAAGTTTGGGAAGAGTCGGAGCTCGTTCGTGTCCATTCGGGGTTCCTACGTGTCGGTGGCGCATCGGGAAGCTTTTTCTTCGATCCGAATCACCGGGAGGTATAAATCCCTTCTCCTTCTCATTTCTCTCATGCATTAGAATGGTTTTGACCCATAGGAATGACCCCCATGGTTTTGTGCCCATTTGTGTCCATTTCGTGTCCATTTGGACACTTGTAGAGGTGTCCTATGTGTAGGATCGTGTCCTAATGGGAAAACCCCTATTTGGACACATGTGGAATTATTTGTGTATTGATTTAATGTTGTTCTAACTTTTATTCCAGATTTTCTATGTGTTTAGGAATGAGTTTTCCTATGTATCATATAGTATCATATTATCTAATATCTATATATGTATATATATGGTGGTATATATCAATCTCTCTCTCTCTCTCTCTCTCTATATATATATATATACATATATATATATATATATATATATATATATATATATATATATATATATATATATATATATATATATATGTATATATATATATTATGGCTTATATAATTGTGGATATATATTATGGTGGGAATGTGTATATTTTTGTGTTTGAATGGGGTATGGAGTGGTCGGCCAAGTATTGGAGTAGTGTGTGTGTGTGTATGTGTTAGTTTTGAGTGTGTTGGAGTGGAAGAGAGTGTGTGTTGGTATGGTGTTTGAGTGAAGGGTTGTGAGGATTAGAGGGGGATGTGGAGAGTGGTGAGTAGAGTGAAAGGGATGGGGGGGAACCACCTTCACAGGTGCTGCCAACAGCAGCACCTTGCTGCCAAACCAGTCCATAGGCAAACCCATTTTGGCCCTTAACATTCAGTCCTATACAAGCTCAAGTGGCTGTCACTTTGGCCACATTACAGTCTAGATTTTACACCCTTTGGCTGTCCCTTTAGCCCCCATTTCTTATCCAGACACAGCCCCCTACAAACCCCTTAACGTGCCCCTTAAACATCAGCCTAGTAGCTGTCCCTACACAGCCAAATCAGTCCTAACTAACCCCCATTTCAGTCCCTTGGACTGTCCCCAACAGTCCTAACAAACCATAGTTGGCTGTCCCCATATGACCACAAAACAGCCCCCAACAGTCCAGATTTCTCCCTTATGTTGGCTGTCCATATGAAAGTCCTAAGCACCACATTACAGTCCACAAAATCAGTCCTTTATTGCCCACAAATTTAGTCCAACATTCCACCCCATAACAGCCCACATAGCTGTCCATTTAACCCCCTGTTAGCAGCTTTTAAACCACCCTAAAACCCACCCCTTTGGCTGTCCAATATCAGTCCATTCATGCCCCTAAACACAGCTACACAACAGTCCTTAAACCTGCCATTAAACCACCCATTTCAGTCTCAAATGACAGCCCCTTAAACCCCTTAGCAGCCCCACTAAATCAGTCTAAACCAGTCCCCACAGGACACACATTTAAGTCCTATACTTAGCCTATGTATTGGCCCTTTGACAGCCCCAAACTTGCCCCTACATTCCAGTCCAATGGACAGCCCTATAAGCCTAAGTATGTGTGTGAGTGTGAGCCATTAGGAAGTCCCAAACCACAGCCCCATATACCACCCATATCAGTCCATAAATTCAGCTGTGTGTGTGTGTTATGAGGTTGTGTGTATGTGTGTGTGAGCCTAAATGAGTATAGCTAGTAACCTATAGGTTAGCCTATGTGTAAACCTATAGGAAAGCTTATAGGTGAGTGAGATGTGAGAGTGTTGTGTGTGAGTGAGTGTGGTATATGTGAGTGCTAGAGTGATGTGAGAATGAGATATATGATATTGGTAGGGTAATATAAGTTTTACCTAGAAATAGGGTATTGGAGTCTAGAGTCTAAGATAGGGTTAGAACTTGGTTCTCTTGGTTGGTAATGATCAAATATAGTGCTCCTAGGCTAGTTTTGACTTCGGTTGACCATTTTGACCAAAAGTCAATAAAAGTCAACCGAGAGTCAAACTTAGCCTTTAAGCGACTAGATTTGACCAAAACCAAACCAGAGTTGACCAGTTGACTGAAAATCAACTGTTAGTCAACATTTGACTTGTTTGACCTAGGGTTGACCCAGGGTTGACTCAGTGTTGACCAGAGTTGACTTTTTGACCAAAAGTCAACTGTAAGTCAACCTTTGACCCCGTTTGACCTAGTTTGACTTGGATTGACTCCCAGTGACCTGGTACGACCTAGTATGGACTAGTATGACCTAGTATGACTCAGTCGACCTAGATTGACCTAGTTTTGACTTAGACTTGCATTCATGACTTATATTAGTTTTTTTTTTCAGTATAAACCCTGTTTGACTCATAGTATCTTATTTTAGGTATGTGATTACTCTGAGCGTCTGTTCACCTTATCAGCTCAGGACCACGGGCGAGTACATTCACTGATAGTTTTCATTGTCTTGATATCTGTTATATCCGATTTAGTTGTAGTGTCTTACTCGATTCCCAGTCACGATAGTTCACGGACTAGTATATGTTGGATCATGACATGGGATGTTGTTCCTAGGTTTTCATGGTATATTGGTACATATTGTCTTATTTTTATGTATTGGTATAGACACCGATTCCAAAGGGGACTTGCTACCCTCTTGTGGAATCCCGTGTCATGACGTGTCATGTCCAGATCCATTGTACTATTCGGGGATGGGGGAGTTATTAGTGGTTGTGTGATCAAAATTCCCACAAGGTTCTATGGTACATATGGTTCATAGCTATACCCTCGCCTTACGACAGGTAAAGCCTTACCCAACGTTGTTCATAGCTTTCCATGGTGACCGGCCTTATCGTTCTATTGTATACAAGGTTCATAGCCGGTCGGATGGAAAGCCTGGGCATACTTTCCTAAGACGATCATATAACACACTAATAATTCAAGGCACCTTTTAAATTTATTATCTTTGGTGACTAAGTTTTGTTCGGGAGAAGGGTTACAGCCCCGGTCCTTGTTTGGTTTAGGGGTTGTAACTCGGCTTCCGAATAGTTCCCAAGTCATCCTATATATATATATATATTATCGTCCTTTTCAGTACTCACATCTTGATATATATATATATTTCTGTTGATTTTGTCTTGTATTTTATTACACTGTCTCTTACAGTTTTTGTCAATTCACATTGAACTGCTGTTGATGTTTGTACTTGCTCATTTTCCTGACAGGATACCGTTGACATTTTTACAGATGATTTAGAGGCAGATTGCCCGACCTATTATGGGGTCGAGTCAGATGGAGTAGACCCGGACTGTGGCTTGTTGGTAGAGCCACTAGACTTTGCTCACCCTGAGTAGTATAGTTTAGTTAGATTTGCCTGGCCTGCGAGCCAGCTAGTATTTTCAGATTGTAGTATCTTATATATATTTTTCTGTGACTCTGGGTTGTTGTGTATAGCTCTGGACTTGTGTGTATCTCGGACTCATTTCCTGTTTTATCTATCATATTTTCCTTCCATGCTATCTACCTTAGTTTTGTATTTGTGATTGAGACTGTATTGCTATGTCACCTCCATTCGAAGAGTATATACTGTACAGGTACCTTTATCTATTTTAGTCGTAGTATTTACAGACCCTATATACAGTGTTCTACCGTCGATACTGTGGCGTAGGCTGGACGTAACCACGTACTCGTGCCCCTCTTCAGGGTGCGGGTTGTGACAGTTTGTTAGCCGAAAAGAAGAGGATGTTTCTTCTGGTTGTTGGCTGTAATATTTAGGGTTTAGTAGCATCTGAAAGAAGAAGGAGGGAGAAGATTTTCTAGGGTTTGTAGAGGCTAAAAATCAAGCTGCGCCACCTATTAAAGTGTTAGATCATCAAATGGCACCAAATTATTATATTGTGCCAAACCATCAGGTTGCGCCGATATCTGGTTGCGCAGGAGTCAGGTTGCGTGAACGACACGTGGCGCACTTCCTCGAGAAGCTGTAACGGCATCATTATTTTCCTGGCAGCTGACAGCACGAAGATCAAGAAAAATCTGTTCGAATCCCGCACAACGCGGTGCTCGAGAAGATTTTATCAGCAAGTAATTAATGCTGACAGCTGGTTCGCGCAAGTCATTTTGTGGCACGAGAATTAATCAGCACAGCACAGTAGACTTAGTCAAAGGTGCCAGTTGTTGAGTTGCGCCCATGCGTAGCCTGGCTAGTTGGAGCCACTTGATCAACTTTTTATTTTAAAACAGGATGACGTGGTGCACAAGCCACAAACTTCGCAGAACGTGCCCACTATACTGCCCACGACCACGCGTATCTCAATCAAACAATGTCACACATCCACAACCGTTAGTGCAACCATTCGCACAAGTGAACAGGAAGCGAGCAGCCTAAAATGCGCGCAACCTAGAATAACTACTAAACAGTTATTTCGAGAACTCTATAAATAGAGTTTCAAATCAGTCTTAGAAGATTAAGAATGATCATAATCTCCTGCTAAAGTGTTGTTGCATCCTCCAGAGGCTCGTGTCTTCGATATAACATTGGCCAAGGGTTAAAGTGATCGTCTTCTGATCAGATTCCTATAGTTGTACTTCTCTATAAATCAATTGTACTCTTTTCTAAGTTTGTAATAAAGAAGCATATTTTTTTGTTCTTTTCAAACAAAATGGCAACTCTGCTGGGGAAATCTTTTTGTTTCGACGAGAAAGTGACAACTCAATGTGATACCGCGTCAATCGAAAAGACGCAGAAGACCCTGGTCGTTCAAGTCGACCAGACAGCCTACGAGGCCATGATCAATGCTGGAGGTGCCAAACGCACTGCTGCTGCTGTTAAGAGCAAGATGCGCTCTGTTTGGACTCCTAATTCTTCGATGGCACAATCCCTGCCTCTGCGTAACTTGCGCTCATCACTGCCTTGGCGCAATCTAAGGGAAACAATCTTTTGGCTAATTCCTCCACTTTTCCGATTCTGAAATCGAATGAGACGTTGTCTCGACACACTGCTATCCAAAACAAAGGAAAGTGCCCTTTGACCTTTACTTCCCTGGCGCATCCTACACTTGTTCTTGCTTCTGTACAACTTGCGCCCATCACTGTCTTGGCACAACCTAAGGGAAACAACTTTTTGGCTAACCCCTCTACTTCTTCAACTCTGAAATTGAAAGAGACTTCTTCTCAACAAACTGCTGAAAAAAAATAAAGGAAAGCGCCCTTTGGCCTTTTCCTCCCTGACGCAACTTGCTTATGTTCCTGCTCCGGCACAACTTGCGCATGTTCCTGCTCCGGTACAACTTGTACATACTTTTGCACTAGCGCAACATAAAGAGAAACATTGTTTAGTGATTCCCTCTTTGCCACCAAACCAGAAGTTTAGTGAGAAATTACTAAATCAAGGAAAACGCTCTTTAGCTTTTCCTCATTCTGCTCGAGTCATTGACTGGGTGGAAAGTACAGCTAATTCAGATAGGAATTCTATTCTCCTTAACAGAGACAACCAAATCTCTGTCGGAAAGATGGATTCTATTCAGAATAAACTTTCCACGCAAAAGGGTATTATGCCTACTCCAAAGAGGTCAGGGCAGGATCTACCAACCCTATGTGTTTCAAGATCCCGACAAGGCAAACTGCTAGTATATCAAGTAGATGCACAAGTAGCTCCCATATCAGACTTGTGCACCTATATCAACAGGTGCCAATTAGGGTCAACCTCGGAAAATCACAAGATGTATCAAGCACAACCTGTACCAGTTGCTAACTTGTGCCAGAGGAAGAATTCTGATGTGAAAGATCCTATGAATTATGCTAACCAGCTTAGCACGTCTTTGTACACTCAAGGTACGGGACACCTCAAGAACATGAACCATGTCCCGAATATCGTCAAGGACTACATTCCTGCCACTTCTTCTTGTCCTGTTAGTGACCTCCGTGAACTTTTAACACAGAAGCGGAAGGTTGTAAATCCATCCCATCCAACGGTAGACTAACAGCAACAGCATCATTGCAATTATCACCATGAAGTTGTCATCAAATGCTGCTATCAGTCAGTCAAGATGTCCGTCTTTGACCGTTTGAATTATGTTCAGACTCCTGAACCAATCCTAGTAGACAAAGATGAATTACTCTATGCTCCTGTCAACATGGCATCCCGAAGCACTGGGGATAGAAAACGTCCAAGACGTAATGCATCCTGCAATTCCAGTCAACAGTACTTAGATCGGATTCATGAATCCGGTGAAGGAGTATACCAATATACTAGATCAAGAGGCCGAGAAATAATTGGTGAAAAGAATCTTCTTTTCGACCAAGACACAATCGGTCAAAGGAATCTTCTTGATTCTAACCAAGATTCCTTCAGTCAAAAAGACATCCCTATCACTTATTCTGGGGGTAATTCTTTATGTGACTTTGATACTGACAGTAAAAGTTCTGAAAGGACCATCCTTTCCACTAGCTTGTCTTCAAAGGCTAGAGAAGTGACTGCTTATGCCGTCACAGAAGATCAAGATACTTCCAGTTATAGCAGTCAAGAGCAGAGAATCGCTGCTTTAGAGGCTAGTTTGAAGAACATGGCTGAGATGATGACAGACATTCATGCTGTGATCATGGCACAACATACAGTTCCACCGGTCGCGAATCTGATTCCGACTCAGGAACCTATAACAACATCAGTTCCCATCAATATTGATCTGGGGGTACAGTCTCCTCACACCGCTTCCATTCCTGCAGGCTATTCCAAGTCAATCTGGTACCGGGGATGGTACTTATCATGCGGTACCCACTCCTAACATATCAAATTAATCTACTCTTCAACAATCAACATGAGATACCAATGAGCTGTTGTAAAACTTTTACGTACTCAATTTGAAGCTTTCAAACAGAAGGATTACCTGCAGAAGCTTGGGATCAAACAATCCTATCCTATAGAATGGAGAAAGTGGTCAAATTTCCTCCTAAATACAACCCTCCTACTATTATGTTGTTTGATGGAAGCACATCTCCAAGTTAATATCTCAATCACTTTGAAGTAATGACTGATCAACTTCAACCAAATGATGCTCTTCTTACTAGAGTATTTGTCGGCTGTTTAGCTGGTGCAGCATATGGCTGGTATCATAGTTTACCAGATTGTTGTATAACCTCTTTTGCTGGCTTCAAATAAATATTTTTGGAATAATTTTATGAGGGAACCAATGACATGACTATGTCTGCTCTCATCAAAATCAAACAATGACATAATGAAACTACTTAACGTTTCATTGAACGATTCCACCGTGAAGCACTCAAAATGCCTTTCGGAACCCCAGATGCTCTGACTATAGACACTTGTAAATCAAACCTGTTGCCTATAATCAGCATGTAGACAGGATCAACACAATTCCAAGACTGGCCTTCCTTCATAGTGAACGCCAAAGCAGCAGAAGAGAGCACTGACAAGTTCAAGCAATTAGGTATTCAAATGCCTAATCTTGACAAAGATGAACAATCGTAAGAGCAAGGAGACTTTGGCCATTAATCTCAAAGACAAAGAAGCCCTAGCCATCAATGTAAATCAGCCATCATCTACCCCACCAACACCACCACAACGGACACCACGTCTAAAAGAAGAATACTCTTTTGATGAAGATGATATCATGAGTATCTTTGATTGCATCATCAAGAGCACTAAACTTCAACTGCCAGAACCAAAATGCCAGATGAAGTTGGTAAGACTGACCATCCTAAATATTGTATTTACCACAGGTTTATTGTACATCCAACTCGAGCGTTCTATGTGCTCAAGGGTAAAATTCAGGAGATGGTCAAATCTGGTGCAATCACTCTCCAACAAGACGAGAAAACTGTAACGGCTAATGTCGTCTCTTTACAGTTTGGAGATTTTCCAGCTCAACTTGTGTAAGACTGTGTCATCCCCATCCCGAGAACTACTCTGGAGATTGTTAATCTTCCACGTGCATGAACTGATGGTCTTGTTCCTCTGTCTACTGATAAAGGGAAAATTATATGGACCTATCCAGATTTAGTGGCGGACTTCGAAATACCATCTTCTTCCACCAAGTATAAGAAGGCCATTAAAAATAAATCATGTCATATGATTTCATTTGGTGAACATTGTCTTCCACCTCTAACTGCTACCTTCATCTCGGCAGCAGATAATCCTTTATCTTCTTCCCCTATTGAGACAATATTGTCAAAATCAGAAGCCAAATACAAACCAACTTTCTATCTGTATAGTCCACAGTCTCGTAAACTCATGACGAAAATGGGATATGATCTACAAATAGCCTCTGGTTTGAATCATGGAAAGGGATCTCCTGTACCTCTTTCCCTATGTCTTTCTCACAACCAATCTCGGGTTGGTTTGGGTTACTGGACAAATTCTCCATCATGCCAAAAAAAATCTATTAGAAACAAGATCCAGGCAAAGAGTTGCAATATGGTGTCCTTTGAGCCTGTATCCGAAGAAGAAGTCTTAACTGGTACCAGGTCTGGGAAACCTTACCTAAGAGACTATTCAGAATGTCAAGAAAACCCTACTCTAGCTCTGGAGGATCCTCAAGCACTATCTTCTCCTGCTGTCAATGATCCATCAGCTTCATCACCTCCAATAGGGTCAACTCTTTCCAAACCGACGACAGCCGACAAAGGAAAACAACCTGCCCGTTTTGATAAAGTATTGAAGAAGACTTCAACTTTGGGACTTGAGAAGCCGTATGACTTTGATATACTGGCTCAGCTGGCTAATACCCCGACAAGATTGTCAATTTTTGAGCTACTCCGTCTTTCGAAGGAAACTCGAAAAACGTTGAGTGAAGCTTTGACGCAAGCTGATACTTGTCTAGCACTTCTCAAGAAGCCAGAGGATGAGCCTATAACATGCCTTCATTGCCATAGTACGATGGAACTGATGCCAAACATCACCTTTACACAAGATGATATGCTGTTGGAAGATAATCGTCATGATCGACCCCTCTATTTTACGGAATATGTCGATACCATGAAGGTTGATCGTATTTTGATCGATCATGGGTCTGCACTCAGCATCATGCCAAAGACTCTACTAGATGCATTGAAGATTCCTGTACACAATCTTTCAACAACCATCACGACAATCTTGGGATTCAATTCTGGAAGAAGTAAACTTTTGGAAAAGATTCGCCTGAAAGTTCAAATAGGCAATCTTCGTACAAAGGTTACTTTCTATGTGATCGATAATCACGGCTCTTACAATGCTTTGCTAGAAAGACCCTTTCTGTATTAGCATAACATTGTACCATCCACTTTACATCAATGCTTCAAATATGTGGACGTCAATGGAGAAGTCCAAAAGGAAGTAGCCAACTTAAATCCTTTCAGGGACATTGAAGCATATTTTACGGACTCCCAGATGTACAAGAAGGAGTTCGTGAAAGTTGTATTGGCAATGGATAGTGAGGAAGATCAGAAACATACTTCAAAAGATGTTCTCATGATTCCCGTCAAAGAACGTGCTACTCATCCCTCTTCTTCTCAAACGTTGACTATACATCTTTTCTCTCATAACAAATAGCCTCCTGCTGTAGAAAGGGACCAAAGGGAGCTCACCTCCTCTGAGCCTCTTGTTATCGACCTTCGTCGTAACAAACCATCACCTTTCCCTTCTCCTTCTCCTCCTCTGGTCATCAACCTTACTAAGCCTTCTATTAAGGCTAAGAATCATGTTGTAAATGTTGATGTACAAGTCAATAAAGTAGCATCTCCTTTACAGTATACTGATGTCCTTTATTATACTCGATGTTATTTAAAAATGTTAGATAACTTCGAACCACTTACTATAGGAGCAGTTGAAGCTTCCCAAAATGAATTATTGCTCGAGCCAATGTAGGACTCCTTCTTCCTAGTTCCTTCCAGGAAGAAAGATGAACTTCCTATACTTTTTAGTAAAGGAACGGAACAGAAGATCACGCCCGATAGTGAAGAAGAAAATCACGATAACGGAAGACTTCAATTATGTCGTTATAGTCAGCAATCAAAATATATCATTCAAAAGATAGGCTACAATTTTAAAGCTGGTCTCAATGGAGGCAAAGGAACGCGAACTCCTATTCGTATTCCTGCTCCGAAAGAAAACTCACAACAATACTACAGCAAAAGGAAGCGGAGATTAGGTTATACTTCACCAATTTTGACTCCACAAACCTCCGAATCCGATGAAGAAGAACGATCTAACTCTCCTAATTCTGTTTTATGGGATTCAGACACCAGTGTAGGGCATGTCCATCGAGTGACTCTATCTTTCAATATGGTAACTGCTGAGTTCTCGGAAGATGACAGAGACTTTGTCGAAGTCTCTGAATCTGATCCTTGGGCACAAACGATGGATACTCAATAGGAGCTTCACTTTGAACAATGTGAGACACCTACTGAAGATCAGTTGGTTCAAGTCAATGTTGGAGATGAAACTTCCCTAAAACCAATATTTTTCAACAAAAGCCTTTCCGAAACAGATAAAGAAGAACTGATCCTACTCATTAGGAAATACATTGATGTATTCGCCTGGAGCTATAAAAATATGCTGGGATTGGATCCTCAGATCGCTACCCACAAGCTCAATATTCTGCCAAATGCGAAGCCAGTCAAACAGCAACAACGTCGGTTTCGACCCGACATGATAGATGTCATAGAAGCTGAAGTCATGAAACTCATCGCCTGCAGTTTTGTCAGAGAAGAACAATATCCGGACTGGATGACTAGTATTGTCCCAGTTTTGAAGAAAATAGGAAAAGTTTGGGTCTGCATCGACTTCAGAGACCTTAATGAAGCTTGTCCCAAAGATGAATTTGCTCTTTCAATTACTGATGTCATGATCGACAATACTTGCGGATTTGAACGTTTGTCCTTTATGGATGGATTCTCAGGGTATAATCAAATTAAAATGCATCCAGAAGATGAGAAACATACATCTTTTTGCACTCCCCTTGGAGTTTATTGCTACACCGTCATGCCATTTGGTCTTAAGAATGCTGGTACAACTTATCAGTGGGCCATGAGTACCATCTTTCGTGATCATTTACGAAAGACTGTTGAATGTTATGTTGACGATATTGCTGTCAAAAGTCGTCTAAAGGAAGATCACATTCAAGACTTGAGAACTATATTCGATCTAATGTACCAGCATCAACTCAAGATGAATCCCACCAAGTAATTCCTGGGAGTCTCTAGTGGCAAATTTCTTGGATTCGTTATTACCTCTAAAGGTATACACGTTGACCATGAGAAAATCAAAGCCATTCAAGAGATGCATCCTCCACGCAACCTAAAAGAGCTACAAGGATTCCAGGGACGACTTACGTATATCAGGAGATTCATCTCAAATCTCTTTGGACGTTGTAGACCGTTCACTCAACTCATGAAGAAAGGTGTGTCTTTTATTTGGACTGAAGAATGTCAACAAGTATTTGAAGACATAAAGCGGTACTTGATGAACCCTCCAGTTCTAGTGCCTCCAGTGTCAGGAATACCTTTCCTGATGTATGTTCGAGCAATGGACTATTCCCTAGGTGCTTTAAAGACGGTCATGAACATGCTATCTATTACCTTAGTCGTACAATGATTGGAGCTGAGCATCGATACACTCTAGTGGAAAAAGAATGTCTAGCTTTGATGTTTGCTGTTCAAAAGATGAGACATTATATCACTGGCCAAACTATTCATGTTATTTCTAGAGTTAACCCTCTCCGGGTCCTGATAAAAAAGCCCAGTACACTCAATTCCAGGCTTGCAACATGGGCCATATTGTTAGCACAATATGATATGGTTTATGTTCCTCAAAAGTCTGTTAAAGGTCAAGCCCTTGCTGACTTTCTGGCAGCTCATCCAATTCCCGAAACGTTTAAACTCTATGACGAGATTCCAGATGAAACTTTGGAGTCCAACATGATTTTAGAAGAAATTCTTACATGGCATTTATTCTTTGATGGTGCATCCAGAATTGGACCAAAAGGTGCTATTGTTGCTGGAGTTGGAATCGTCCTCGTCTTACCAGAAGGGTTAGCTATTCAAAGAGCTTATTCTTTAGATGAGTCATGTTCCAATAATGTGGCTGAATACAATGCTCTGCTTATTGGTCTCCAATTGGCTAAACAATTAGATATTGAGTATCTTGAAGTTTACGGAGACTCCAAACTGATTGTCAATCAAGTTAGAGGCACATACGAAGTTCGACATCAAGATCCGGTTCCATATCATGATGCAGCGATCAGGATGGCTACTTCATTCAAAGGCTTCTCCATCGAGCATATACGCCGAGCATGTAACACGAAAGCTGATGCACTCGCTAATCTTGTAGCAGTATTAGCAATTCCCGTAAGAAGGCAACAAATGATCGTCATCACTAATAGAGAGTTATTTTGTGTCGATAATAACTTAAATACTGAAGTTAACAACCCAAACATGGAATTCAACAATTCAGTTGAAATTTGTGCCATCAATGAAGACTGAAGGGCTCCTTTCATAGACTTTATGATCCATGATATCTTATCCGAAGATTCTAAGGAGGCTACAACAATTCGACGGCGGTCACTCAGATTTTATTATAATCATACTACAAAGACACTCTACCGACGAACGTTTGACGGTTTACTCCTATGCTGTCTTGCGGGAGAAGAAGCAAAACAAATATTTCGTGAAGTTCATGACGGTGTTTGTGGTGCACATCAACCTGGTCCTAAATTACATGATCGTATTTGCCGTATGGGCTACTATTGGCCCTCAATGATATCTGATGCAATTGAGTATGCAAGAAAGTACCGAGCATGTCAAATTCATGCTGACTTCATCCATCAACCATCAGAATTTCTTCACCCGACGGTAGTATCTTGGCCCTTTGAAGCTTAGGTCATAGACGTCATTGGTCCTATTAATCTTCCCTCGTCTCGAGGACATCGATTTATATTGGTGTAACTCCATTTTCCCGTTTTTAGTAGAATTTAAAATTTTAATAATGATACTTCTTTCTTTTTTTCCTAAAAATAGATATTTTATGAATATTTTGGAGGGAAGAAAATTGGGAGCATGATTTTTAAATTCAAAAGTTTGTTATAACTAATTTAGTGGTCCCCACTTACTTTAAATAATTTTCTAACTGATTTTTGATTGATTGTGCAAATAGCGAAAAGGGAGAGGGCTAGAGTGATTATATGCTAATGGTGGGGGGCCTATATTGTCACACCCCAGCATCGAAATACTGAGACGGACTAGGCCAGCTACACCGTATGAGGTATATAAACGTCATATGACGATCGTAGCTGTCAAGAGACTAGGGGGTGCATGCTACAATCAGGTCTCCTATGGTCCCACAGAGCATCTATGTCTCAATCAATCAAAACAAGAAGCAATAAATAATGATCATATAAGACAAAGCAGTAAGGCGTCCCCGACGCTTCATCAAAATGATTCATGAGTCTAGCTTTACAAAATAATGAGCTAGTACCGAGAGTCAATAGTACATAACTGTAGTCAGCTGTAGTCTGATTTAATTACAATTATGTAAAAGGAAACTAGTGTCCAGAACTGCCAGCTAAACAGGTGCCGACGGCTAAACGCCAAGTACAAAATAGAAGATATCAGAGCGGTGAAGAAGAAACACACTCATGGTCCCTGGTGTCCATCCTTCTGGTGTGCACCATTGTTCGGGTAGAAATCTGGATCCTCTGGAGCTGCTACGAGATCTGGCCAAACAAAACCAGCGGGGTCAGGCCCCGAATAGCAAGTACCACAAAGGAGCACAAAAGAGTGAGATAAACCCAATGAGTAAAATAAGACCTGATTCACGAGTTATATGCTTATATTATATCATCGAGACAATACGACACCCTTACAACCAAACAAGGACAAACGGTACCAATATTATGCCGATATAAGATATATCCTATAACCATGGGCAGGTAAAAGGGCTTCTGATCGCGACTTCGGTCCATAGCCTATCGCAGCACAATAGCCCAACCCAACAACCAAACAAGGACATGGGTTGGACCACGCACCACGATAGTCCATGTTCCTCAGTTGCTAACAAAAGATAACATATCACAAACAAGTCGGCTTACAAGTGGCCAATCAAATTCTACAGCTTTCTACGAATTGCCTGGATTATTCCAGTAATACAATATAGGAATCCTCAGATCGTGTCAACCCAGCAGGGCTAGCCAATGCCATATAATATACATATACATAGCACTTTAATTATGCACCGGTCCCCCGTAGGGCTACCGTGCTAAAACATATAACATGTAACATGTAGGAGTCGGATATAGTCATCCACTATAGGCAGATAAAATTGTATCCGTGGCGGCCAACCCGACACGTCAGGACGAGACCCGGGGGTGGCTAGTTTGGCACGATCTCGAGATTCTGTTCCCTCCCAATGCTTCTACCGATTTAAGTTGCTAGATTAACCCTATCTTGGTATTGGAATTGCATGTCGTGGTCACACGGTCATCCCCTTATATGTCGTACCATTGTACGAGTACCCTAAGTACGAATCCACATCGGCTCAAGGAGTCCCAAATCTAGATCTGTGCTTAGTGTAATGCTTCAGACACCAATCATTATTCTACGATACTATTGCTGACCAATTACCATGACTGTGCTGAAAGGTACACATGTATTGACATATAACACAAATGATCACTTAGCACGTAGAGTCACACCTCAGTACACTCATTAAATAGCACCGCAGTACATACTTAATATTGTATCTCAATACACACTTAGAAAAGGTACCAGCACATATAAAGGTAATCATGTCAGGAATATGGTCAAATCAGGAAGTAACACGTAGGGCTGTAAAACGATTCAAACAGTTCGTGTTCGGGTCGCGTTCGGTTCAGGCCAAGCTCGGTTTGAAGCTCGTTCGTGGGCAGGTCGATACCGAGCTCGGTCGATTTTTTTTGTTCGAAGTGGTGTTCGAACCGAGTTCGACCATAGGTTGTTCGACTCGGTCTCTTTCGCGAACTGGTTCGAACTCGGCTCGGTTTCTAATATTATGGCTTTTCTAATATATGCTATATATTTTTATGGATGTTAATAAATTTTGACTTAGAAAATTTACTCTTTTTTTGTTATTTGTATGATGGTAATTTTGTGATGTAAAAAGCATAATTAATTCAACAAAAAAAAATCTTTAAGACTTGGGAGTAACTGTACAAGAAGTTTAATGTGGCTTTTGTTCGGTCTTGGCTCGGGCTCGGCTCAGGCTCGTCTGAGCTCGAGAAATAAATCGAGTCGAGCTCAATCGTTTCGAGCCTATAATCAAACCGAGTTCAAACACCATTTTTGAGCTCGATCTTGAGCTCGGCTCGAATAAAGCTCGTTCGATACTTTAGTCGAACCGAGTTCGAACACAGTTTGTTTGAGCTCGTTCGTTCGATTTTCAGCCCTAGTCACACGGACCTCTCGTGACATAAAAGTCACAAACGAAATCCAGTCAAAGTGAAACATAAAAATTCTTGGAGCCAACACAAGGATCTACCACTTCCATGTTGGAAGTTGGGAGAAATTCTAGCCATAATGCAATCAATAGGACACAAAATATACAAAACAACCAAAGTAGGCCCTGTACGGCCAAGGGTGTCATGCCCCGCTCCCGTAGGAGCGATCGTCCTCGCTAAGACGTGATGCCGCACGAGCCTAGATTGCGCTCGTGCAAGGCGGGTTCCATAACGGCCGATTTCAGCGGCTGCGACGGGGTCGTCGCACAGAAGTCCCAAGCAGAGACATTGAATACTAGCAGCGGAAATTAAGAACAAAACACAAGTCATTACAAAACACTCTTTTTATTGATATTGAAACAAAGGTTACAAAGGGGGCAAGGCCAAGATTACAAGTCTCTCAAGCTCACTCAAGCTCACATTACAAGTCACTCAGCTCTCTCTCTCATCTCTCAATATAATGCTTGAACCAGCGGAAGCTTCGAAAGGCGACGTCCATACATTATGTCCCGTATAAGTCTTGACTCCATGCGGCCGTACGCTTTGAATCGCCAAGGAAACTCCGTGCCTCAACGCATCCAAGTGAGCTCCGCGCCACGAGCTTCTACCTGTGCCTGCCCATGTAAACTATGTGGGTGTCAGTACTCAACTGTACTGGTGGAATGAACTCCTCGCCCACCCATACAAAACTAACATGTTAATTTACTTTGTGCAACATAATCCCTTCTTATCAATTGTCTTTCTAGTCTTGCCTTAGGATCAGTTTTATGACCGAGCCTTGCCAATTTTGTGTCTTTAGACCATCTCGTGCTTGCAACGACAATGTTAACTCATACCTTGCCTCAAGACCCTTCTCGTGCCAACAACGTTAACCTATCGAGTCGTGTTTGTCTTACGACTTAAAATCGGAGACGCAACTACGCGATGAGGCTCCATTTTCGTGTGACCGTGCTACAAACCCTTGCTGAGGCCGCACCTCGCAACTGAGTGAGACTTAACTATATCGCCGTCTTGCGGCCCTTGCTACCTTGATCATCAATGGACCCAATCGTGACTTATGAACTTAGTGTCACTTGACCGACTTGCCTTGCGGTAATTCCTGACTTAAACTCGAACAACTCAAACCCAACTTTTGCAACTCACATGTCAACATATGAGACTCGACGCCATATCTCGTGCTGAAGTACGTCGCCAATGTTGAAATCCAATCTTAGGCCCAAACTTTGTGTTCTAACTGTATACATATTCACTCGACTCAATCCAAAGGCATATACGCAGATAGCCTCTATTTGTCGACATCTATATGAACTTGGCTACTAGCATCACAAGCTATCCTGAGACGTATAGCTTGGTTAAATCGGGGATCTTTGAATGCAAGTAGCTAGCTCCGTTGCAAGCCCTCGCTTTAACCCGTGCCAAAACCTTATGCACGACTATACTCTATTTCCTCCTAGGCCGAGTCGGTCCCATGGCTCAGGGTTGCCGCTCGAGGAAACTTTGCCCTTGTCGACAAGTTATCCATGACCATGCAAGACTCGACACAAACTGATGTCTCACACAGTCATCCTTCTTTCAATGTTACCCTCTCTTTCAAAATCATGTTCAAGACTTCTATCCTTGAGATCCCTCGACGACCCACGGTCGCGAGCCTTTCTTCCTTGATGCCATATCCTTTTTACTCAACTTAGGAATGCCCATTTGATAGCCCTTTTTCTAAACTCGACTTGAAACCCACCGTAGCTCGTGCCTTAAACACTAAGTTCGTACATTGTGCCTTAAGCCAACCGTGTTCTATGCAACTCTCCTGCCCAAGTCGACGGGCCTTGAGATCGTGGGACTACTTAACTTGACAATCGCAGAATGAGCGGACAGCACTTGGAATGACTTAGGTCGACCGGCATAACTTTACCTAACATACTCAAGCCTAAAACTTAACCCGAGGGACGAGCAAAGGCTATGCCAAGCCTTGCGCAGTGGAAGCGTGCATGCTTTATCAAGCATTTACACGGGCGACGCCTATGACTTAGGCTAACTCTTTGCTTTTGTGGTGAATACCAACTTTTCTTCTCCCAAGCCACGGGACGAAGGATCGAGTGTTATTTTCAAAGCACGCCGTGCACCAACTCTAAGCCGACCGTTGGACCTTTCCATATTCTAACTCCATTCGACCCGTCGAGATTATTCCCTTTAGCTATGTGGATTCATCTCTTTTATTATGAAGCCTACTTGTGCAAGTTGAAAACATGCGATTTATTATGTGAAGGCTAAGATGAGGCAAGTTCACCGAAACTACCCCACCTGAGCGAGCGGTCATCTCGACCGAGCGATGTCTTCGAGTAGCCATTGCAAGGCTAAGTCCGAACGCCATCGGCGTTTCGATTCCTCCGATTGACTGAGCGGGACGATGTACTACATCATATACCACTCAGAAAATGTTTCTTCCTCGAAACTAACTGAGTACACTTATCGACTTATTACTCGACTCAATATTCTACGTTTCTTGCACACATTTCTCCTATGCGTTCCCTCAATCCGAGCCACGCTCGTGCTATCCACAATCCTTTCTTCAAAACTCACGCTCTCAAAATCCTCGACACTTTCCTGTTCCTCAGTCTCACTTGAATTCAACGTATCACTTAGTATGGATCGTGCACATATCTTAGGCGTCCCCAAAATACATACATTTCAACCAAGCCTCGTGATAGCAAATCCCGCCATCACCACTCGAGTCAGATCGTGCACATATTCAAGCGTCCCTGATATACATGCATGTCAACCGATACTCGTGAGTGGTGCCTCCACAAATCCTACCACTTCGCACTCGAACGTCTGCCTAACTGCTAGGCTATGTCTTTCCGTCAGTACTGGAATCATAGTTCCTAAACAATGATATCAACACTGACCCCATCCTAAGGTCAAACCAAGTTGATAGTACCGGGTTTTTTCTACCTAAGCTCGCATCACTCCGATTTCTGAACTTCGAGCATAGATTGCCTACACACATCCCAACATTTGTCGCACGGGGTCCGAGTCATTTAACAAAGCTATCCTACGACGACTTACGTTCAACCAATTCTATGACGTCTCAATATCGCTTGTTCAACATACTATCTTCGCATAGTCTATCTTTTCGAACACGTTCGACATAATCCGCCTATAAATCCTTTTCAATTCAAGCACGCTATGACGTAATTTATCGCTAAACCATAATTCACATTTCACATTTCCTAAGTCATCTATTCCAATTTGCGTACTCGATTACAAGGTCGTCCGATTTAACAATATGTTGCACCTCGATTTCACGCGAGTCAGATTATCCACGGTGGGCACGAATCACCATGCACGCTCCCGCGAGATAATTATTCTCATCGGGACGTAACTCTTGTTTTGTGTCTAGACTAATTCATTCTTGATGCGCGGATTGGACCTACTCAATCCTCAAGTTTCATTCATCAATCGCAAGTCCTAACATCCTCAAATTTTTTCTTCGCATCAAACCGACGAGTCGAGACAATAAAAGTTGACGCATCCTGATTTTTCGAGTTCGATCATTCCCGCGACATGAATCACCATGTCAGCGCTCACGCGGAACGATCGCCCCAAATTCGACGCAACGCATGTACGAGGCTAGAGTCGTGCTCGCACAAGACAAGATCGTCGACGCTGTGGTTATCCGCGTAACCATCAAGACACGATCACTTTCATCCAACATTCGTCTCAATCAAAATCCTAAGTATTGCATCCAACCGAACAATAACACTTGCACGATCGTCGTTCGCCGAGTCAGAGTACCCCCGAGTTATCGTATATCATCTTTGTTACGCCTCAATACCATCGACGATATACGTAACCTGACGATCTTCGTTTGCAATGAATTCTGAGTCGTGTGAATGATGCTATCGTCCGACTGGATAATCTCCTCGACATTCAAGTTCAAGTTCGATCGTTATCCCTCGAATCATTCACAACATCAATTTTCCTCAATCGATCGATCGACATCCCTAAGGCTATTGCATACACCACTCAGGGATGAAGTCATTTATCAAATCCTCAACTGTCATTCGAATCAAAATCTACTTCTTCAAATTTTTCGTTCGAACCATTCCTCAATTTCCAAGCACGCTCATCTATATCGCACCGACGTTGTCGTCGCTCGATAGCACCCCTATCGATAGTCATCCCATTTACTCAATCAAGTTAACCCGTTTCATGCTCGCAACATTACGAATCCTGCACTCGACTTTTCTAAGGTCGACGCAACTTTGGTGTATATGTCCAGCCCGACTTAGGCAACCGTGCTTACATAAACCATCTTTTTATTTTATCAAAAACTGTTCTCCTATGTTTTGCAAAATAGTTATACTTATTGTATGGACATCCCGTGGGACATTTGAGAGAGAGCGCGCCAACGATATCAACATGCGGAAGCAACATTCAGAGTTCGCAGAAACAACAAAGTTAAAGAATTCAATCGATAGTCCAAGGACGTAAAGCCGTGCTCTGATACCATTATGTCACGCCCCGCTCTCGTAGGAGCGATCGTCCTCGCTAAGGCGTGATGCCGCACGAGCCTAGATTGCGCTCGTGCATGGCGGGTTCCATAACGGCCGATTTCAGCAGCTGCGACGGGGTCGTCGCACAGAAGTCCCAAGCAGAGACATTAAATACTAGCAGCAGAAATTAAGAACAAAACACAAGTCATTACAAAACACTCTTTTTATTGATATTGAAACAAAGGTTACAAAGGGCGCAAGGCCAAGATTATAAGTCTCTCAAGCTTACTCAAGCTCACATTACAAGTCACTCAGCTCTCTCTCTCATCTCTCAATACAATGCTTGAACCAGCGGAAGCTTCGAAAGGCGACGTCCATATATTATGTCCTATATAAGTCTTGACTCCATGCGACTGCACGCTTCGAATCGCCAAGGAAACTCCGTGCCTCGACGCATCCAAGCGAGCTCCGCGCCACGAGCTTCTACCTGTGCCTGCACATGTAAACTATGTGGGTGTCAGTACTCAACTGTACTAGTGGAATGAGCTCATCGCCCACCCATACAAAACCAATACGTTAATTTACTTTGTGCAACATAATCCCTTCTTATCAATTGTCTTTCTAGTCTTGCCTTAGGATCAGTTTTATGACCGACGCCTTGCCTATTTTGTGTCTTTAGACCATCTCGTGCTTGCAACGACAATGTTAACTAATACCTTGCCTCAAGACCCTTCTCGTGCAACAACGTTAACCGATCGAGTCGTGTTTGCCTTACGGCTTAAAATCGGAGGCGCAACTACGCGATGAGGCTCCATTTCCGTATGACCGTGCTACAAACCCTTGCTGAGGCTGCGCCTCGCAACTCAGTGAGACTTAACCATATTGCTGCCTTGCGGCCCTTGCTACCTTGATCATCAACAGACCCAATCGAGACTTGTAAACTTAGTGTCACTTGACCGACTTGTCTTGCGGCGATTCCTGACTTAAACTCGAACAACTCAAACCCAACTTTTGTAACTCACATGTCAACACATGAGACTCGATGCCACATCTCGTGCTGAAGCACGTCGCCTATGTTGAAACCCAATCTTAGGCCCAAACTTTGTGTTCTAACTGTACACACATCTACTCGACTCAATCCAAAGGCATACACGCGGATAGCCGCTATTTGTCGACATCTATATGAACTTGGCCACTAGCATCACAAGCTATCCTGAGACATATAGCTTGGTTAAATCGGGGACTTTTAACGCAAGTAGCTAGCTCCGTTGCAAGCCATCGCTTTAACCCGTGCCAAAACCTTACGCATGACTATACCATGTTTCCTCCTAGGCCGAGTCGGTCCCATGGCCCAGGGTTGCCGCTTGAGGAAACTTCATCCTTGTCGACAAGTTGTCCATGACCATGCAAGACTCGACACAAACTGACGTCTCACACAGTCATCCTTCTTTCAATGTTACCCTCTCTTTCAAAACCATGTTCAAGACTTCTATCCTTGAGATCCCTCGACGACCCACGGTCGCGAGCCTTTCTCCCTTGATGCCATATCATTTTTACTCAACTTAAGAATGCCCATTTGATAGCCCTTTTTCTAAACTCGACTTGAAACCCACCGTAGCTCGTGCCTTTAACACAAAGTCCGTGCATTGTGCCTTAAGCCAACCGTGTTCTACGCAACTCTCCTGCCCAAGTCGACGGGCCTTGAGATCGTGGGACTACTTAACTTGACAATCGCAGAATGAGCGGGACAGCACTTGGAATGACTTAGGTCGACCGGCATAACTTTGCCTAACATACTCAATCCTACAACTTAACCCGAGGGACGAGCAAAGGCTACGCCAAGCCTTGCGCAGTGGAAGCGTGCATGCTTTATCAAGCATTTATACGGGCAACGCCTATGACTTAGGCTAACTCTTTGCTTTTGCGGTGAATACCACTTTCCTTCTCCCAAGCCACGGGACGAAGGATCGAGTGTCATTTTTAAAGCATGCCGTGCACCAACTCTAAGCCGATCGTTGGACCTTTCCATATTCTAACTCCATTCAACCCGTCGGGATTATTCCCCTTAGCTATGTGGATTCATCTCTTTTATTATCAAGCCTACTTGTGCAAGTTGAAAACATGCGATTTATTATGTGAAGGCTAAGATGAGGCAAGTTCACCGAAACTACCCCACCTGAGCGAGCGGTCATCTCGACCGAGCGATGTCTTCGAGTAACCGTTGCAAGGCTAAGTCCGAACGCCGTCGGCGTTTCGATTCCTCCGATTGACTGAGCGGGACGGGGCACTACAAAGGGTGGATGGGCTCATACGTCTCAGGACAAACGGGTGCATGCGGCTCAGGAATGCGAGTGTTCATGCGGCTGAAGGGATGCGTGCTCATGCGGATCAAGAAATCAGAGTTCATGCGGCAGTGGGGGCTGGATCTTATGCGGTTGGGGAAGTACTCATGCGGCTGCAATGGCTCATGCAGCTGAGAATACACATGCGGCTGCGAATGCTCATGCGGCTGAAACTGCTTAGTACCATGCAGCTAAGACTGCTTATGCGGCTGGAAGAAATTAAGTTCATGCGGCTAGGGATAAAGTCTTATGCGGCTAGGCACTGGAACCATGGCCCATGCGGCTGAAAGCTAATAAGTCATGCGGCCAGGGAAACTTGCCGCATGGAAGTTCATGCGGTCAAGTACTGTTCTTCTTCTTCACTTTTCGAGAAGAAAAACTATGGAAAGCTATGGCTTCAAAGCTTCATAACTCCTTCATCCAAGGTCAAAATCCATACTTCCATAGGTAAAAATGGGGCAGAAAGAAATTCTCTACAACATGGAGCCATCAAAACTTGAAAATAACAAGGTTTACTAGATCAAACCCAAGAAATCCAAAAATGACATAAACTTAGATCTACAAGAATTTATCCATGAAAATCAAAAATGCTAAGTACTAAACTTGTAGAGGATGACGAGAAGAACAATATAGACAAATCATATCAAGGAAAAATCAAGAAATGAAAATTTGCAAGAATCTCTCCATTTGGTGCAAGATGTACTTGCCTAAACGTTGGGAGGAAAAGAAATAAAAAGAGTGAATGAATGAGGAGAGAGAGTGGGGAAGAGATTATATATAGGGGTTGGGTTGACTCAAAGAAAACCCTAATCTTAAGCATGCTCTTAACCATGTGACTAATGACATGTTAAATGCTACATACAATAACTAATTAAATTAATTAAATAAATAAAATTCTAACCACAACACGGTTCAGAAATCCTATCGTCGAAATAGTAAACCACGCCTACAACCAAACAAGGACAAGGGGTGGCACACTAATCCGCGACGAGATACTGTTCCATGCCATGGCCAGTTATAAATACATGATACATACATTCAAGATACAGGTGCCAGATACCATATACAGGGAAAACCAAAAATTTACGTATTCCGGGAATGGAGAGTGACATCTCTACCCTCCTTAGAAAAATTTCGTCCTCAGAATTTCGATAAGGCTAGTCGAGCGCGCTCTCAAATCACGAAATACACTCATGACATATAGCAAGCACAATTATTAAACAACACATGGCACATGAACAGTTTAAGAAAGCAAGAACAATTAAGTAAAAGCACAAACAATAATTATACCCTAGAAGGAAATGATCGGAGACATACGAATAAAATATGCCTCCCAAGTCAGGTAGGAATTCGTCCTCGAGGTCCTACACTGACTCCTAAAGTGGACAAGGGTCAACAATTGAGATAAATCGGTACCAATGACTAAATCAAGAACGAGACTCTGCCCAGGACGTACTCTCGTAATCAAGACACATGATGAATATCACGTATCACATGATACGAGAGCAGATAAGTGAGACGAGAAAGTTGCCTTGTCACGACTCGTACCCACTGTGAGGGTACAAGAACGTAACGACGCCCAGCCTACGCCGCAGTATCGGCGGTAGAACGCTGTCCTAGGTCACATACATCTAACAGTTTATAAGGTACCTGTACAGTTTATACACTCCGAATGGAGGTGACATAAATAAGTACAACTCAATCACAGCTAAGGAAGATAGTACTGAACGATAGGATAGATAAAACTCAGAATCCACAGAGTATAATACAAGACAGAGAGATAGCTGAAACTAAGATAAACATCTCCAAATCCAGAGTACAACTCCAATATATACAATGTATCATAACATGAAAGTAAATAGAACTAGCCTAGCTAACTAGCCTAGTCTACAGGGGTAGTGTCTTCAGCAAGTGCTGGGTCCTCCTGAGAGTCCAGCTCAAGTGTGTCATCTAAGCCTGCTCCGTAATAAGTGGGACACTGCTCCTCAAAGTCATCTATAAAATTTCAACAGGTCCAGACTGGAGCGAGCACAGTACATCTCACGCAGTTCATATCATGACAGGAATATAATACATGCAATAGAGTAAAATACATGAAACGCTGAAGAGTATACATGAGTAAAAAAAAAGAGAAGACTGTAATGAAATATCTACTATAAGTAAAGAGCTACAATGAACTAGTGATTTAGAGTACAAGCTAGACATGTGAACGGCTTGATAATAAACATGAGAGGTCGCACATGACTATACTACTTTGGAAATTGTTCACATGACTATTTATACTCCCCCGTACCCCAATCAATACACAAGGATCCGTTCAAGTTATGTTATTGCACATGAGATTCACATGGGGGCCCATAAATGGGTGCACATGAATATAAACATGGGGGCTCCGTGATCATGAGAGTACATGAATCACGAGAGTGCACATGTATGGTGAAAGCACAAGAGTACATGATGAAAGTGAAACGCACATGACATGATGTATCTGATACTCCCGAGGGGGATAACATCGTATGAAAAGATCCATATAGTACTAATCCGTGTTTCCATCGTGTCAGCATCAAGTAAAATAATCTAGAGTAAAAAAATACTCCAAGCAAGTATGAAACGGTCAGAGAATGTACTCGCCTGGTATCTGAATGTCTGAGGTAAATGTACTATCCGAGATGAGGTACCTGACTCCTAGTTAGAGCAACACAAGTCAAGATGTATACAGGGGATGATAAATGTAATCTACTATACATCTGCATGCTGTCTAGGTCAAACTAGACCAAAGTCAACTCTCGGTCAACTCTAGTCAACTAGACTAGTCAAACTAGGTCAAGCCTAAGCCAAACAAGTCTCACTATGCCTAACCAGCCTATTCTAGCAAGCACACACCACATCTAGGCTATACAAGTCAACTGCACACCTATACTGGTATTCAAACCATACACACAGGCTATGAGCCATAGGCTATAGGCCTATAGGCTATATTACCTATAGTCCAAACCACATATTCACATATACACAAATATTAATATATCTAAATTAATATAATAACACACATTATAGATATAGGCTACATAATAATATATGCATCACCTATATATATATATATATATATATATATATATATATATATGTATACAAAAAAAAATAAAATAAAAATATATATATATATATATATATATATATATATGTATACCTAGAGCTATAGGAGAGGAAATCATGTGAGGGTGCTTGTGTACATGTGTGTGTGTGATATGGTGACAATAGTGATTAGGTAATCTGAAAACAATGTATCATGAGGGGGTGTGTGTGGAGTGAGGGTGTTAGGTGTACAGTGTACTGCAAAAAAATGAAAATAGTGTAGTATCATATGGGAAATTTGTTAACAGTGTAGGGTGTGTCATATAAGTGTCAATGGAATTCAGGAATGTGGCATGGTGTGAGATAGGAACATTAGAGTGTGATACAAGGAAATTAAAGTGTGTGTGTACATGAGTTAACTGAGATTAGTTAACAGTTCAATTCAAGACCAACCATCACTTGAAAACCATCCTTCAACTACCAAAACAAAAACCAGTTGACAGCAACTATACACATATACATATATTTGGTTGAAAACTGGAATTAAATCTGAAAACAGTGGTTTCAAATACAATGTTAACAGGAATGAAGGAATCAATGCAGTTCAAAACAGGGATTCAATTTGACAGTTCACTACAACCCAATTCGAATTTCCATTTCTCTATTGAAACCCAATTCCATTGTCAACATAAACCAATAGTTATCCAATGTCCCCAAATACGCATTGAAATCCAATTGCCAATAATATTCCAAATTAGTTGTAAGAAAGGAAATCAACTCAGTTTAAGGAAAGAAAATGGAAATCAATTCTCAGGTATTAGTTGAAGAAAAACTGGAATCGATTGTCAGTACAAACTTTCCAACTCAATTTCGAATCCAACATCCCATTGAAACCATTTGAAATGCAACATAAACTAACAGTGAACTAGCAATGAGTAAATGGATTAAACATTAAATCTAAGAATCATAAAAATCAGTTTTAAATAGGAATTAAAAATCAAATCAAAAACTGAATATGAGTATCAGTTTACATTAAACAGCCCATTCATATTCGAAAACCCCTTCACTAACACAACCTAAACTAATATGAATTTAATCTACATTGTAATAGTCCCATACATATGTGTAAGATTCAACATGGCAACTTAAACATGAATTTCAGTTTAAAAAATGGGAAATCAAATCTGAATATAAATTCAGTGGATAGGTATCAGTCAACATTCCAACCCAAATGTTCAAAATCCCATAATCTCAATACAAAACAAATCTTAACTTGAAAATCAAACTAACATGAACTAATACACATTTTCAGGAATTAAATGGCAATTTAATCATTAATTAAACAGGTTGAACTGGAATGAACTCAGTGTATCATCAAAACAGAACAATGTATCAGTCCACTTAGGGAATTTCGAATTTTCGAACACCAAAACATGTTAAAACACCAAAGTGAGGGTTGGTAATACATGAGACATGTGTACACGTGTCATACAGGTCATTCGTGTCCCAGAACTGGACACAAATCGTGTCCAAACCATTACACGAACATAGACTCAAAACTGTGTACCAACAGTGTCGTGCACGCGTGTACGCGTGTCAAACGCACGACACAGGCCACGTGGGGACACGTGGCCGTGTACATGTGTTCGCCAGGGGTAGGAGTAAGAGTCCAACCACCTGCAACGTGTCCACGTGGTGTCATGTCGTGTGTGTGAGTGCGTATCAACGAGGTAATTCTGTGCGTGTGCATACAGTGCGTGATCCGTGCGCGCGGGATTTCTCCTCGCGTGGTGAACCATAAGCTCCTAAATTTTGGAAGCATAGTATCAGTCATTGCCCCAACAACTCCAAAAAATTTCACGTATCCTGGTGTCCTGTGCATCGAGATCTCAGTGTCGGGCAGCAGGGGATACTCTAGCCCGCATGCGGGGCTGTGTCCACGCCATCGTAGGGACACGACACGACACAGAAACATGGTTTAGGTTTAGGGAAATCAGAAGACACATCAAAACCAACAATCCCAATCAAAAGATTTCAAAAATAACACAAAAACATCCATTGTGGCATTTTAACAAATACATGCACATATACATTGACACGTGTCCGATACGGACACGTAAGGACATAAAACCTAGCAAAATCTATTCCTACAGAGAGAGGATACCTAGGGCTTCCTATCCATGCAAAGAAATCAAAATTTGGTGGAGGGAATAGGGATTTACCTATATGTGTTCCTTCTCAAAGAAAAGCTTCAAATGAGGTTTCTCCTAGCTATCCTCAAGCTCCAAATTGTCTCCAAACTGTAGTTGGCCTCCATGAACAGTAGAGAAACCCAAATTAGATCACCATGGAAGAAGTTTGGATGAAAAAGGATTAATATTGAATAAAATAGGAAGAAGTTTCAATGGAGGCTAACCTTGTTCTTGCAAAATGAAGAGATGAACAAAAGGAGGCAAGTGGTTGAGAGGGATTTTATAGGGACATGCCCTAAGTGGCCAGCCATAGGATATTAGGGTTAGGGTTTATGAGATTTGATCTAGGGCTATCATTCCTCCTAGTCAAATCAAGGGCCTACAACCTAGGTTTCACACATGACTTAAATGCAACCTAGTTAACTCTAACTAACATGACTAAATCAAAACTAATCAATACTAACCATCACTAACCATGGCTAGCTAAGTCTAGGTATGGCTAATCTAGGTTAGGTCAATCTAGGTTAGGACTAAACACAACACAAGGCAATTGATTAATTAATAATTAAATCACACCATCCCATTAATCATATTAAATTCCAATAAAATATATATTAAATTCAAATAATTCAAAATGACCAAAATACCCTCAAGCTAAAAATGATAAATGAAAATACCCTAATCACATGGCTAGGCTCTAGGTCAAACTGTCTCTGGGGTTACACTAGCAAAACACCAAAATCACAAGTCTTGATTTTAAAACAGTTTTTAAATAGTTCAAAAATGATTAAAAATTACCAAGAATCATAATGTGAAATAAATAACAATAATAATAATTATAATTACAAAATTTCAAAATTATCCTCATCTGGAAAACTGGATGTTACAATCCTACCCCCTTAGAAAAATTTCATCCTCGAAATTAAGATGATCACACCCCTTCTAGGTCAAACATAGTCAAGGGTCAATCACTAGTCAATTTCTCAACATCCAAGTACTTGGTCATCAGTTGGTCAACTTCTTAGAATTTTACCTATACTAGCTACCTAAGTGTTGGCAACTAGAATTTAGCAAAAAGAGAAACTCTATAATAGGCTAGCTCTTAACTTCCCAATCCTATCAAGTCACCCATAACTAAATACCTACAAGCTAAGCACACCAATCCCAAATACCACATATATATATGCTCAAGAACAACAACCCATCACATATATCCTAAGTATATCATCTATATATATAGACCTCTTAGTCTTAGGTGAAACTACAACTATACTCAAGGACATGCTCTGGTCATGGGTGCCTCACTGGAAAAGGTAAGGGAAAGTAATAATAATCATCAAGGCTGTAAGGCATACTAACATCATATATGTAAACTGGTTGGTATTATAGATAACAAGAGAATTATCTGCAATGGGTTACTATTCTAACACCAATGCTAACTATCACCTCTAGGGTACAGACACTCTACAAGTCATCATATCATTATACTATGAAGGAACTACCTATGAATAATCTCTACAAAACTAAAATATCCCTACTCCTAAGTTATTTACAACAACAGAAGGGTATGATGTTCAAAAACTTTCAAGATACAATCTGATAATCATATGCGTCTGTCCAAAATCATGTTACTCGGAGTCTTCGTCATGCTAGTGAGCAATGCTACGATAATCACAGAGTCCTTGACTAAGGTACATACCTCTAGGTTCATGGTACTTAAAATTTCCGTATTGCCGTATGTGACGGCGAAAACCTTAAATTCTCATACCCGAAAAATACGTCCAAAATCTGACTATATGTCCTCACTATGCCAGCTAACACAACTATCGAAGATTATAGATCCCATGATTGAGGTAACCTAGCCCATATGATTTTCTCAGAAGAAAAACAAACATAACACAAGAACAACAGAACAAATTGATCAGTCAACAAGGAGCAGATGGAATCGAATTTTAAGATAGTTATAAGAGGCAATTGTGGAAATGGAATCGAGAAGATCGGAACCTGCAGCAAGATCTCCAATGGTCTGTGTATCCTCGACTGTCCTGACGATAGCTCGCCCCTGCTGGTTTTCCCTGGTCTGCTGTTGATGCTGCATGAACCGCTGCTGCTGAGAGAAATCAGAAATGACAGAAAAGGTCTCTGTACAGACGGAGGTGCACCTCCAATGTAGCAGAACGCCAACCTGAGTCGGCACAACAGAAGCTGCGGTCTTGCGGCCCTGTTGAACAGGACGAGAGGTGGCCAGCCTCTCGATAGTATTCCCCGGACCAGAGCGATGAGATCGTGTCTCCATAATCATTATGAAGACAGATCAAAACAAGAAGCAATTACTGAGAATGAAGCAAAAAATCAAGAAGAACAGTTTATATTCAAGGGGAGACAATAAGCAGCAATTTTAGATAAAAGGAATCTGATTAAGAGTTTTTTCTAGTGTGATTGAGTACCTTCAAAATATCCTAATCCTACTACAGGCTGTAGTGATACTCTAGTTCGAATACCACTACATAAACTTGACCTGCATGGGCCACCACTAAAAACGTGTCACGACCTGCACCCACTGTGAGGGTACGAGAACGTAACGACGCCCAGCCAACGCCGTAATGTCGGCGGTAGAACGCTGTCTAGGTCACATACATCTAACAGTTTATAAGGTACCTGTACAGTTTATACACTCCGAATGGAGGTGACATAAATAAGTACAACCCAATCACAGCTAAGGAAGATAGTACTGAACGATAGGATAGATAAAACTCAGAATCCACAGAGTATAATACAAGACAGAGAGATAGCTGAAACTAAGATAAACATCTCCAAATCCAGAGTACAACTCTAATATATACAATGTATCATAACATGAAAGTAAATAGAACTAGCCTAGCTAACTAGCCTAGTCTACAGGGGTAGTGTCCTCAGCAAGTGCTGGGTCCTCCTGAGAGTCCAGCTCAAGTGTGTCATCTAAACCTGCTCCGTAATAAGTGGGACACTGCTCCTCAAAGTCATCTGTAAAATTTCAACAGGTCCAGTCAGGACTGGAGCGAGCACAGTACATCTCACGCAGTTCATATCATGACAGGAATATAAAACAGGCAATAGAGTAAAATACATAAAATACTGAAGAGTATACATGAGTAAAAAAAGAGAGAAGACTGTAATGAAATATCTACTATAAGTAAAGAGCTACAGTGAACTAGTGATTTAGAGTACAAGCTAGACATGTGAACGGCTTGATAATAAACATGAGAGGTCGCACATGACTACACTACTTTGGAAATTGTCCACATGACTATTTATACTCCCCTGTACCCCAATCAATACACAAGGATCCGTTCAAGTTATGTTATTGCACATGAGATTCACATGGGGGCCCATAAATGGGTGCACATGAATATAAACATGGGGGCTCCGTGATCATGAGAGTACATGAATCACGAGAGTGCACATGTATGGTGAAAGCACAAGAGTACATGATGAAAGTGAAACGCACATGACATGATGTATCTGATGCTCCCGAGGGGGATAACATTGTATGAAAAGATCCATATAGTACTAATCCGTGTTTCCATCGTGTCAGCATCAAGTAAAATAATCTAGAGTAAAAAAATACTCCAAGCAAGTATAAAACGGTCAGAGAATGTACTCGCCTGGTATCTGAATGTCTGAAGTAAATGTACTGTCCGAGATGAGGTACCTAACTCCTAGTTAGAGCAACAGAAGTCAAGATGTAAACAGGGGATGATAAATGTAATCTACTATGCATCTGCATGCTGTCTAGGTCAAACTAGACCAAAGTCAACTCTCGGTCAACTCTAGTCAACTAGACTAGTCAAACTAGGTCAAGCCTAAGCCAAACAAGTCTCACTATGCCTAACCAGCCTATTCTAGCAAGCACACACCACATCTAGGCTATACAAGTCAACTGCACACCTATACTGGCATTCAAGCCATACACACAGGCTATGAGCCATAGGCTATAGGCCCATAGGCTATATTACCTATAGTCCAAACCACATATTCATATATACACATATATTAATATATCCAAATTAATATAATAACACACATTATAAATATATAGGCTACATAATAATATATGCATCACCTATATATATATATATATATATATATATATATATATATAAAATATATATATATATATATATATATATATATATATATATATATATATATATATATATATATATATGTATGTATACCTAGAGCTATAGGAGAGGAAATCATGTGAGGGTGCTTGTGTACATGTGTGTGTGTGTGTGATATGGTGACAATAGTGATTAGGTAATCTGAAAACAGTATATCATGAGGGTTTGTGTGTGGAGTGAGGGTGTTAGGTGTACTGCAAAAAAATTGAAAACAGTGTAGTGTCATATGGGAAATTTGTTAACAGTGTAGGGTGTGTCATATGAGTGTCAATGGGATTCAGGAATGTGGCATGGTGTGAGATAGGAAAATAAGAGTGTGATACAAGGGAATTAAAGTGTGTGTGTACATGAGTTAACTGAGATTAGTTTACAGTTCAATTCAAGACCAACCATCAATTGAAAACCATCCTTCAACTACCAAAACAAAAACCGGTTGACAGCAACTATACACACATATATATATTTGGTTGAAAACTGGAATTAAATCTGAAAACAGTGGTTTCAAATACAATGTTAACAGGAATGAAGGAATCAATGCAGTTCAAAACAGGGATTCAATTTGACAGTTCACTACAACCCAATTCGAATTTCCATTTCTCTATTGAAACCCAATTCCATTATCAACATAAACCAATAGTTATCCAATGTCCCCAAACACTCATTAAAATCCAATTGCCAATAACATTCCAAATTAGTTGTAAGAAAGAAAATCAACTCAGTTTAAGGAAAGAAAATGGAAATCAATTCTCAGGTATTAGTTGAAGAAAAACTGGAATCGATTGTCAGTGCAAACTTTCCAACTCAATTTCGAATCCAACATCCCATTGAAACCATTTGAAATGCAACATAAACTAACAGTGAACTAGCAATGAGTAAATGGATTAAACATTAAATCTAAGAATCATAAAAATCAGTTTTAAATAGGAATTAAAAATCAAATCAAAAACTGAATGTGAGTATCAGTTTACATTAGACAGCCCATTCATATTCGAAAACCCCTTCACTAACACAACCTAAACTAATATGAATTTAATGTACATTGTAATAGTCCCATACATATGTGTAAGATTCAACATGGCAACTTAAACAGGAATTTTAGTTTAAAAAATAGGAAATCAAATCTGAATATAAATTCAGTGGATAGGTATCAGTCAACATTCCAACCCAAATGTTTAAAATCCCATAATCTCAATGCAAAACAAATCTTAACTTAAAAATCAAACTAACATGAACTAATACACATGTTCAGGAATTAAATGGCAATTTAATCATTAATTAAACAGGTTGAACTGGAATAAACTCAGTGTATCATCAAAATAGAACAATGTATCAGTCCACTTAGGGAATTTCGAATTTTCGAACACCAAAACATGTTAAAACACCAAAGTGAGGGTTGGTAATACATGAGACATGTGTACACGTGTCATACAGGTCATTCGTGTCCCAGAACTGGACATGAATCGTGTCCAAACCATTACATGAACATAGACTCAAAACTGTGTACCAACAGTGTCGTGCACGCGTGTCAAACGCACGACACAGGCCACGTGGGGAAACGTGGCCGTGTACATGTGTTCGCCAGGGGTAGGAGTAAGTGTCCAACCGCCTGTAACGTGTCCACGTGGTGTCGTGTCGTGTGTGTGAGTGCGTATCAGCGAGGCAATTCTGCGCGTGTGCACACAGTGCGTAATCCGTGCGCACGGGATTTCTCCTCGCGTGGTGAACCATATGCTCCCAAATTTTAGGAGCATAGTGTCAGTCGTTGCCCCAACGACTCCACAAAATTTCACGTGTCCTGGTGTCCTGTGCATCGAGATCTCAGTATCGAGCAGCAGGGGATACTCTAGCCCACGTACGGGGCTATGTCCACGCCATCGTAGGGACACGACACGACACAGAAACATGGTTTAGGTTTAGGGAAATCAGAAGACACATCAAAACCAACAATACCAATCAAAAGATTTCAAAAATAATACAAAAACATCCATTGTGGCATTTTAACAAACACATGCACATATACATTGACACGTGTCCGATACGGACACGTAAGGACACGAAACCTAGCAAAACCTATTCCTATAGAGAGAGGACACCTAGGGCTTCCTATCCATGCAAAGAAATCAAAATTTGGTGGAGGGAATAGGGATTTACCTATATGTGTTCCTTCTCAAAGAAAAGCTTCAAATGAGGTTTCTCCTAGCTATCCTCAAGCTCCAAATTGTCTCCAAACTGTAGTTGGCCTCCATGAACAGTAGAGAAACCCAAATTAGATCACCATGGAAGAAGTTTGGTTGAAAAAGGATTAATATTGAATAAAATAGGAAGAAGTTTCAATGGAGGCTAACTTTGTTCTTGCAAAATGAAGAGATGAACAAAAGGAGGCAAGTGGTTGAGAGGGATTTTATAGGGACATGTCCTAAGTGGCCAGCCATAGGATATTAGGGTTAGGGTTTATGGGATTTGATCTAGGGCTATCATTCCTCCTAGTCAAATCAAGGGCCTACAACCTAGGTTTCACACATGACTTAAATGCAACCTAGTTAACTCTAACTAACATGACTAAATCAAAACTAATCAATACTAACCATCACTAACCATGGCTAGCTAAGTCTAGGTATGACTAATCTAGGTTAGGTCAATCTAGGTTAGGGCTAAACACAACACAAGGCAATTGATTAATTAATGATTAAATCACACCATCCCATTAATCATATTAAATTCCAATAAAATATATATTAAATTCAAATAATTCAAAATGACCAAAATACCCTCAAGCTAAAAATGATAAATGAAAAATACCCTAATCACATGGCTAGGCTCTAGGTCAAACTGTCTCTGGGGTTACACTAGCAAAACACCAAAATCACAAGTCTTGATTTTAAAACAGTTTTTAAATAGTTCAAAAATGATTAAAAATTACCAAGAATCATAATGTGAAATAAATAACAATAATAATAATTATAATTACAAAATTTCAAAATTACCCTCATCTGGAAAACTGGGTGTTACATGCCTTCACTCTTCGAATGTAAAACTCAAGGAATTATAATAAATAATACTCAAAACTTACCCAAAATTTGACCGCCTTCAGCCAACCTCTGCTCTAATACTCCAAATTCTTCATGCCTCTGTCCCTGCCTTCCCTGGCCCTGCTGTCCAACCTGATGTTGCGCTTGTCGGTACATCTGAGCTTGCGTTAATAATGGGCGTTGGGCTAGTGGCCTCACTGCTAGTGCTGGCCCTTGATACAGTGCTACCTCTGGAGCTAGCAACGCCGGAAACTGTTGAGCTGGCCCTCCTGGCCTCTATACTTGTGGGCATGTAGCTATACGATGGTCTGAACCTCCATACCTTAAGCACTGCCCATTCGCTAACCGACACACTTCCCGAGTGTGCCCTCCCTTACCACAATAAGTACAACCCACTGGTGCCTCCTGACGTTATTGGTGCCTCGGTTACTGCTGTCGAACTGGTACAGTCACAATTGTCGTAACTGGTGATATATCACGAATACGAACGCCAGGTACTGGTGCTGACGTCCGGGGTACTGCTCCTCCTCCTCTAGCACTCTGCGTATGAGACCTCTTCTGGCCTCCAGTCCTTGCTGATAATCTTTGAATTGTAAGCTCGTGCCTCCGAGCCACCGTCAATACTGCATCGAATGTTTGGTAATCGTACCCCTCGACCAGCTGTAAAATCTCTAGGTGAAGTCCCTGCTGGAACCTCATTGCTCTCTCTGGCTCTGTCGCCACCGTCATCCGAGCAAACTACTTAATCTGCAGAACTCTGCTGCATAACCATCCACCGTCTTACCAGCCTGCTTGAGACTGATAAACCTCTGCTGTAGCTCATACTACACTACCACGCCAAAGTAATTGGCCTTGAATCTAGTACTGAAGCTATCCCAGGGAACATGATGCCTCATTCCAACCTCTTCTGATGCTCACCAATCGCGGGTGAGATCCTGAAGTAAAAGTCTGACCTGGTCAACCTTTTCTTCTGCTGGAACCTTTGCTGTGGTCAATATGGCCTCTGTATCTTGAAGCCAAGCATCCGCTGTGATGGCATCCTCCGTGCCGTCAAAATATCTCGGGTTAAGTCGATAAAACCTTCCGGCGCTCCTGAATTATTCCTGACACTTCTCTCAAGGGCTAATTGCAACCCCTGATTCAGTAGCACATTCTGTTCCTGCTGCCGAGTTTGTTGTTGCTGTTGGGCTGCCGTCTGGCATTGCTGGGTCTCCAATAACCCTCTGATAATCTGCAATAGTGCCGGCGCGTCTAGTGCCACTGGTACTACCGACATCACTGGAGGTACGGGATCCTCTGGCCTCTGTGGCTCAACTGGCTCATGCTCGGTAACATTCTCGATGTGAATCTGTCCAGGTAGAGGGACTACCCCTTGCTGATCTCCAACTGGTCCTTGCTCTACTGGATTCTCTTCTATGCCGGCTCCTCCAATAGCCGAGAACGATGTGCCCCAAAAGGAAAGGATACAAGGTATCAAAAGACAGGACGGGAAGGAATCGAAGTTGATAATCAAGTTAGCAATCAAGGTGAGAGAATGAGAAGACGAATCAGGAGATCAAAGGGGACATATTTTGATTGAGACTCCTATAATCGCAATACCCCACAAGTCTTAAAAATAGACTTGCATGGGCCACAACTAAAATCTTGTCATGCCCCAGTACCGGAATACTGAGACGGACTAGGCCAGCTACACCGTATGAGGTACATAAACGTCATACGACGATCGTGGCTGTCAAGAGACTAGGGGGTGCATGCTACAATCAGGTCTCCTATGGTCCCACAGAGCATCTATGTCTCAATCAGTCAAAACAAGAAGCAGTAAATAATGATCATATAAGACAAACTAGTAAGACGTCCCCGACGCTTCATCAAAATGATTCATGAGTCTAGATTTACAAAATAATGAGCTAGTACCGAGAGTCGATAGTACATAACTGTAGTCAGCTGCAGTCTGATTTAATTACAATTATGTAAAAGGAAACTAGTGTCCAGAACTGCCGGCTAAACATGTACCGGTGGCTAAACACCAAGTACAAAATAGAAGATATCAGAGCGATGAAGAAGAAACACACTCGTGGTCCCTGGCGCCCATCCTCCTGGTGTGCACCATTGTTCGGGTAGAAATTTGGATCCTCTGGAGCTGCTACGAGATCTGACCAAACAAAACCAGCGGGGTCAGGCCCCGAATAGCAAGTACCACAAGGGAACACAAAAGAGTGAGATAAACCCAATAAGTAAAATAAGACCTGATTCACGAGTTATAGGCTTATATTATATCATCGAGACAATACGACACCCTTACAACCAAACAAGGACAAACGGTGCCAATATTATGCCGAGATAAGATATATCCTATAACCATGGGCAGGTAAAAGGGCTTCTGATCGCGACTTCGGTCCATAGCCTATCGCAGCACAATAGCCCAACCCAACAACCAAATAAGGACATGGGTTGGACCACGCACCACGATAGTCCATGTTCCTCAGTTGCTAACAAAAGATAACATATCATAAACAAGTCGGCTTACAAGCGGCCAATCAAATTCTACGGCTTTCTACGATTTGCCTGGATTATCCCAGTAATGCAATATAGGAATCCTCAGATCGTGTAAACCCAGCAGGACAAGCCAATGCCATATAATATACATATACATAGCACTTTAATTATGCATCGGTCCCCCGTAGGGCCACCGTGCTAAAACATATAACATGTAACATGTAGGAGTCGGATATAGTCATCCACTATAGGCAGATGAAACTGTATCCGTGGCGGTCAACCCGACACGTCAGGACGGGACCCGGGGGTGGCTAGTATGGCACGATCTTGGAATTTTGTTCCCTCCTAATGCTTCTATCGATTTAAGTTGCTAGATTAACCCTATCTTGGTATTGGAATTGCATGTCGTGGTCACACGATCATCCCCTTATATGTCGTACCATAGTACGAGTACCCTAAGTACGAATCCACATCGGCTCAAGGAGTCCCAAATCTAGATTCGTGCTTAGTGTAATGCTTCAAACACCAATCATTATTCTACGATACTATTGCTGACCAATTACCATGACTGTGCTAGAAGGTACACATGTATTGACATATAACACGAATGATCACTTAGTACGTAGAGTCACACCTCAGTACACTCATTAAATAGCACCGCGGTGCATACTTAATATTGTATCTCAATACACACTTAGAAAAGGTACCAGCACATATAAAGGTAATCAGGTCAGAAATATGGTCAAATCAGGAAGTCACACGGACCTCTCCTGACATAAAAGTCACATACGAAATTCGGCCCAAGTGAAACATGAAAATTCTTGGAGCCAACACAAGGATCTACCACTTCTATATTGGAAGTTGGAAAAAATTCTAGCCATAATGCAATCAATAGGACACAAAATATACAAAACAGCCAAAGTAGGCTCTATGCGGCCAAGGGTGGATGGGCTCATGCGGCTCAGGATGAACGGGTGCATGCGGCTCAGGAATACGGGTGTTCATGTGGCTGAAGGGATGCACACTCATGCGACTCAAGAAATCAGAGTTCATGCGGCAGTGGAGGCTGGATCTTATGCGGCTGGAGAAGCACTCATGCGGCTGCAATGGCTCATGCGGCTGAGAATACACATGCGGCTGCGAATGCTCATGCGGCTTAAACTGTTTAGTGCCATGCGGCTAAGACTGCTTATGCGGCTGGAAGAAATCAAGTTCATGCGGCTAGGCACTGGAACCATGGCCCATGCGGCTGAAAGCTAATAAGTCATGCGGCCAGGGAAACTTGTCGTATGGAAGTTCATGCGGTCAAGTACTGTTCTTCTTCTCCACTTTTTGAGAAGAAAAACTATGGAAAGCCATGGCTTCAAAGCTTCATAACTCTTTCATCCAAGGTCAAAATCTAGACTTCCATAGGTCAAAATGGGACAGAAAGAAATTCTCTACAACATGGAACCATCAAAACTTAAAAAAACAAGGTTTACTAGATCAAACCCAAGAAATTCAAAAATGACATAAACTTAGATCTACAAAAATTTATCCATAGAAATCAAAAATGCTAAGTATTAAACTTGTAGAGGATGACGAGAATAACAATATAGACAAATCATATCAAGGAAAAATCAAGAAATGAAAATTTGCAAGAATCTCTCCATTTGGTGCAAGATGTACTTGCCTAAACGTTGGAAGAAAAAGAAATGAAAAGAGTGAATGAATGAGGAGAGAGAGTGAGGAAGAGATTATATATAGGGGTTGGGTTGACTCAAAGAAAACCCTAATATCAAGCATGCTCTTAACCATGTGACTAATAACATGTTAAATGCTACATGTAATAACTAATTAAATTAATTAAATAAATAAAATCCTAACCACAACACGGTTCAGAAATCCTATCATCAAAATAGTGAACCACGCCTACAACCAAACAAGGACAAGGGGTGGCACACTAATCCGCGACGAGATACTGTTCCATGCCATGGCCAGTTATAAATACATGATACATACATTCAAGATACAGGTGCCAGATACCATATATAGGAAAAATCAAAAATTTACGTATTCCGGGAATGGGGAATGACATATATGCAAAAGTTGCTTTCTCTATATAATCAACTCACTGGAGAGAGAGAGACTCATTACTGAGCTCTCAATTCTCCTTTTCCTTCTCTAATTTCTTTTCGGCCCAATTCCTGAAGGAGCGGTAGCCCTAGGCGGCTCCGGCAGCGGCGAAGGGTCGAGCTACTCCGGTGATGGCGATAATTCTCTCCGGCCACTAAGACCGCAGCAGCAGCACCTCTCCCGTGGCGTTCTTGGTAGCAACAACCAGACAAGTCTCCGGCGACATCGACGTCAACAGCACGGCTTTGACGTGGATCATCTGATGGCGATGATGACTGAGATTTCGAGAGCCGAGTTCAAGTAGCATAGCGACGACATATGTCTTTTCGGCGGTTGAGCTCTAGGAAGGAGCCGGGTCCCTTGAGAGATCGATCTCCTCCGTCGACTCTAGGTTCGTGATCGAACTTTCGATTTCTCGATTTTGTGTCTGGTTTTGTTCGTTCCTATTTGAAATTCTTGTCTGATCCTTGAGTGTCAGATCGAGTGCTCGAAGCTGAATCAAATTCTTGGTGAGAAGAATACGTTCCGTTCGGAACCATATCGGTGAGTTTTCCCACTTTGGAAGTTCGTTTCGAAGTATTCTTGGTGTCGGGTCTGAATTGTTTTTTGTGAACTCTTTGGATCGACAGATCGGACTGTTGATCGTAGTTTGGGGAATCGGTTGAGAATTTCATTCAAATCTCAGCACGGGTTTTAGTAAGTTGTAGATTGCATACTTGATCGATTTTTGAATATTTTCGTTGTTGTCTTTGATTTACATCTGGAGATCAGTCGATCATCTGGCTAGTAATAATTTGGAAAGCTGAGTACATGATTTTTCTTCTTTCATATCTGAACCTGATTCGTTCTGGCGCGGCAATTAGATTTTGGTTAGATCGAGGGCTGTGTCCTATCGTGTCCGACTCTATTTCTAGTTTTCACTCAGGTAAAAATTCTATTCAACTCTTATGCTGTTGTCGATTGTGTTTTGATCATAAATCTATTCCTGGTGTTTTTATGTGCTTAATTGGCGTGTCCGTGCTTAATTGGCTTGTCCGTGTTTAATCGGCATTAGTTCGTGTCCGGGATGTTGCACCTATCTGTGTTGTGTTCGTGTTCCACTGGATGGAGTCGAACCATAGTAGTCGACTGGATTTTGGGTAGGACAGAGTTATGCTTATCAATCCTTTGTTTCATGCTTCTTCTTCGATTTGGTTGTAGACAAATAACTTGAAGTGCTGGACTCTTTTGGAAAGTTTTCCTGGGTGTTGGTTCAACAATTTTTTTATAAATTTATTCAATTGGGTTGTACATATTTCTTGAGCACTATTCTTGTGTTTCTGAATTCTAATTTGGTGTGGGGGGCAAACTGAGTTTTTGAAACAAATAAGTTGAGGTGCTGGAATCAACTCTCCTGAGATGTTTTGCTTAAGTTTGCGATGGATTGTTGTTGGGTATGGGTTGATTGAGAGCAACCCTAACCATTGGGTTTTGTTGCCTTACATTCATAATTTTTGTTTAGGAACTTCAGGTAAGTTGTCTTTGGGGTCGACCAGAGAGTAACATAGTTGGTTTTGTATTTGAGTTAAGTAAATAAGTAACCTGAGTTTCGAAATCAATGGTTCCTTTTCTAAATCCTTAATTTTCCATATGTTTAGTTCCCTTAAAATGTGCAACTATCTATAATTTGCATTCAAAAAAATAGAGTAATTGTCCAGTTTATTTGCTTTTAGAATGAAGTTTGATTGTTAGTATTTTAACTCAGATGGCCAGTAGATTAAATAAATCCTAATTCATTACAAAAGATCTTTTATAAGTAACTAACTTGTATCAAATTATATAACAGGAGGACATCCAGCTCCATACATTACCCGTACTTTCCTGGAGCAAGGCAAGTACTTTTCTACGGTCTTGTACATTTATATATCTTGTACCTTTCTTGTGACACGTCATGACACGATATCCTGTACCCTTGTACTCCTGCATTTCTGTTCTTGTACTTGCTTGTGTCAGGTAGAGAAATACACTAGCCATGTGACCAAACTCCGGTTACTATATTCATGTAGATAGCTTAGGCCTCGCATCGTGCACGCGGGCCCTAAGCCGTACCATATTCATGTACTCCTGTACTCACCCCAGTCGGTCACATGGACTAGTTGTATTTCAAACATGGTGCACTTATCATGTCTTGTACTTCAGGATTATAGTTTCATTCCTGTATATTATATTTTATGTATATTATATTTTCTGTAGTTTACATTTTCCTATACTTTACATTCATATACTGTAGTTTCTGTACTACTTTCCTGTACCTTCCTGTTCATTCATGTATTTCATTTTCATGTACTTCTGTACTCAGTTCCATATCATGTTTTTGTTCATTACCTAGAATTGTACTTTGCTCCGCTCCTGACTAGGATATGTTGCAGGTGAGTTGGAGGCTTTGTGCGATACATATTATGGCCGAGAGCCAGTAGATGCAGTAGAGCCAGCTGGAGTAGCTCTTGACTTAGAGGCTGCAGAAGCCTAGAGCTTTATCTTAGCACTTTACATTTCCCTTGTATTTTGAGACTAGTAGACTTACTTTCATTTGCTGGAATGTAATAAATTCTGAGACATGTACTTTTATTCTGGGATACGTTTATAGATACTGTGATTTGTACTTGTCTTGATTATCTGGTTAGTGTTTGCAAAAACAAAAGTTTTATTACAAACTGAGAAAAGTGTACAAGAGTACAATGATTTCTGAGGAAGTACAACTATAGGAATCTGATCAGAAGATGATCACTTTATCTCTTGGACTATATGAATTTGAAGACTAGAGCCTCTGGAGTATGCAGCAGCAATTTTGTAAGAGTTCTTGATCTCTGAGCGTCATCCTTTAATAATGATTGGAAACTCTATTTATAGAGTTCTGGAAATAACTGTTTTAGCAGTTATGCTGATATGCGCGAGGCTGGGTTACGCCACATTGGATTGCGCCAACTTCATGTTGCGCCAACTTTCATTCAGTTATCAGTCGTATACTAACTGTATTTAGACGCGTGGCATCATGTGATTGAGATGCGCGTGGTCGTGTACAGGATAGTAGACACGTCTTGAGAGATCAGTGGCATGTGCGCCACGTCATCCTGCTTTGGAAATAAAAATTGTCTCAACTTTATCAGGTTGTGCGAGCTTTAGTCAACAAGTTAGACTGCGCCTGATTAGAATGCGCCCGGACATGTGGCAGCTTTTGAGAAAAAGTCATTCAGATTGCGCCTAGGCACAACTAAGAAACTTGTCTGGATTGCGCCTAGGCGCAACTCATAAGATATGCAGGACAGTTGTCAGTCCAATCTCCTTGAACGGCACAATTCGAGGGATTCAAAAAGATTTTTCTCGTTTATTGTGTTTGTCAGTTGTCAGTGCTGTTAGGTAATGATGACCATTAAAATGTCAGACGCCACGTAGATTTTGGCACAATGTGACTGGGCGCAGTCTGATATGTGGCGCAACCTGATCATCAGCGCAGTTTGATCTCTGGGCTTCAAAATAGTGGCGCAGCTTGATTTTTGGGGCACAACTTGACTGAGTAGTAGATACATGGCGCAACTTGATTTTTAGGCCCTACAAGACCCCCTTCAAAGTTTTTAAAAAATAAAATATTTCAAAGTTTTGAAATACTTTGAATTTTACAAAAGTTTTAACTGAGTCAAGTTGCGCCAGTCAACACCCGGTCATCTCAATTGAATTTCTTTCTCGAAAACATTCAATCTCCTCTTCGTCTTCTCGAGTTTCATTGATGATTTCAGTTTCCCATGAAGAATACAAAAAGTCAATTTATTGATATATATGTAGTGGTTGATCTTTGTACTTTATTCTTCACTTCTACAATTTCGATGGCATCTAAGAAGAAGGAAATGGAGACCAATGCTGTCACTAAAATCGAGTCTCCCGAAGCGAAACCCGACGTCACGTCGTCGACTTATTTGTTGGAGGCTGACCCGGCATTGAGGTCGGTGAACTTTTTAGAATGTTTCGGTTTAAACCCAACAGTCTTCAATCGCTCGAGTGGTGGGCCATCCTTTGAAGAGCGCGGCAATTCGGAGGAATTCCTTAATCTAATGCGTCGTTCGGGAATCCGCAACATGCAAGAATTGGACGCCGCCCTTCGTCAGACCGATGAAGACAAGAAAAAGGAATAATGTTTAAGCATGACAACTTTTTATTCTCTTTTCTTGTGTCCTCGTCTGTAGGGGTCCACCCATCTTTTATGCAATGAAATCTAAAATTTCTGATATATTGTGTGGCTGTGATTTCAAATAGCGCATGTATATGTGTTCCTTTGGCTAATTCAATACTTACTATTTTATTGAGGGACACATGGCAGTCTAATATGGCTTCAATCGCCTATTGTTTAGTTCTTTTTCAAAAATAGGCTCCTAGAATGATGCGTCTGTTTCACCTTTAACACTTTTAAAAGGACCACCAGAAACGAAAGAGTCATTCATACTTTCTCAAAACAAATGGTTTCTCACAAGGTCTTACTATTCATATGTTTACTTGTGCCACTGCGTCTCGATGCTATTCGTTTGCATGCTGTGCCTTCAAAAATTGGTAAGTCTCAACGAAGGATCAATGGTATGAGTATTCTTCTTTTGTGCCACTTTTGAAGATAGGTATTGAGCTGCATGTTGTAGACATCGTTGATATGCGCTAACTATTTTTGAGAATAGGCACGCACTGTGGTCCAGTGTCTGTCTTCGATCATAGGTGCGCACTGCTGATATGCGCCTATTGATCGACATACAGTATTGATATACGCCTATTTGATCAGCGCATACTGTTGAGGTACGCCTGTTGATCAGTGCACACTGTTTTGATATGTGCCAGTTGATCAACGTATGCTGTTGAGATGTGCCTGTGCTTCTGAGAATAGACGCACATTGCTAATAGGTGCGTGTTGATCAGCGCACTGTCGATATGCGCCTGTGCTTCTGAGAGTAGGTGCACATTGCTGATAGGCGCCTGTTGATCAGCACATATTGTTGATGCGAGCACAGTTTTGGTTTTACTGACTTTTTTTTTCTTTGTTCCTATTTGCAGAAGTTTGGTTGGCAAGCTTCTTCAAAACTGGCATCGGTGATTTGGATGCTATGGAGAGCATTCTTCTGACACTCACATCAGACAGCTCATGTGATTCTGACACTCAAATCAGACAGCTCAGGACTATCTGTATTCAAGAAAGATCTTTCTCAGATGGTAGGAAGAGCCTTTATACATGAGAGTTAGATCGTGGATAGACAGAATTAGGAATCGTATCACAAGGGTGATCTCGTTCCTAGTTCCCCTGGCGGGCCGTCTTCTCTCCACCAGTTGTATTGACAGCAGGTTATCTTTGAGCTGCTGTACTCTGTGGTTCTCCTTTCGCCTTTTTAAAAGAGAAGACCAGAGTTGATTCCATTGTCTGGCTCGTTACTTCAGGTCGAGACGACAAGGAACTGGCATCAATAAGAAGATCCAAATATGTAATAGACCTTCATTATCAATAGGAAGATCCAAAGATGTAATAGACCTTCATTTGGATGGAAATCCGAGATGTAATATATTTCTATCAAGATGTTTCTATTTTTTTAGAGAAGAAATAAAGAATGATTTTCTCTTCTTCTTCCTTTTATAGTTTGATTTTGATGTACCGATATGGAAAACAGAATCCAGAGAAAATATGGATGTGATAAGTTGCTAATGTAAATGTTTGGAATTCAGGGGTGTGAGGGACATGAATTCTCGTTATGATAAGTGAATGAATGAACAGTCACATCGATTTTCGAGGAAGAGACATTGAATGAAATGAATAGTCATTTTGACTCTCGAGGAAGAGAATAAATGAATGAATAATCACGTCGGTTTTCGAAGAAGGGACAATGAATGGTCAGTTATAAATGAATGAACAGTTATAAATGAACAAATAGTTGTGCTTCTTTCCAAAAGTCGCATAAGTTCTCGAGATTGCCCATCTAATTGTTCTGCCTATAAATAGAACAAAACTTTTGTAGATATTATCAATCTCTTTCCCTTTCGTGCAAAATTTCTTCCAAAAATTTGCTCACTCCGAAGATTGAAGGAAAGACCGAGACGCCCTCCGCTGAGCCTCCAATGCCTTCTCGTAAAGAAAGGGGCGAAGGCTCAACTGTTCCTCCTGCACCAGGATAGGATTTGATCGCCATGTTAGTGGAGCCTGGGAAGACTGCCGAAGAAGAGGCATTGAGGATGGCTGTTTGCGAGTTTTTTGTGAGTTTAGACAATAAGATGTTTGAACGATTGGCAAACTATGTATTTAATCATGAAGGATCGGGGCATCCTCCCCGTCCTTAATCATTATGTAATTCTATTCTGCTTTTGAATAAAATAGACTTTTATATACATCATGTCTCTGAAATAAAGTATATTTTGCTTTTATACATAATATTTCTTGAGAAATTTGCCATTGATAGGCATCATGGCCATTCTGCCATCCATATCTGTTAATTGATAGGCTCCATTTAAGAAGACTTTATTTACCACATACGGCCCTTCCCATTTTGTCTCGAACTTGTCTTTGCTCATATGTGTCATAGTCATAGGACGTCTGACTGTAAGAACCAACTCACCTTCCTGGAATGTTCGCACTCTGACTTTGCGATTGAAAGCTTTTGAAATCTGGGCTTGATAAAGTTCGATGTGCTGTTGAGCTAAAAACCTTTTGTCGTCGAGTGCCTCCAATTCTTGAAGCCGAAGATGAACATTGTTTTCTGTAGTAAGCTCTTTAGCAATGACAATTCTCAATGATGGAATTTGAATTTCCAGAGGTAGGACAGCTTCACATCCATATACTAGAGAAAAAGGTGTACAACCTGTGGGATTACGGACAGTAGTACGATATGCCCATAGACATTCTCCAAGTTTATCACTCCAATTATGTTTTTTAATAGAAACAAACTTTTTAAGGAGTTTAATAATGGTCTTATTAAATGCTTCAGGTAACCCGTTAGCTGCAGAATTATAGGCCGTAGAGGCAATATTATTGATTCTATTGTCATCACAGAACCTATTAAACTTCTGGCTAATGAATTATGGCCCATTATCATGGATGATTCGGCGAGGGACACCAAATCTATATATCACGTGATGTTTGATAAAGTTGATGGCACTACTTGTCTTTACTTCAGCCAAAGGTATAGCTTCTGCCCACTTGGAGAAATAATCGGTTATAGCCAAGATGAACCGATGTCCTTTAGATGAAGGAGGATTAATAGGGCAAATTATGTCCATGCCCCAAGCTTCGAAGGGCCACGAGGCAGCAATCGGATGAAGAAATTCCGATGGTTGATGGATGAAATCTGCATGAATTTGACATGCACGGCATTTCCTTGCATAGTCAATAGCATCTGATACCATAGATGGCCAGTAGTAACCCAGACGTCGAATACGATCCTGTAGCTTAGGACCAGGCTGATGTGATCCACAAACGCCATCATGAGCTTCGCGTAATATCTGTTTTGCTTCATCACCAGCGAGACATCTTAAAAGCAATCCATCAAAAGTTCTTCGATAGAGAGTTTTGGTAGTATGATTATAATAGAATCAAAGTAATCGGCGACGAATACTTGTGGCTTCCTTAGGATCTTCTGGCAATATATCATGTACTGTAAAATCAATAAAAGGTGTTCTCCAATCTTCGTTAATGACATTGACTTCAGTTAGATTGCTGAATTCAATATTGTAGTTATTCTCAATACAGAATAGTTCTCTATTAGATATAACAACCATTTGTTGTCTTCTGACTGGAACTGCCAATATCGTAGCCAAGTTAGCTAAGGCATCCGCTTCTGTATTGCATGCACGACTTACATGTTCGATGAAGAATCCTTTGAATGAAGAAGCTATCCTGGTTGCTGTTTCATGATAGGGCACCAAATCTTGATGTCGAACTTCATATATGCCTCTAACCTGATTAACAATCAGCTTAGAGTCACCATATAGTTTGAGATATTCAATATCCAATTGTTTAGCTAATTGGAGTCCAATGAGCAAGGCATTGTATTCTGCCACATTGTTAGAGCATGACTCGTCTAAAGAATAAGCCCTTTGAATAGCTAATCCATCGGGTGAAATGAGAACAATTCCCACTCCAGCAATAAGAGTACCTTCTGGTCCAATTCTAGAAGCTCCATCAAAGAACAACCGCCAAGTAGGAAACTCTTCTGTGATCATATTTGATTCCAATATTTTGTCTGGAATCTCGTCATAGAGTTTAGATGTTTCAGGGACAGGATGAGCTGCTAAGAAGTCAGCAAGTGCATGACTTTTCACAGACTTTTGAGGAACATAAACCATATCATATTGTGCTAATAATATGGTCCATGTAGCCAGCCTGGAATTGAGTGTACTTAGCTTTCTCATTAAGACCCGAAGAGGATTGACTCGGGATATGACATGAATAGTTTGGCCTATGATGTAATGTCTTGTTTTCTGCACAGCGAACATTAAGGCTAAACATTCTTTCTCCACCGGACTATAACGATGTTCAGCTCCAATCATCATTTGACTAAGATAGTAGATGGCTTGCTCATGACCTTCCTTGTTCTTCTGAGCTAACAAAGATCCTAATGAATGATCCATTACTTGGACATACATTAAGAAAGGTATGCCTGAGATCGGCGGTACAAGAACCGGTGGACTCATTAAATATCGCTTTATATCATCAAATGCTCGTTGACATTCTTCTGTCCAAACGAAAGATACACATTTTTTCATTAATTGAGTAAATGGTCTGCAACGTCCAGATAAATTCGAAATGAACCGTCTGATGTACGCAAGTCGACCTTGGAATTCTCGTAGCTCTTTTAGGTTGCGTGGAGGACGCATCTCTTGAATAGCTTTGATCTTCTCGGGATCAACGTGTATACCCTTAGAGGTAATGACGAAGCCGAGAAATTTGCCACTAGAGACACCCAAGAAAGACTTGGTGGGGTTCATTTTGAGTTGATGCTTGCGATGACTTTTGACAGCAATATCGTCAACGTAGCATTCGACAGTCTTTCGTAGATGATCTCGAAAGATAGTACTTATAGCCTGCCGGTAAGTTGCACCTGCATTCTTAAGACCAAACGGCATGACTGTATAACAGTACACTCCACGAGGAGTACGAAACGAAGTATGTTTTTCATCTTCAGAATTCATCCAGATTTGATTATATCCGAAAAACCCATCCATGAAAGAAATTCATTCGAATCCACATGTGTTATCGATCATGACATCAGTAATTGGGAGAGGGAATTCGTCTTTAGGGCAAGCATCATTGAGATCCCGAAAGTCTATGCAAACTCTAACCTTTCCGGTTTTCTTCAAGACTGGAACAACGTTGGCTACCCAATCAGGATGCTGTTCTTCTCTGATAAAACCGCAAGCTATGAGCTTTTTGACTTCATCATCAATTACATCTTTTATTTCAGGTTTGAATTGTAGTTGTTGTTGTTTGATTGGATTAGCATTCGGCAGGATGTTAAGCTTGTGAGCTGCAATTTGAGGATCTAATCCCGTCATATCTTCATAACTCCAGGCGAAGACATCAATGTATTCACGAATAAGGTGAATTAATTCTTGTTTTTCATTCTCAGGAAGATTCTTGCTAATGAAGATTGGTCGTGATACGCCCTTCTCTCCAATATCGATTTGGACTAATTGATCTTCAGTAGGTAGCTCTCGTTGTTCAAAATGAAGTTCCTACTGATTGTCCATCCTTTGTACCCAAGGGTCCATTTGAGGAGCTTCCTCAATGTCATCTTCGTCATCTTCCGAAAATTTGGCAGACACCATGTTAGAAGATACTATTACCCTATAAACATGACCAATGCTGGTATCAGAATTCCATGAGATAGAATCAGAAGAGTTAGACCGTTCTTCTTCGTCAGATTCAGAAGGTTCTGGAGTCGGAAGTGGTGAAGCATAACCTAGTCCCCGTTTCATTTGCTGTGGTATTATTGTGATTTTCCTTTTGGAACAGCAATACGAAGAGGAGTTCGTCTTCCTTTACCGTTGTTGAGACCTGTTCTGAAATCATAGCCCATTTTGCGGATGATCGCTTTGGATTGTGAACTATAACGGCGTAATTGTAGCCTTCCTGTATCATCTCTATTATCATTATAGAGCATGATTTTTGGTTCCTCTCTTTTGTTGAAGGCTTTTCATCCTTCTTTCGAGACGGTACTAAGAAGTACGACTCTTGTATTGAATCCAGTGATACCATATTTCGCAGAGATGATACGACTTCTATTGTAAGTGATTTAAAGCTATCTAGCATATCCAAATAACATTGAGTATAGTAAGAGACATCGGTATACTGCAAAGGAGATGCTTTATTGATTTTTACACTATCATTTACAACAAGAACTTTAGCCTTAGCAGGCTTAGTCAGATTGATGACAAGAGGAGGAGAAGAAGAACAAGAAGGAGGAGGGGGCTTCTTACGACGAAGGTCGATTACAAGCAGCTCAGAAGAGGTGAGCTTTCTTTGTTCCTGACTATCACCTTTAGGCTGCTTCTCATGGAAAGGAAGATAGATAGTCAGTGGTTTGGAAGACTGAGGACAGGAGGTACGTCCTTTGACCGGGATAACCAGAGTATCATTCGGCATATTTTTTTGTTCTTCATCTGTGTCCATTGCCAGGACCACCTTCATGAATTCCTTCTTTTACATGCGAGAATCGTTATAGTATGCTTCAACTCATTTGAAAGGATTTAAATCTGCAACCTCTTTTTGGACTTCTCCATTACCATCCACATATTTAAAACATTGGTGGAGAGTAGAAGGTACAATATTGTGTTCATGGAGGAATGACCTTCCTAACAAAGCATTGTATGAGCCATGATTATCGATAACATAGAAAGTTATCTTTATATGAAGATTGCCAATTTGAAGTTTTAGGCGTATCTTCCCCAAAGGTTCACTTCTTTCTTGATTGAACCCCAGGATGGTAGTGATAGTTGTAGAAAGGTTATGCACTGGGATCTTCAAAGCATCCAGCAAAGTCTTCGGTATGATGCTAAGTGCAGATCCTGGATCAATCAGGATACGATCGACTTTTATGGTATCCACATACCCCGTAAAATAGAGAGGACGATCATGACGATTGTCTTCGAACAACATGTCATCTTGTGTAAAAGTAATGTTGGGCATTAATTCAAATATACTATGACAATGTGCACAGCTGACTGGCTCCTTTTCAAGCTTTTTGAGAAGGGTAAGACAAGCATCAGCCTGCATCAAAGCTTCACTTAACGTTTTTCGAGTTTCTTTTGAGAGACGTAAGAGTTCAAATATTGACAATCTTGCTGGAGTATTGGCCAATTGAGCCAATATATCAAAGTTATATGGCTTTTCGAGTCCAAAAGATGAGGACTTTTTCAATTCTTTGTCAAAGCGAACAGGTTATTTTCCCTTGTCTGCTGATGTGGGTTTAGAAAGAGTTGGTTTAGCTACCGACGGGGATGTAGATGGTATATTCTTTGCAGGAGAAGATGTAGGAGGAGCATCAGGAGATGGAGCATGATTCTTTTAATTTTTGGGATATTCCCGAAGATAGGGTTTCCTAGATCTAGTGCCCATTAGAATTTCTTCTTCTGCTACTGGTTCAAAGGATACCATGTTACAGCTTTTAGATTTAGCTTTGGGGTACTTCTTTTGCTTAGAAGAGGAAGGCGTTTCAAAATCTGCCACCAGGTCTGGGTGAATCCACATAATCTCACCTCTGTCAGTTGATAGAGGAACAAGACCTTTATTTTGAGGAGGTGGGAGATTCACTATCTCAAGAGTAGTCCTTGGAATAGAGACAAAACCATCTTGTATAAGTTATGGTGGGAAATCACCAAATTGTAGAGAAATAACATTAGCAGTCACCGTCTTCTCGTCCTGCTGCAGAGTAATTGCTCCAGAGTTGACCGACTCTTGAATTTTGCCTTTGAGCACATAACAGGCTCTCGTTGGATGTCCTATAAATCTGTGATAAACACAGTATTTAGGGTGATCGGTTTTACCTACTTTTTCCGACCATTTTGCCTCTGGCAGTTGAAGCTTATTGCTTTTGATCAAGCAATCGAAGATGCTTAAAGTATCATCTTCATCGAAAGAATACTCTTCTTTTGGACGAGTTATTTTTGGCGGTGGTGCTGATGGAGTGGATGCTGTCTGAGTGACGTTGATAGCCAAAGACTCTTTGCCTTTAAGATTGATGGCCAGTGTTTCTTTACCCTTGCGGTTATTCTGGCGATTATTACTCCCGAGTGTAGAATGTTCATCTTGGTTAAGATGAGTCATCTGAACTCCTAACTGTTTGAACTTTTCGGCACTGACTTCAGCCGCCTTGGCATTCCCAATGAAAGAAGGCCAATCCTGAAATTGTGTAGATCTTGTCCACATACTGATAATAGGCAACAAGTTTGATTTACAAGTGTCTATTGTTACAGCAGTTGGAGTTCCAAAAGGCATTTTGAGTGCCTCTCGGCAGAATCTTTCAATGAAACTCTCTGTAGATATATTGTGACTTTATTTAATCTTAATGAGGGCAGACATTGTCATGTCGTTGACTCCTTCATAAAACCATTCCAAGAACATTTGCTTGAAACCAGCAAAAGAAGTTATGCAGCCATCAGGCAAGCTACGATACCAGTCGTATGCTGCACCGGCTAAACAACCGACAAACACTCTGGTAAGGAGAGCATCATTTGGCTGTAGTTGGCCAGTCATCACTTCAAAGTGATTAATGTACTGACTTGGAGAAGTGCTGTCATCAAACAACATAATAGTTGGAAGCTTGTATTTAGGAGGGAATGGAACCTCCTTCCACTCTATAGGATATGGTTGTTTTATGCCCAATCTTTGTAGACCATCTTTCTGCTTGAAGGCTTCAAATTGAGTGCGTAAGAGTTTCACAGCCTCATTAGCATCCCCTGATATTTAGGAATTTATGGGCTGGTTAGAAGTGTTAGGAGGAGGAACAATGTGATAATTACCACACCCAGCACCAGACTGACTGGGATCAGCTTGAATTAGCACAGAAGCAACCTGAGGAGACGGTACCCCCCAGACTAACAGGTACAGAAGATGCTATAAGCTTCGGATTAGTGGCAGAATTTATAACCGGTGGTACTGTATGTTGAGCCACGATTATAGTGTGCATACTTGCGACCATCTCAGCCATTATCTTCAATTTGTCTTCAAGTGCAACAATTCGTTGCTCCTGACTGGTCGAAGTAGAAGCATCTTGATCTTCTATAACGGTATATGCCGTTACTTCTCTTGCTGCTATTGATGAAATAGTTTGTTCAGAACTTTCACTATCTGTATCAAATTCAGAAAAAGAATCCTCTCCTACATGAGCAATGGGGAGATCTTCTTGATTAAAGACACCTTGGTTCAAATTTCAATTTCTTGATCTGGTGTATTGAAAGACACCTTCACTGGATGCATGAATCCGATCCAAGTATTGCTGGCTGGGATTTCGGGATGCATTACGTCTTGGACATTTTTTACCCCCAGTGCCTTGAAAAGTCATATTGACAGAAGCATATAATAGCTCATCTTCATCTTCTATTATATGTTCGGGAGTTGAAGCATAGTTCAGACGATCGAAGACAGATCGTCGAGCCGATTGACAACAACAGTTGATGACGACTTCATGAAGGCAGTGGCGATCTGAAGAGTGATCTAGCGGTGAAGAAGACATCCCTGTAATCTTTCGTCTTTGTGTAAGACGTTTCTGGAGATCAGTTACCACTACAGGACGAAAAGAAGTCGGAGGAACATATTCCTTAATGATGTTAGGAACATGTCTCCTATTCTTCAGATGTTTAGTTCTCTGAGTGTACAAAGATGTACTCAACTCCTTAGCATAAGTGGTCAGATCTTTCTTTTCAAACTTTAGCTTCTTGTACAGACTGGCCTTCGGCATACCAAAGTTGATACTGGTTGACGCCTATTGAGATAAGCGCGTAAATCAGAAAATTCTGCTCTAGGTGTCTCTGTTTGTGATATCCTCAATTTTCCTTGCTTAGATCTTGAAATTTACAAGGTGGAAAGATCTTGACCAGACCCCACAGGGGTAGGCAAGATGCCTCTTTGATCAGTGTTCTTTCTGATATCAGAGATCCAAATACCTCTGTTCAAAGGAATAGAATCTGATATATCTTCCTCTGAGTCTAGACCAGGAAAGTTTTAGAAAAGACCAAACGGTGCTTTTCTTTATTTTGTAGAGGACTAGCTAGGAAGCATTTTCCTCTATTTTGTTGTTGAACCATCTTAGGCGCAGCTTGCGCAAGTTGAGGAAGTGTCAGAGGACCCTTTCCTTTGTCTTGTCTAGTGTTAGTACTAGAACAGTATTTTTCCAAGTTCAGAACTTGAGAATTGGGAGAGGGAATAGCCAAAAGACTAGTTCCTTTGGGTTGCGCCAGAGCAACAAACTGCGCCTGAGCAACAAATTGCGCCTGAGTCCCTGATTGCTTGGGCTGCGTCATAGCACTACGGGCTACTGGTTGCACCCTAGTAATATAGGCTACTGGTGGTGCCTTATGTAAGCCCTAGATTTCAAAAATAATATTTTAATAATATTAAATAGCATTTATATATTTAAAATGAATTAATATGATTATTAGAATTTTTCTAGAATTTTTAAATATTTTTTAAATATTTTTTTAAGTCAAAATATAACATTTTGTAATTATTTGAATTATTTTAATATCACTTTGTAATAGTTTTAATTGTTATTATATCAGTATGTAATTTAATAATTTGTTTTAATTACAGTTTGCAAATGATATTTGCAAACTGATAGGTTTAGGGCATTTATGCAAAACCCAAATTGGGGGACCTTGCTGCAAAACCTACCGTCACCCCCCCACGTTCTCTGGCCAGCTGCCCCCGACGACCGACGACCCCCTTGACCACCGCCCCGACAATCCGGCCAGCCCCATCCCTAAAACCTGACCTCCTCCTCCCTATAAATACCCCTCAGACTAAACCCTAACCCTAGTCTAATTTTCGACCACAATAGCCCCTTCTTCTCCGACGAGACCCCACCTGAAACCCTAACTCCTGACGACCCCCTAGCGCCGCCTCCATATCCACCTTCACCGCCTACAACCACCGCCATCCGGTTCGCCACGTCAAGGCGAGTGCAGCGCCACCCCACGCCGCGACGCCGATGCTTCCTCGCCCTGTCGCAGCATCAACAGCCCGCTCGACTTGGACACGTACGTGTCTTTTAGCCTCTCGTGTCCTTTGTGTCTCGTACTCACTTATGTGACTCACAATCACCGAATCTCGACGAACCTCGGTGGTAAGTCTGGACACGTCCAACTCGAGTCGTGCGTGTCGTGCACGACCCGGACACTGGGACTCGACCGTTCTTCGTGTCCCTAACTGTCAGGATACGAAGTTTGGCTATCGGGTTAAAACCCATTAACCTGAATTCTAACATAATACTAACCCGAACCCTTTCCCTAACTAATGACTCGGGCTGACCCCCCTGGCCAGCCCGGGCGGCTAAAACCCTAACCCCCTGCCCTGGCCGAGTTCGAGCCTCCCCTCTGTTTTGCTTTGTTTTGTTTTATTTTGTTTTGTTTATGTTTTTATTTTATTATTTAT